>CM068371.1:7034295-7576795 GCA_034769895.1 Magicicada septendecula
ACATCTCTGCCTGTAGCTTTCCAGTTGCCGTCTCGTTACGATTGCTGCCGCCTCTCCAGCAATACGACATCTCTGCCTGTAGCTTTCCAGTTGCCGTCTCGTTACGATTGCTGCCGCCTCTCCAGCAATACGACATCTCTGGCTGTAGCTTTCCAGTTGCCGTCTCGTTACGATTGCTGCCGCCTCTCCAGCAATACGACACCTCTGCCTGTAGCTTTCCAGTTGCCGTCTCGTTACGATTGCTGCCGCCTCTCCAGCAATACGACATCTCTGCCTGTAGCTTTCCAGTTGCCGTCTCGTTACGATTGCTGCCGCCTCTCCAGCAATACGACATCTCTGCCTGTAGCTTTCCAGTTGCCGTCTCGTTACGATTGCTGCCGCCTCTCCAGCAATACGACATCTCTGCCTGTAGCTTTCCAGTTGCCGTCTCGTTACGATTGCTGCCGCCTCTCCAGCAATACGACATCTCTGCCTGTAGCTTTCCAGTTGCCGTCTCGTTACGATTGCTGCCGCCTCTCCAGCAATACGACATCTCTGCCTGTAGCTTTCCAGTTGCCGTCTCGTTACGATTGCTGCCGCCTCTCCAGCAATACGACATCTCTGCCTGTAGCTTTCCAGTTGCCGTCTCGTTACGATTGCTGCCGCCTCTCCAGCAATACGACATCTCTGCCTGTAGCTTTCCAGTTGCCGTCTCGTTACGATTGCTGCCGCCTCTCCAGCAATACGACATCTCTGCCTGTAGCTTTCCAGTTGCCGTCTCGTTACGATTGCTGCGCCTCTCCAGCAATACGACATCTCTGCCTGTAGCTTTCCAGTTGCCGTCTCGTTACGATTGCTGCCGCCTCTCCAGCAATACGACATCTCTGCCTGTAGCTTTCCAGTTGCCGTCTCGTTACGATTGCTGCGCCTCTCCAGCAATACGACATCTCTGCTGTAGCTTTCCAGTTGCCGTCTCGTTACGATTGCTGCCGCCTCTCCAGCAATACGACACCTCTGCCTGTAGCTTTCCAGTTGCCGTCTCGTTACGATTGCTGCCGCCTCTCCAGCAATACGACATCTCTGCCTGTAGCTTTCCAGTTGCCGTCTCGTTACGATTGCTGCCGCCTCTCCAGCAATACGACATCTCTGCCTGTAGCTTTCCAGTTGCCGTCTCGTTACGATTGCTGCCGCCTCTCCAGCAATACGACATCTCTGCCTGTAGCTTTCCAGTTGCCGTCTCGTTACGATTGCTGCCGCCTCTCCAGCAATACGACATCTCTGCTGTAGCTTTCCAGTTGCCGTCTCGTTACGATTGCTGCCGCCTCTCCAGCAATACGACATCTCTGCCTGTAGCTTTCCAGTTGCCGTCTCGTTACGATTGCTGCCGCCTCTCCAGCAATACGACATCTCTGGCTGTAGCTTTCCAGTTGCCGTCTCGTTACGATTGCTGCCGCCTCTCCAGCAATACGACATCTCTGCTGTAGCTTTCCAGTTGCCGTCTCGTTACGATTGCTGCCGCCTCTCCAGCAATACGACATCTCTGCCTGTAGCTTTCCAGTTGCCGTCTCGTTACGATTGCTGCCGCCTCTCCAGCAATACGACATCTCTGGCTGTAGCTTTCCAGTTGCCGTCTCGTTACGATTGCTGCCGCCTCTCCAGCAATACGACATCTCTGCCTGTAGCTTTCCAGTTGCCGTCTCGTTACGATTGCTGCCGCCTCTCCAGCAATACGACATCTCTGCCTGTAGCTTTCCAGTTGCCGTCTCGTTACGATTGCTGCCGCCTCTCCAGCAATACGACATCTCTGCCTGTAGCTTTCCAGTTGCCGTCTCGTTACGATTGCTGCCGCCTCTCCAGCAATACGACATCTCTGCCTGTAGCTTTCCAGTTGCCGTCTCGTTACGATTGCTGCCGCCTCTCCAGCAATACGACATCTCTGCCTGTAGCTTTCCAGTTGCCGTCTCGTTACGATTGCTGCCGCCTCTCCAGCAATACGACATCTCTGGCTGTAGCTTTCCAGTTGCCGTCTCGTTACGATTGCTGCCGCCTCTCCAGCAATACGACATCTCTGCCTGTAGCTTTCCAGTTGCCGTCTCGTTACGATTGCTGCCGCCTCTCCAGCAATACGACATCTCTGCCTGTAGCTTTCCAGTTGCCGTCTCGTTACGATTGCTGCCGCCTCTCCAGCAATACGACATCTCTGCCTGTAGCTTTCCAGTTGCCGTCTCGTTACGATTGCTGCCGCCTCTCCAGCAATACGACATCTCTGCCTGTAGCTTTCCAGTTGCCGTCTCGTTACGATTGCTGCCGCCTCTCCAGCAATACGACATCTCTGCTGTAGCTTTCCAGTTGCCGTCTCGTTACGATTGCTGCCGCCTCTCCAGCAATACGACATCTCTGCTGTAGCTTTCCAGTTGCCGTCTCGTTACGATTGCTGCCGCCTCTCCAGCAATACGACATCTCTGCCTGTAGCTTTCCAGTTGCCGTCTCGTTACGATTGCTGCCGCCTCTCCAGCAATACGACATCTCTGCCTGTAGCTTTCCAGTTGCCGTCTCGTTACGATTGCTGCCGCCTCTCCAGCAATACGACATCTCTGCCTGTAGCTTTCCAGTTGCCGTCTCGTTACGATTGCTGCCGCCTCTCCAGCAATACGACATCTCTGGCTGTAGCTTTCCAGTTGCCGTCTCGTTACGATTGCTGCCGCCTCTCCAGCAATACGACATCTCTGCTGTAGCTTTCCAGTTGCCGTCTCGTTACGATTGCTGCCGCCTCTCCAGCAATACGACATCTCTGCCTGTAGCTTTCCAGTTGCCGTCTCGTTACGATTGCTGCCGCCTCTCCAGCAATACGACATCTCTGCCTGTAGCTTTCCAGTTGCCGTCTCGTTACGATTGCTGCCGCCTCTCCAGCAATACGACATCTCTGCCTGTAGCTTTCCAGTTGCCGTCTCGTTACGATTGCTGCCGCCTCTCCAGCAATACGACATCTCTGGCTGTAGCTTTCCAGTTGCCGTCTCGTTACGATTGCTGCCGCCTCTCCAGCAATACGACATCTCTGCTGTAGCTTTCCAGTTGCCGTCTCGTTACGATTGCTGCCGCCTCTCCAGCAATACGACATCTCTGGCTGTAGCTTTCCAGTTGCCGTCTCGTTACGATTGCTGCCGCCTCTCCAGCAATACGACATCTCTGCCTGTAGCTTTCCAGTTGCCGTCTCGTTACGATTGCTGCCGCCTCTCCAGCAATACGACATCTCTGCCTGTAGCTTTCCAGTTGCCGTCTCGTTACGATTGCTGCCGCCTCTCCAGCAATACGACATCTCTGCCTGTAGCTTTCCAGTTGCCGTCTCGTTACGATTGCTGCCGCCTCTCCAGCAATACGACATCTCTGGCTGTAGCTTTCCAGTTGCCGTCTCGTTACGATTGCTGCCGCCTCTCCAGCAATACGACATCTCTGCCTGTAGCTTTCCAGTTGCCGTCTCGTTACGATTGCTGCCGCCTCTCCAGCAATACGACATCTCTGCCTGTAGCTTTCCAGTTGCCGTCTCGTTACGATTGCTGCCGCCTCTCCAGCAATACGACATCTCTGCCTGTAGCTTTCCAGTTGCCGTCTCGTTACGATTGCTGCCGCCTCTCCAGCAATACGACATCTCTGCCTGTAGCTTTCCAGTTGCCGTCTCGTTACGATTGCTGCCGCCTCTCCAGCAATACGACACCTCTGCCTGTAGCTTTCCAGTTGCCGTCTCGTTACGATTGCTGCCGCCTCTCCAGCAATACGACATCTCTGCCTGTAGCTTTCCAGTTGCCGTCTCGTTACGATTGCTGCCGCCTCTCCAGCAATACGACATCTCTGCCTGTAGCTTTCCAGTTGCCGTCTCGTTACGATTGCTGCCGCCTCTCCAGCAATACGACATCTCTGCCTGTAGCTTTCCAGTTGCCGTCTCGTTACGATTGCTGCCGCCTCTCCAGCAATACGACATCTCTGCCTGTAGCTTTCCAGTTGCCGTCTCGTTACGATTGCTGCCGCCTCTCCAGCAATACGACATCTCTGCCTGTAGCTTTCCAGTTGCCGTCTCGTTACGATTGCTGCCGCCTCTCCAGCAATACGACATCTCTGCCTGTAGCTTTCCAGTTGCCGTCTCGTTACGATTGCTGCCGCCTCTCCAGCAATACGACATCTCTGCCTGTAGCTTTCCAGTTGCCGTCTCGTTACGATTGCTGCCGCCTCTCCAGCAATACGACATCTCTGCCTGTAGCTTTCCAGTTGCCGTCTCGTTACGATTGCTGCCGCCTCTCCAGCAATACGACATCTCTGCCTGTAGCTTTCCAGTTGCCGTCTCGTTACGATTGCTGCCGCCTCTCCAGCAATACGACATCTCTGGCTGTAGCTTTCCAGTTGCCGTCTCGTTACGATTGCTGCCGCCTCTCCAGCAATACGACATCTCTGCCTGTAGCTTTCCAGTTGCCGTCTCGTTACGATTGCTGCCGCCTCTCCAGCAATACGACATCTCTGCCTGTAGCTTTCCAGTTGCCGTCTCGTTACGATTGCTGCCGCCTCTCCAGCAATACGACATCTCTGCCTGTAGCTTTCCAGTTGCCGTCTCGTTACGATTGCTGCCGCCTCTCCAGCAATACGACATCTCTGCCTGTAGCTTTCCAGTTGCCGTCTCGTTACGATTGCTGCCGCCTCTCCAGCAATACGACATCTCTGCCTGTAGCTTTCCAGTTGCCGTCTCGTTACGATTGCTGCCGCCTCTCCAGCAATACGACATCTCTGCCTGTAGCTTTCCAGTTGCCGTCTCGTTACGATTGCTGCCGCCTCTCCAGCAATACGACATCTCTGCTGTAGCTTTCCAGTTGCCGTCTCGTTACGATTGCTGCCGCCTCTCCAGCAATACGACATCTCTGCCTGTAGCTTTCCAGTTGCCGTCTCGTTACGATTGCTGCCGCCTCTCCAGCAATACGACATCTCTGCTGTAGCTTTCCAGTTGCCGTCTCGTTACGATTGCTGCCGCCTCTCCAGCAATACGACATCTCTGGCTGTAGCTTTCCAGTTGCCGTCTCGTTACGATTGCTGCCGCCTCTCCAGCAATACGACATCTCTGCCTGTAGCTTTCCAGTTGCCGTCTCGTTACGATTGCTGCCGCCTCTCCAGCAATACGACATCTCTGCCTGTAGCTTTCCAGTTGCCGTCTCGTTACGATTGCTGCCGCCTCTCCAGCAATACGACATCTCTGCCTGTAGCTTTCCAGTTGCCGTCTCGTTACGATTGCTGCCGCCTCTCCAGCAATACGACATCTCTGCCTGTAGCTTTCCAGTTGCCGTCTCGTTACGATTGCTGCCGCCTCTCCAGCAATACGACATCTCTGCCTGTAGCTTTCCAGTTGCCGTCTCGTTACGATTGCTGCCGCCTCTCCAGCAATACGACATCTCTGGCTGTAGCTTTCCAGTTGCCGTCTCGTTACGATTGCTGCCGCCTCTCCAGCAATACGACATCTCTGCCTGTAGCTTTCCAGTTGCCGTCTCGTTACGATTGCTGCCGCCTCTCCAGCAATACGACATCTCTGGCTGTAGCTTTCCAGTTGCCGTCTCGTTACGATTGCTGCCGCCTCTCCAGCAATACGACATCTCTGCCTGTAGCTTTCCAGTTGCCGTCTCGTTACGATTGCTGCCGCCTCTCCAGCAATACGACATCTCTGCCTGTAGCTTTCCAGTTGCCGTCTCGTTACGATTGCTGCCGCCTCTCCAGCAATACGACATCTCTGGCTGTAGCTTTCCAGTTGCCGTCTCGTTACGATTGCTGCCGCCTCTCCAGCAATACGACATCTCTGCCTGTAGCTTTCCAGTTGCCGTCTCGTTACGATTGCTGCCGCCTCTCCAGCAATACGACATCTCTGCCTGTAGCTTTCCAGTTGCCGTCTCGTTACGATTGCTGCCGCCTCTCCAGCAATACGACATCTCTGCCTGTAGCTTTCCAGTTGCCGTCTCGTTACGATTGCTGCCGCCTCTCCAGCAATACGACATCTCTGCCTGTAGCTTTCCAGTTGCCGTCTCGTTACGATTGCTGCCGCCTCTCCAGCAATACGACATCTCTGGCTGTAGCTTTCCAGTTGCCGTCTCGTTACGATTGCTGCCGCCTCTCCAGCAATACGACATCTCTGGCTGTAGCTTTCCAGTTGCCGTCTCGTTACGATTGCTGCCGCCTCTCCAGCAATACGACATCTCTGCCTGTAGCTTTCCAGTTGCCGTCTCGTTACGATTGCTGCCGCCTCTCCAGCAATACGACATCTCTGCCTGTAGCTTTCCAGTTGCCGTCTCGTTACGATTGCTGCCGCCTCTCCAGCAATACGACATCTCTGCCTGTAGCTTTCCAGTTGCCGTCTCGTTACGATTGCTGCCGCCTCTCCAGCAATACGACATCTCTGGCTGTAGCTTTCCAGTTGCCGTCTCGTTACGATTGCTGCCGCCTCTCCAGCAATACGACATCTCTGCCTGTAGCTTTCCAGTTGCCGTCTCGTTACGATTGCTGCCGCCTCTCCAGCAATACGACATCTCTGGCTGTAGCTTTCCAGTTGCCGTCTCGTTACGATTGCTGCCGCCTCTCCAGCAATACGACATCTCTGGCTGTAGCTTTCCAGTTGCCGTCTCGTTACGATTGCTGCCGCCTCTCCAGCAATACGACATCTCTGCCTGTAGCTTTCCAGTTGCCGTCTCGTTACGATTGCTGCCGCCTCTCCAGCAATACGACATCTCTGGCTGTAGCTTTCCAGTTGCCGTCTCGTTACGATTGCTGCCGCCTCTCCAGCAATACGACATCTCTGCCTGTAGCTTTCCAGTTGCCGTCTCGTTACGATTGCTGCCGCCTCTCCAGCAATACGACATCTCTGGCTGTAGCTTTCCAGTTGCCGTCTCGTTACGATTGCTGCCGCCTCTCCAGCAATACGACATCTCTGGCTGTAGCTTTCCAGTTGCCGTCTCGTTACGATTGCTGCCGCCTCTCCAGCAATACGACATCTCTGCCTGTAGCTTTCCAGTTGCCGTCTCGTTACGATTGCTGCCGCCTCTCCAGCAATACGACATCTCTGGCTGTAGCTTTCCAGTTGCCGTCTCGTTACGATTGCTGCCGCCTCTCCAGCAATACGACATCTCTGCCTGTAGCTTTCCAGTTGCCGTCTCGTTACGATTGCTGCCGCCTCTCCAGCAATACGACATCTCTGGCTGTAGCTTTCCAGTTGCCGTCTCGTTACGATTGCTGCCGCCTCTCCAGCAATACGACATCTCTGCCTGTAGCTTTCCAGTTGCCGTCTCGTTACGATTGCTGCCGCCTCTCCAGCAATACGACATCTCTGGCTGTAGCTTTCCAGTTGCCGTCTCGTTACGATTGCTGCCGCCTCTCCAGCAATACGACATCTCTGCCTGTAGCTTTCCAGTTGCCGTCTCGTTACGATTGCTGCCGCCTCTCCAGCAATACGACATCTCTGGCTGTAGCTTTCCAGTTGCCGTCTCGTTACGATTGCTGCCGCCTCTCCAGCAATACGACATCTCTGCCTGTAGCTTTCCAGTTGCCGTCTCGTTACGATTGCTGCCGCCTCTCCAGCAATACGACATCTCTGGCTGTAGCTTTCCAGTTGCCGTCTCGTTACGATTGCTGCCGCCTCTCCAGCAATACGACATCTCTGCCTGTAGCTTTCCAGTTGCCGTCTCGTTACGATTGCTGCCGCCTCTCCAGCAATACGACATCTCTGGCTGTAGCTTTCCAGTTGCCGTCTCGTTACGATTGCTGCCGCCTCTCCAGCAATACGACATCTCTGCCTGTAGCTTTCCAGTTGCCGTCTCGTTACGATTGCTGCCGCCTCTCCAGCAATACGACATCTCTGGCTGTAGCTTTCCAGTTGCCGTCTCGTTACGATTGCTGCCGCCTCTCCAGCAATACGACATCTCTGCCTGTAGCTTTCCAGTTGCCGTCTCGTTACGATTGCTGCCGCCTCTCCAGCAATACGACATCTCTGGCTGTAGCTTTCCAGTTGCCGTCTCGTTACGATTGCTGCCGCCTCTCCAGCAATACGACATCTCTGGCTGTAGCTTTCCAGTTGCCGTCTCGTTACGATTGCTGCCGCCTCTCCAGCAATACGACATCTCTGGCTGTAGCTTTCCAGTTGCCGTCTCGTTACGATTGCTGCCGCCTCTCCAGCAATACGACATCTCTGGCTGTAGCTTTCCAGTTGCCGTCTCGTTACGATTGCTGCCGCCTCTCCAGCAATACGACATCTCTGGCTGTAGCTTTCCAGTTGCCGTCTCGTTACGATTGCTGCCGCCTCTCCAGCAATACGACATCTCTGGCTGTAGCTTTCCAGTTGCCGTCTCGTTACGATTGCTGCCGCCTCTCCAGCAATACGACATCTCTGGCTGTAGCTTTCCAGTTGCCGTCTCGTTACGATTGCTGCCGCCTCTCCAGCAATACGACATCTCTGGCTGTAGCTTTCCAGTTGCCGTCTCGTTACGATTGCTGCCGCCTCTCCAGCAATACGACATCTCTGGCTGTAGCTTTCCAGTTGCCGTCTCGTTACGATTGCTGCCGCCTCTCCAGCAATACGACATCTCTGGCTGTAGCTTTCCAGTTGCCGTCTCGTTACGATTGCTGCCGCCTCTCCAGCAATACGACATCTCTGGCTGTAGCTTTCCAGTTGCCGTCTCGTTACGATTGCTGCCGCCTCTCCAGCAATACGACATCTCTGCCTGTAGCTTTCCAGTTGCCGTCTCGTTACGATTGCTGCCGCCTCTCCAGCAATACGACATCTCTGCCTGTAGCTTTCCAGTTGCCGTCTCGTCGATTGTTCCTGCATTAAATCACTTTCAGTCAGCACAGCTTACTCCACTGCCTTATACACCACACGGTCACACTCTCTACGAATGTCACCAACTGACGATACGATATCTAACGTACGAGGGTCAGTTGAAAAGTTCGCGGAGCGACATCTACATCTCAGTGGTAGAACGAAAATCTTCCGAGTGCTGGAAGACGTGTATTTCGTGTGAACAGCTTTTAATTTACAGATATATCTGTCAATTTATTCACTTTTACCAGCTGTCTGAAATTTTCCTGTCGTGTTAAATCACAACAATAACATCGTGTTGTAAAGAATTCTCTGTTAAAAACGTTTTAGCGCCAATGGAAAATCAAAACGAAATTGTAAATGTCCTAGGAGACGCTGCGCCTTCAGAAACAACGGTAAGTGGGGCACACTCGAGTTTAAACGTGGTCGTACAAGCACTGAAGTCCAGCAGCCCAGCAGTGGACGTCCAAAAAGTGCAACAAAAAATGACATTATTGAAATAATTTCATAGGGTGTTGGAAGACCCCAGACTGGGGAGTGGATAACATTGCTAAGATCATAGGCATCTTATATGGGCGTGTGGATCACACTTTAACTCAAGAACTTAGTGTGAAAAACCGTTGTGCAAGATGGCTGCCGCATCTGGAGTTGTTGCATTTTTTGGGCGTCCAGTCCGACCACGTTTTCAATGCTCGTACTGTAGTGATCGAAATTTAAAAAAACTTTAATTCCTCGATCAAGTGGTACGTTCCCACACTCAAGTCGACGGACACAAGCACAGGTCGTAAATAATGACGAATCAGGGGCACGTCAAACCCGACGACAGTGCGAAGACAAAGAAAAAAACGTCTAAGTACAGCACACAATAAGAATTTCAGGGCGTCGCTGACAGCTCGCAGTTTGTCACAATTTACAGCACCCAACAATCTGAAACAAAGACTTCGTACAGCTGCCGAGTTACGCGGAATCGGGATGGAACGCCTGCTGTGGAGGTGAAGCGTACGAGCACAATTATGAAAGGCTTTACTATGTTACAAAGGAGTACAGAGCAATTTTAACGAACAAATAGACAATAGACGCAACTCAGTGAATACTGCCAGTGCATCCTGCACAGCATGAAAACAAACCTTTGACAGTTTACTGAGATTTACGACTGGAAAGTATAGAGGTCGACCAGAACGACGCCAACGAAGGGTTGATAATCGGCGGAACGAACAACGAGTAACTTAAACAATTAACCAGGACTCTGGAATATGTTAACAAAAGATCGGTCAGAACCTTAGGGAAAGTCTAAACAAAGGATGACAGACGGCCAAGATTGCCCTAGTTTCTTAGAATCCGTACCACGATCGTCACATGAAACACTCCGGGGATGACGACGACCAACCAGCGTCAAGCATCTTCTAAGAGAGCTCGTGGAGAGACTAAGAAGGGTTCGGACGACGAATCGTGAAACAGAGGATGAGATCTGCAGAAGAGTAGGAATTTGTACGACCAATCAAGAATCCGAGAAGGCGTAGAAATCCAAAACGTAGACTTATGGGTAAGATGTTTCAATAAAACTGTTTTGCGAAGACGCGGAGCGGCAGTCAGTTAATAGTCAAAGTCGAGAGTCAAAAGTCAAAAGTCAAGAGTTGCAGTTGATAGTTGATAGTTGATAGTCGCAGTTAATAGTCAGAAGTTAGTACGATAGTCAGACGGTTGATTATAGTCGGAACAGTAATACATTCCGTGATAGAAACAGTTTGTGCGACCGACCGAATTCACAATTTAGTAAGTTCATAAGTGAACATAGACATCGATATAGTCACACTTATACACAATTCTGTGCGACAGTACGACCACGTTTAAACTCAAGTGTCTACTTACAAACCGTTTGTTTTGAAGTTGCAACATCTCCTGAAGCATTTACAATTTCTTTTTGAATTTCCGTTGGCGCTAAACAACAAAGAATCACACCACGATATTTGATTTTGTACGTTTTTCAAGGCGCGAATGACACGTCAACTTTAAACAGCTTCTAAACAATGAATAAACTGATAGATAAATTGGGAAATTAAGAGGAGTACACATAAAATACAAATCTTGCAGCACACGAAAAATTTAGTTTTACCGCTAAGATACAAATGTCGTTCCGAGAAGTTTTCAACTGACCTTCGTATGTAGGATAATAACACTGACTTCAAATGAACAGTGTCACACACAACTCGCTACGTTTAAAGATTAAAGATTACACTGTGGTCGTAAACTATCTTTAGTGATCCATTGTGTGAGTGTACACTTTCTCGTTGAAAAGATGGGCGATTTGCATCAGGTACCAACAGACATGGGAATCTTTTAAGCCTAGAGACGCTTTCTCGATGCACTCGTCTAAGGCGTGAAGGAGCATCGCTAGTTTGCAATCTCTGGATGGCTTATAGACGGTTTGGCGCATTCCCATGGCTGGAGTCCGCGGGACCATGCTTTATAGATAGGTTTAGGCATGTTTCTGTATAATAACAATTTGTTATTTAATGACAGCTTAGCCTTTTGCCCACGAAACAAGGACATCGGTCTGAGTTTGAGATCATCTTGCCTTCGTTCATCTTGTTATCTGAATTAGAAGCCTCTGTAATTCCAACTTTGTCGTGTTTACTTCCTGAACTGCTACTTGTCATGTTCCGAACGAGGCGTTTCAGTGTTTCTACCATTTTCAAGTCCCAAACCACGACCTCATATAGGTTTCAGACTTGAGAATGGAGGAAACACTGAAACGCCTCGTCGGGAACGTGACAAGTAGTAGCAGTTCAGCAAATAAACGCGACAAAGTTAAGACAAACTGCCTTCGTTTGATTTGGATATGCTTGTGCCAGGCGAGTCGCTGATCAAGGCGAAGCCCAAAGTAGGCTACTCAGTTTCAATCTTCACTGGTACAGTTATGTTATTCATACTTACATGTAGACAGATGTCATGTGAGTAGTAAATACCATTTGTGCAGATTTCGTTTCGTTGATTTTTGTTCGCCACTATTCAGTGAGTACATGTACACGGACTGTAGACTGTCAGAAGTAACTCGTTGGTTTCCGTTAACGGATAACACTGCAACATCGTCGGCAAAGGTACAGTGGTGGTGGAGTTTGTTCCGGGTAAGTCGTGGGCTGTACAGATAAGTAAAATAAGAAGTCTCGGGACGGCGGCTTGATGAACGCCTGATTGAACCGAGTGGTAAGTTCCATTACAGATAGGTTTCCAAACAGCATCGAACAAAGAACTTTATTCTTCGAAAATGTATTTAAATTTATATCAATCACTTTCTGCTACAGTCCGTTTCTTGATGTATATAATACATTTGATATTTATACATAAATTTACCTCAAGATGTTATTTTTCTATTTGGAACATGTTTCGGGTACTATCTTGTACCCACCCTCAGCCTTCCGGTTTTTTTGTCTGGTGAAGTACATATGTGCTGTTGGCTGACTATTATTATTGTGGCTTCCTGTTGGCTTCTGGTATTTCAAGTTGTTTTTATTGTGTGTGATTGTGGTGTATGTGTTAGTTTTTTGTGTATTTTTAATGTTGAGTGCTTTGAATATTGTGTCATGTTTTGTATTGATTTGTATTTGTTCAGGTATTAGTTTGTTTTCTGTTTTATGTATGTATATTTGTAAATTTTCCCATATGTTCATTATGGTGCCTTTGTGTGGTATATGTTTTATTAGTGTTACATTGGTTATGTCTGGGAATTCATGTCCTGTGTTTATTGCATGTGTGGCTAAATTGGATTTATATATTTCTGGTTTTTTGTATGCATTTAGGTGTTCAAAATAACGTTTTTCAGCTGTTTTTTTGTTTGTCCTATATAACATTTATTGCAATCTTGGCATTCAATTTTGTATATACCGTTAGTTGTTGTATTATCTTTGTTGTGTAAGCTATTTAGATTTTGTAATTTATTTTTATTAGTTTTGTATCTATTTTTATATCTGTGTTTTTAAATAGTTTTGTTAGTTTTGTCATTTTATTATTTATATATGTGAATGTGGCCCATTTTTTGTTGTTATTATTTATGTGTTGTTCAGTTTGATTAATTCTTAATTGTTCAGTTTTTATTTTGTATTTGATTTTATTTTCTATTTTGATCATAGTATTTTTATTGTATCCATTTTCATAACCAAATATGTTCCAAATAGAAAAATAACATCTTGAGGTAAATTTATGTATAAATATTAAATGTATTAAATTTATATATAACTGAAATGGCATTCGTGGTGTCAAAAAGAGTAACTAAAACAAAACAAAAACTAGACGTGATAGCTGGCTGGATAAGATTAATGATATGATTGACGTTGGTTGCGATATGAGGCAGACATCAAAGCCATGACCGCCGATGTCGTTTTTGTAACGTTACACTCCATCTGCGTGCCTGAGGAAAACTGATTCTATCAGAATCAAGCGTAGTTTCATACTGTTTTGTGAACTCAAATGTAACACAGCATAATCTAATACATATACGTACATTATTGGTTTACACTAGTAGCCAAATTATTATATTTACTTCTGTATCCTCCAAAAGAATGAACAGTTATGTAACTCTCTTTGTTGATCCCCATAAAGACTTAGTCTGTGGGTAGGAGTACCAGTTTAGGAATAGACGATGATATAATGTGTGATTATTACGAATTTACAAACATTGTACACAAGAACTCCATTTATCCGAACTCCAGATATCCGAATCGACAATTATCCGAATCGATATCAGAAAATGGCATGGAATAAAATTAATAGAATTTTGACAAAACAATCAAATCCAGGAAGAAAAAGAAGATGCAATGAACAAGAAGGAATAGTAAAAAAGAGCAAAGGAAAGTGTCGAAGAAAATGTAGCTATATCAACTGAAGACATCCAGAAAACCATTGTACAAATTCCTGGCTGTTTCGAGTGTGACGTGGACGGACACAAACGAGTGGTTGCAGTGCGATGGATATCATGGATATCCATGTGCAGTGGATATCAGATTTTAGACGATGATGAAATTATCCAAAGTGTAACGATAAATCTCAGCAGGTGGACGAAGACGATTATAACCGTCTTCAGTTGAACCGGAAAAGGAATCTACGACGATTGAGGCATTCGCTTGTTTTGACACTGCCTTAAAGTGGCTGGAACGGCAGCATGAATGCGACCATGTTTGTGGCAGCCTTCTTGCCGTCAAGCGTTTGCGGGACCTGACTGCACGCAAATGAGTTTCTACGTCAAGACAATAAACTTTGTTTGACGTGTTCAACTGAAAAATCATAATTATGTGTGAGTATTATTTTAAATTTTTTGTAGTAAAAGTGAACTTTTGCAAAACACGTGCGACCTGGTTTTTATTAAGATACTGTGCTCACGTAATAAAAATAAACAAAAGTGATTTTTCAGCAATTTTCACCGTTTTCTTTCATAACATATCCTTTCTCTTATGTTTGTTCTATTTATACGAATTTCTGCACATCCGAATTACGTCTGGGAATCGTTAGTTCGGATAAATGGAGTTCTACTGTAATTCCTTTTATTACTAGAATTATTGATAGGCCTTATTTGAACACACGCAGCTGGTTTTTAGAAACAGATCTACGTTAAGTGATAATGGAATTTCGCTGATATTTTTTATAGCTTTGGGGAAGGGGTTGATCCCATAATCGCCTCCATAGTTACGGCATTGATGATCACCATTATAATTCTGCCACCTGTACTGTCATTTCCATATTACCCTGCAACACTAAGCTGTGTTCTGTATGAAATACACTTTGTTTCTGCTATCACCACCTTCTGAACATAACACTGTCTACTGTACCGGAAGCTCCCTGTAGTGACGACCTCTTCTCATTTACTCCTTTCTACCAAGGCCAGTTCTATCAAATCCTGCCAATTAATACCAATCTCACTTTTATATCTACGCTTTTGCATTTTCCAGTTTTTTATCACGCATAGCCCGCCCCCCTAGGGAAACTCATCGTCACCACGTACGTGGCGTCGATGGTTACTAACGCGATCCCTCTCCGGGGCTACTTGCCCATAAACGTAAACTTGATTCTCTCGTTGACCGAAGACTGGGCTAGCCATACAAGCCCATTATTTGACCATCCGAGAACCCCTTCGTGTCCGTTTCCTGAACGCCACAGTACGGATACTTTGTTGCAGAAAGTTACAAAATCGCTAAACCCCCTTTGAGGGCAACCCTCTAATTAGCGCCCTCGGTCGCAATACATTTGTGCCAGGTGAATCTTGCACCCGGTCTCGGCGAACCCTCACGCTCAGCCTCAAAATTTTCTAATTGAAATATCCCGGCTGGTAGAAGGCAACATCTAACCAACACGACAGCGAGCGACGGGCATGTCGTTCGTCCTGCACAACCCCTGGTCATCATCAAGCATCTTCATCCTCACATTCCAAATTCGTATCATGTGTTGTGTCCTACTTTGCACAGGAATCCTCCCTTCCAAGGACATTGAAGTCTCCATGCAGCCGTGAGTTGCCCTTAAACCGGTTTATATATTTTCTATTTTAATACGGTGATAATTTTCCTTTTTCATAATCACCACTGTAAAACTGCTAAACAGAGCGTATTATGCACTATTGACGGTGTACTGTTGAATATTCTCATCAGGACAGTTCGGTATACGATTCTACAAAGCGTAAAAATTTGATATTATTGTTATTCCATGAATAATACATCCTTTGATAGCTTTCAGAACTGACGGCTGTATTATCTAGAAAACTCTACACATTACTCGTCTTCTCTTCGTCTTCTTCTATCATAGATTAGGCGAATCACCTGCTCTGATCCCAAAGAAATATATCCACTTCACCAATGCTTCCTAGGCCTTCCTATACTTCGTTAGCCAATCAGCTTGTATTGCCAAACTTCCTTAGGCAACCAGCCATCTGACATCTCCATTCGCTTTGTTCTTTTGTGACTTTCTAGTAGGATAAATGCCCTCTAAGGACGTTACCAGCATCCTGTAGAGTAAGACCAGTGATCTTTCAGTCTCTGGTCCTGCTCTGGGTGTCATTCGGAGATCCACCTCCTAGGTTCCTCCGCCTCTAGTGCCGTTGGGAAACCTTTCCCTGATCACATTACTACTTTGTAAAATAGTAGGAAATGTTTCCGGAAATATGGTCGTATTTCAGAAACATTCCGGAGTCAAAAACCTAGTCTTAGGTATATCTTGAGTCATCACTGTAGGATCAAGTGAACCTCTCTCACGCTAAAAACAGGAAGGTTGTTCTAATTGCAATTTATTAAGAAAACAAACCGCAGTAGCTGGACAAGAAAACAAACGTCTTCATTGTCTTCAGTTAATTGATTTGTAAAAGATACGAGTGAGTCTGTTACGAGCGAATGCTGGAACTAGTTAGAGAGACAGTGAGTCCGTAACTGGAAACAATGCATTGACTGCGTCTGCATGATGACCCCGATTGTAACGCAGCGTTCATTCAGCAGTCTGTCGTCGCGTTGTTGCTCTTGACCTCCAACTACAACTACCTCAGCGAATTTAAATAAGCAGCGAGCAGAATATATCCTGAAAACTGTAAATAGACTGTTTACTCGTTTTAAACTCGTCTCATAGATTTTGGGATAAACGAACAAGGTGGAAATTGTTCCACGTATTATTGTTCCACGTGCCCCTCTTATTTACAACACGATATTTGAAGCTTCTTTTTTGTTTTGCAGTTTTCTTCAGACACAGTGATATTTACGTATATTCCACATTTTTCAGCATTCCTTTGTTTTCTTTCCTATTTCGCCTGTCTTTGGTCAGCAGCGCGCAGCAGCTCTTCACTCCTTCCTGTCGTTTGATTTCCTTTTACTTCCTTGTTCCATAAGAAAATGGAAGTATGGAGATGGCGAAAAAATTGTGTTCTAGATAAGGGCTGATTCTGATTGTACTACCCTCAAAACATGAAGAAAAGTCATTTTTCGAAGTGTCTGTGTGTCTATCTGTGTGTCTATATGTAGAATTTGTTCTATGGCGAACGTTAACTGCCGCAACTTCAAACTGAATCAAATAATGTTTTGCACACATTCCTAAATTATAGAGTACTCAAGGCCTATTAATTTTGGTGGACATCGGTTAAGGGGAAGAGATAGCTTTACGTTTTAAGAAGAGTAAAGTACTTAATTTTGATAAATAAAGTATCCTGAAAAGAAGGTCATAATAATCCAATGTAAAAAGGTAGATGAAATATCTATAAATGAAAAAGGTAATTGAAGGGGTAAGGGGTAAAAGGGGTAATTTTATATAAATGGAAATGACAGATGAAGGGGGTGTAATTTTACTTCCATGTTCCTTCCATAAGGAAATGGAAGTATGGTCATGGCGAAAAAAATCGTGTTCGAGATAACGGCTGATTTTGATTGTACTACCCTTAAAACATGAAGAAAAGTCATTTTTCGAAAAGTGTCTGTGTGTGTCTGTGTGTAAAATTTTGTTTATGGCAAACTATAACAGCCGCAAATTCAAACAGAATCAAATAATTTTGTGCATACAGCTCTGAATTGTAGAGTACTCAAGGTCTATTGTTTTTGGTGAAGATCAGTGAAGGGAAAGGGGTAGTTTACCTGCAACATTTTATGTTTTAACAAGGGTAATTTCTTCTATGACGAACGATAACTACCGTAAATTCAGAATCAAATAATTTTGTGCATACAGCTCTGAATTGTAGAGTACTCAAAGACTTTTGATTTTGGTGAAGATCGGTTAAGGGAAATGGGTAGTTTACCTGCAACGTTTTATGTTTTAACAAGAGTAAAGTACTTAATTTTGATAAATAAAGTATCCTGATAAGAAGATCATAATAATCCACTGTAGAAACGTAGATGAAATATCTATAAATGAAGAGGCTAGTTGAATGGGGTGGGGGTAATTTTCTATAAATGAAAATTAAAGTTGAAGGGGGAGGGGATACTTTTGTATATGTGTACTACGTTATCGGCAACAAAGAAGTAGTTTCTATGGTAACATTTCATTTCAATTTGTCAAACCTCTCAATATTTTCAATTTATATTTAAATGATTCTAAATATAATTCTTAGAACATGGAAGTCATGTATGGTTCTCCATACCATATTTAAGTATATTCTATATACTCTATAGAATATTTTAGGCATAGGCCTACTATATTTAAGTACTCTTCACACAGTGATATTTATGTATGTTCCACATTTTTTCAGCATTTCTTTGTTTTCTTTCCTATTTCGCCTGTCTTCTGGTTAGCAGCGCGCAGCAGCTCTTCACTCCTCCCTGTCGTTTGATTTCCTGTTTAATTCCTGGTATGAAGCACGGTTCAATTGCTGCATAACCTGAGTCATAAATTCCAAACGCGGCCTTCTTTTACAGTTTTTCCCCTCTGTCTTTCCTTCTATGACTCTTTTGTTAGGCTTTCTATGAAATTACACTGAAATTTTTAATAGTTCTGTTGGGGGGGGGGTGATTCCCCTTCCTAGTTAACGTCGCTATATTTTATACCTTCATTGTACCGTACCTTGTACCTGCATTACCGCGGCTGTGAAAACTGGGTCCTCTCTCATAAAGGTAAATCGAGGATACAGGCAAATGAAATTCATCAGATGTCCGATAATGAATTCGAAAAGCAGTGGTCTAATCGATTCACGAAGAACCGTGATACGAACACGACAAGAACGTGGACTAAGGGAATTCAGAGCGCTGCGTTGGAATGACATTCAAGACCTATGGAACAATGCGACTGAATGGAATAGATGTTGTGAACTGTGAAGCGTAGAGAATAGCCAATGATAATACCCCATTGTTATAGGTATACGACAACGCGACTGAATGGAATAGATGTTGTGAACTGTGAAGCGTAGAGAATAGCCAATGATAATACCCCATTGTTATAGGTATACGACAACGCGACTGAATGGAACAGATGTTGTGAACTGTGAAGCGTAGAGAATAGCCAATGATAATACCCCATTGTTATAGGTATACGACAACGCGACTGAATGGAATAGATGTTGTGAACTGTGAAGCGTAGAGAATAGCCAATGATAATACCCCATTGTTATAGGTATACGACAACGCGACTGAATGGAACAGATGTTGTGAACTGTGAAGCGTAGAGAATAGCCAATGATAATACCCCATTGTTATAGGTATACGACAACGCGACTGAATGGAATAGATGTTGTGAACTGTGAAGCGTAGAGAATAGCCAATGATAATACCCCATTGTTATAGGTATACGACAACGCGACTGCATGGAATAGATGTTGTGAACTGTGAAGCGTAGAGAATAGCCAATGATAATACCCCATTGTTATAGGTATACGACAACGCGACTGAATGGAACAGATGTTGTGAACTGTGAAGTGTAGAGAATAGCCAATGATAATACCCCATTGTTATAGGTATACGACGTTGAAAACGACCTCCGCAGAACAAATATTTTGCGATACACTTGAGACATTTACAGGAGAAAGTCACTTGACGCAAGTCAACTGTGTGGAAGTGATCATTCACTCGCCGAACACCTTATGTGAAGTATACAGTGTGACATTGATTAGGAAGGGAAGGGGGAGAGGGAGGAGCCTTACTTCTCCACCCTGCGCGTAGGCCTACTGCAATCGGTGACGGCGTTTTTGATAGTTGTCAGGCTAGAACAGTTTTACGACTATACTTTAAACCGTTTTACGATAAGACGACCTGGATTGGTAAAGCACTGTTTACGACCACACAGACTTAACGGCTTTTCTGATGGAGGAGATTCAGTGAAGGACAAATACAGAGATAGGCACAGATTTAAATAAGTGGGGTGGATTGCTGAGGATGTGAGATGTTGTAGGTATATGGAGATGAGGAGATTGCCTCGTGGTAAGTAGACCGGAAGATCCGCATCAACCGCATCAAATAAATCGGACGAGACAGAGAGCTACAGATAGATAGATACAGAGAGAGAGAGAGAGAGAGAACGGAAACAGAATGACATGTAACAACAGAAGGATGTAGAATAAACATTAAGACGGCCCAGTGAAGGGCAAGTCTGCAAATACTATAATTAAATCAAACAATTCGAGCAGAGGGAAAACTCGCGCCAAAAACAGGCTTTGACGAGAGATTAAAGGAAGGCAACATATTGGCTGCCAGCTGATGATAGCTGTTGTTTGATCTGCTCATTTCAGTATTATTGGAATCACATGACAGAGGCGGAAAGAGTTCGTATAAATTGATAAGGATTCGTCAGTAAGTAATTCCCAACGCTTTTTATCTCTGTTTCTCTGTCTCACTCTACTACATTGCGAGAACAGTAGACACGAGTGGAAATAAAATACAGAGGGCGGATTCGTTATAAGACTTAACTGTGTCAATTGTAAAGTGACACTAATTCCGCTTTGAGATGTGTGTGTGTGTGTGTGTGTGTGTGTGTGTGTTCATACGCACTCTGTGTATATTTTAAATCCTGTACAATAAACTTCGGCGCACTTTCTGAACCCCAATAACGTGTAGGCAAACAAGAGGGGAGGTGCAGCCGCGACCCTTGTATTTTTTACGTGCAAACAACACTTCCACCATATTAACTTCCCTCGTCCCGGAACACTCTATTAAGTGTTTCCCGTCAATTAATCGATTATATAATTAACACGATTATTCTTCTTCATATCGCTTCGTGGTGTGAGTAACAGAAGACTCCGGTTTCCTAGTCTGGGTGCAGGGGCGTCTTTACGGATACCTTCCCCCCGACAATCGAAAAACGTTGACGAATCTTGTTAACCTCTTAAGGCTTTACTCGTAGTTTCCAGAACTTTGGGGAACTCTAATCATAATCATAATCATAATCAAAATCATATGGAATTCATAGGTTGTTCGTTGTGTAAACTTGCATCATTGTGGTTATCCTTCGCTGTTCTATCCAGCGGGACTTGGAGGGTAAATAATGATTCTTTTTTTTATATAGTTTTTCTATAGCTGTGTTTAATTTTGTAGGTGGTGCGTTTTTTTTACGGTTGACGCTTGCTAGTGAAACAATCTCGGGTAGATTTAAGTTTGTATTTAATGAACAAGTTTAAATTACGCCTGAAGACGATCACAGATTGTTTATTTGTCGAAACGTTGTGTGATGGTTATTGTCCGACCTAACCCTTCTGATAATCTGGCGGCCGTTTGAAAATGAATTAAAAATATTATTTTTCTATGGCCCATCCGCGGACTGACTAGTCATTACAATTATTATATTATAGTCTCCAAGTCACGTGTATAAGTGTTTAATTGTAATATCTGTAAACACATTGTTACTCACCGTCCTGTGTGACTTCTTTAAAACTTTCAATAACTACGCGTTTCAAGGATAAGTCCTCATCATCAGGGTATATCCTTCAGGGACTTTCTGGAGAAGTTGTCAAAAAATCAACAGTTTTTACCAAACATCACAGTATGTATGTCATTTAAAAACACATTATTATAGCACTTTAGAGCACGTCGCGACCTGGTGCGCCCCACTACACTCGATCCCGTGTTTTGAACGAAAGAAGCTACTGTCACTAAGGTGGATCGATCCCGTGTTTTTAAATGACATACATACTGTGATGTTTGATAACAATTTTTTATTTTTGACGACTCCTCCAGAAGGGTTGGTGTTTTTATATAACCTGATAATGAGGATGTATCCTTGAAACGCGTAGTTATTGAAAGTTTTAAAGAAATCACAAGACGGTGAGTAACCAAGTGGTTACAAATATTACAATTAAATACCTAATCATTGCAGTCCCGCGGACCGCAGTACGTGCATAGCGCGGAATACTAGCATAGAATACTCTCATAGATTACAGTCAGTGTGAAAACAAACTCATGTATTTATATGGCACCGTGCATAGCGAAGCAGATCACAGATCGCATACCAGAGAATATCATCGCTGATCCTCTTCGAAAAGCAGACAGATTTGTTTTTTTTTACATCGCACATAGATTGGTTGCACATCCTGGTTGCGCATCACACATCCTGAGCTCTGATTGGTTGCTTCAAGGACGTTTCCCGCACTACAGCCATACGCAGTTCTATCCAATGTACAATTCCCGGTAAAGTGTAAACAGTTCGGTCTCTAGTCTGCTGTAAAATGTGCTTAAGGCGGCATGCGCAAAACTCGATACTCTTCACTATTCTCATGTATCAGACGTCGTTTCGTCCTCGGTATGCACACCTCTCATACATGCGCTACATGCTATGTGTGATCATCTATGCGAAGCTCCTACGCTAGTATTCCCCGCTATGCACGTGCCCTAAGAGAAACACTGCCATGGAAAGTTTCCACCACGGGGGAAGTGTTTCTGTATTAGTTTTTCTTGTTTCAGAGGGAAGATAGATATTCGTTCTTGTATTTTGTATATTTATACTTTTATGACGTATGTTTACAGCTGGAAATCACAATAAACAGTCTGTATTAGAATGAACAGCAGAGAAGCCGCTTTGTAAGGATAACATTACAGGAAGCGTGTTATTTATTGATATTCGCTTCTACAGAGATCCCTAACCACGTGTATATGTAGGGTATGTACAGTACAGTACGTACAAGGGTATAAATATACAGGGCGTTAGTGTGAAACAGATGTTACAGCTGTAGGGGTTGTTGTTACCGCCACCCTGTCTGTTGTCTGCTCTGCTCATCACCCTTCAAACTGGTGTGCAGCTTTTAAATGGATTCCGCTCCCCCGTCACCTTTACTGTAAACTACACGGAAGTTGAATTACGCCTACCCGTGTTTCTTGCATTCAGGTAATACATATTTTGTAGACAATACATGTATTTTGCAAAATATATATTTTGAAATATAAATTTTGTTGATTTATCAAGTAAACTGAATATTTTTCTAACTTAACGTAAGTATTTTAATTCTTCTGATAGTTCCTATCCGTTTCGGATGTTGGATATCATACAGACTATTTTAACTTTCTGCACTGCTGCACGGAATAAGTCAATCCGGATGATTTTGCCTTGAACGTAGTCATGCTATTTCTAGAGATATCTGAACGATCTTTAATGTAGTGGTTTGTCGTTGCCTTCTACATCCCAATGTCGTTAGTTCATCCGCCTTTAGGGCCGATTTCTCAACCCCAGGACAATGAGGTGCCCTACTGCTTGCCAGTTCATCCATCTGAAGCTGTTGACTAGCAAGTGGCAGACTACTTCTTCCGGTAGTCACTCGGTTCCTATTTCCTCGTCAATTAAAACAGGGTGCACCGTACAACCGTCATTTTAATTAATTCAAATTAATTTTTAGTTATCTAAACTCAATTGGAATTGATTTAGATTGTCTCACAAGGGGCGGCTTTTTAACTAGCCGCGCTAGGCACGTGCCTATGGGCGGGTCCTTTTGGAGAGTGCCACAAAGATAAAATATTTTTAAAAAATTTTAAAAATAGCTAATTAATCGACGTAATTAAGGAAATAAAAAAATCTACATCGACATCATCACTCTGACAGAAACCAAGAAAAAATGCCCAGGTATTGAAAAAATCTCCGATATATTCACATATATAGTGAATGCCTAAAGAAGAACGGGCAAAAAGGGGTGTCTCAGTATTTATAAAAAGAAAGTATAAGTCTAACATTACAAATTTTGAAACAGTAGGTGAGCGTATCATTAAAGTTCATATGAGTCTGTTTGGAAGAAGACTGGTTATCTTTGGAATATATGCGCCAAATGACCGAGAATCAGACTCAACAAAGGATGACTTCTATGGTAAACTTCAGAAAACAATAGATGAGCTAAGGCAAAATAGTCAGATATTAAATATGAGAGATTTCAGTGGCAGGACGGGCTCAAAAAAACAAGATCCAGTAGTAGGAGAATTCGGAGAAAGGATAATTAATGACAGTGGAGAGCGCCTGATTGAATTCTGCAAAAATAATGAACTCAGAATTAACAACGCATTTTATCAGCATAAAGAGATCCACAAATATACGTGGACACAGCCCACGAGGCAATTAAAATCTATAATAGATTATATAATATAACACCACAAAAGACAGAGATCAAAGTAAACGACGTCGAGTTTATCGAGGGGTGGATTGTGGATCTGACCGCCACCTAGTTGGAGCCAAGTTACAGTTTCCATACTTCAGAACATTAAAAGAAAAGGAACAAAATATAAATGGGACAAATAGGCGAAATGAGGTATAACCTGGAAAGTTTTCTTCATGAAAGTACGAAAACCCTATATAAACAACGGTTGGACCAAACACTGGAGGAAGGAAAATACGAAGATATTGAAGAACTCTATGAACACGTAAAAGCAGCGGTACATGAGTCAGCCAAAGAAGCCCTATGTATAGTCGACGAAAGGGTGAAAACTAGAAAATGGTGGTGGAATGACGTAATAGCTGAAGAAGTTAATAAGAAAAAGGAAGCATATCTGAAGTGGCTTAACACCAAGACTGAGGAAGACAGGGAAATA
Organism: Magicicada septendecula; assembly: GCA_034769895.1. Lineage (NCBI taxonomy): Eukaryota > Metazoa > Arthropoda > Insecta > Hemiptera > Cicadidae > Magicicada > Magicicada septendecula. Next base: position 7,058,539 of record CM068371.1, read on the forward strand.
TACAGAGAAGCACGAACAAGAGTCAAGAAAATAGTAACCGAGGAGAAGAGACAAAACCGGGATCGAAAATGCAGGGAAGTAGAATCTTCCATCGGAGGAAGACGCTGTACGGAGGCATGGAAATTTAGAACAATATTAGATGCGATGGAAATCAAACAAAACTTCAGGTAATACCAGTCGAACGCTGGGAAGAACACTATAAAGAATTATTAACAGAAGATCGAGAAAAATTCTTGGGCGACGGCACAGTAGTAGAAGTGGAAGGGGAAAGTATAAAGGTGGATATCGATACAGTCGCCGAGGCCATAAACAAATTGAAAAACCGTAAAGCACCTGGTCCTGGAGGGATATATGCGGAAACGATAAAGAATGGTACAGACACTTTACTAAGAATGATGACAGAAATGATTAACAGTGTATTGAAGGAAACAGGTACCAGCGGAATGCAAAATAGGATTCATGTCCTCATTGTTCAAGAAAGGAGACAGACAGCAATGCAGTAATTATAGAGGCATAACTGTCACACCAACCCTTAGCCGTCTTTATGGCAGAGTCTTAAGAGATCTAATTGAGGAGGAGTACACAGAAAATGAAACAGAAGAACAGACCGGGTTTCGTGCTGGGAGATCTTGTATGGATAATATGTCTTAAACAACTAATAGAAAAAAGACTATCTGTAAAACAAGAGGGTCACCTTCTCTTCATAGACCTGTCTGAGGCTTACGATAATGTCGCCGTCTCTAAATTGTGGCAGGTTCTACAGAACACTAATATAAACCACACTCTCATTCAGGCAATACAAGAAATTTATAGAGACTCCAAAATAAAGATCAAAATAGGGAAAAAAGTGTCAGCAGGGTTTACGGTGTCGAAAGGTCTAAGTCAAGGGTGTTGCATCTCCCCGACATCGTTCAAAATATATGTAGACACAGTATTGCGACAGTGGAAAAGAAAGTGCAGAGGTATGGGAATTCCAATAGATGGAACCCATATTTTCACATTACAATTCGCGGATGACCAGGTCTTAGTAGCACACGACAAAAAGAACTTGGAGTATGTGACTCGGAAGATCAAAGACGAATACGAGAGCTGGGAACTGTCAATAAATCTAGAAAAGACCAAGTATTTGTGCATGGGAGGTACTGAAACCAACTTGCAATTGGAAAATAATGAAGAAATTGAAAATTGCCAGGCATATAAGTATTTAGGAGTACAGATAAAGCAGGATGGCACAGATACAGATGAAATAAAGGAGAGAGTAGGCATGGGACGGAGGGCTATGGAAAGGCTAAATAGTATATGGTGGCATGACCAGATAACTAGAGGAAGGAAAGTACAGATATACAATACCATCGTAAAGAGTATTCTGTTGTATGGTGCTGAGAGTTGGAGAATGACAGAAGCGGACAAAAGGAAAATACTAGCTGTAGAGATGCATCTACTAAGGAGATCATGCAGAGTATCCAGGCGAGAGAAAATAAGAAACGAAGTGATTAGAGAAATGGATAAATGTGAAACATGCAGTAGTAGACGAAATAGAAAGAAGGCAGTTAATATCATTTGGACATGTTAAGCGGATGGGAGGAGAAAGGTTGCCAAAAAGGATAATGGAATGGTTAACCCCGGAGAAGAGGAAGAGGGGAAGACCCAAACGATCATGGGGAGAGAGTATCCAGAAAGCTCTAAGTGCTAGGAATCTGACCGAAGAACATTGTCAGGACAAAAACTATTGGACAGAAAGTCTGGAAATCGGACAGCGACGACAGACGCTATAATACGATGTTATATATATGTATGTATTGCAACAGTACAAACAGTAATGATACTGTGCATTGCCCAAATAAATAATAGATAAATAATAAAAATGAATAAATATGAATTAATAAACATGATTCAGATTGCATAAGCCGAATCGTAGTAAAAATAGGGAGTACAGAATTCATGCATGAACATGCAGTTTCGACACACCTGTCGCTAGCGTTGTGTACGTGCGTATTTTGTTAGTGTGTGTGAAACCTGTCCGTTCCTGAAATGTAACCAACCCTTTTCAAGTAGAATAGTTATATGTTTATCGTTAATTATAAGAAAACTATGTACGATAGGATAAAACAAAAGACACCAAAGTGTGTAGAAATTATAGATAAATAACATGTTAAAAAACCATACAGAGGTGACGAAAAATGCAATTACTATACATAAAAAATAAATAACTTTTTATGAATACCATAAAGAAGTGCAATTTACTATAGTAATCACATACAAATTAGTGATCGATTGAGCATCGAGTGAGGTGAAACAAACTTCGTAATTCGCGAAAATAGTGAATTGAACCAGAGTGGGGGTAGTGACGCCTCGACAGAATTTGACAAGTTGAAAAGTGTTCAGACAGGAATTTTTGCACGACCTGACTATAAATACCAGGTCGCGCTAATAAAGTTTCTTCTTCTCGATTCAACCATTGCCGCAGGAGGCTATGTCAGTCGACGACACAAATTCACAATTATCGTAAGAGTCACCGGATCAACTAGCTATACAGCCAGAGCTGCAAAATACATACGATGAGGTATATGGACACACCGGCAGCATATGACGTGAGACGATACGACTATTAATCAGCACACACGGAGGACACGACCAGAGGACCAGAAACACACGGAGGACACGACCAGAGGACCAGAAACACATGCAGAGGACACGACCAGAGGACACGACCAGGAGGACACGGAGGGCGTACAGAAGAATAACCACGTCAAAAGAGGTGATAAAAAATCATTTAATTACAGACAGTTGAAAGACACTAATTAAAGCTTGAATGGAAGACGTTCACCAATATTAAAATCAATAAATGTAAAAGCAGTAAAAATTAGAATAATATTTCTTGTATCAAATTTAGTAATTAGTAACGTAAATGATAAGAGAAATAAGTAATTTTTGAATTAACGTAATTAGTAAAGTCTTTGATGATAAAGAGAAAAAATGAATATGCAGTAGAAAGTAAAACAAAGTAATATAAAAGCAGTTTGAATAGAAATAAATTCATTTTTTGAAGCTAATGAACCAGCAATTGCAAAAACATGAACACACCATGAGTAAGCCGAGAGCAAAATAGACATTTTAAAGTAATTACAATTAGATAATAAGAGTTATATATAACGTATGTATGTAATTTGTTAGCAATAAGTTATGTACGAAAACGTCGTACAAACGATTTAATAATGAGTTATTGTTTAATATCCGATATGAGAGATGTTCTTTAAATAAATAATTAATGGAACGATTTTAAACGTAAATAACGTATCATTATCTTATTACGATTACACCCATGAATTCAATAACACAATATGTAAATGCATTTAAATTGGTTAACTTGCGTTGTATAAATAATTGTCTCCCAAAAGCATGAGGCTACACAAGTTAAATTAACTTGAATCGATGTATTTGTATTGTTGTAATTGGCGCTCCAAAATCGTGGGGCTCCACAAATTTAAATAAATATCAATTTGTATTGTAGTAATATATATATTGTAACGCAACAGAAATGCTAGCATCCATGTTACATAAAAATTAGGTTAACAGAATAATAAACAAGTCAATATCTAACCCCATGATAAAACAAAAATCTAATAATTACATTTATAATTATAGATAAAGGTAAATAAGGATGCAAGGTAGAATTAACGAGAATAAACAAACCTGTAAGTTAGATAATAGTTAATGAGCTATGTTCAGTGAAAAGTAAACAAAAATGAAACAATAATTTACTTTATAGCAATAGCAAGTAAGGATTTTGAGTTAAAAGATATTATTTTGTGACAACAAATGTTATTATAAAGTTTATGTTATGTTATACCAATTACTTGTTGAGTTAATGAAAGGTAATGAAACAAGATGTATTATTCAATTACTGTTGTAGAATGATGTGTGAAGCAGCTAGTTAGCGTTAATAGATTTGAATTTTCTTATATGTGATCCATAGGTCAAGATAAAATTGTCATTAGATATGGAAAAAATAATTGTTTATGTAAATGTTAATAGTTAAGATTTGATTATATGTAAATATTGAATTTATGTAAAAGGGCTATAGATGTTTACCAGTTACAAACACAGGTAGATCCGTTTACAATAAAAGGCCTAACAGCCAAAACCACTATATAACCAATCATAACATAAAGGTTAGGTACATAAATTAATAATAATTAATGAATACGGTTTGAAGAGCTAGAAAAAAACATTAAATTAGTAATGATATATAATAAACCATATCAATTTATACAAATTATGATAATGCCATAATGCCATGATATCGATTGATAACGTTTAATATCGAAAAGGTAGTAAATATAAAAGAAACAGGCTCATATAAAAAAACCAGCAGAATATGTGTAGAAAATAATAAACCAACTATCGGTAAAAGTTACATTCCGATATGATAGCAAATTAATAAGGAATAGACAAAAAATATATGAAATAAACACTATATACAAAACATGTGGAAGGAAGAAAAATCATGTGTTGCTATGGACTACAGGAAATGAAGAAGTTGTTGATTTTCAATTATTGCTTTTTATGATCTGAATGTGATGAGATTAAAAATCTAGTAACTACCTGATATAATCGGAATATTCTAAAATATTTGACACAATTATAACAAACAAAATACTAAAGATAATATTCTTGAATCTTGCCAGTACAGTTTAACCAAACAAGACTATAGTATGAAATCACAATAGAAAATAAATAACTGGATTCTACAAGGAAGGACTTGAATTGTCCCATATCCGAAAGGAATTGACGATATAATAAACCAAATAGAAAGAGTAAAATGTATCACAACTAATAATATACACTACACTAGAACTTATAACCTTTCAAATACACGGAACATCACTAATTGCTTCAACCGAGAGAAGAACGTATTTGGATCCAGGAATTGCAGAAGAAGCATCAATCGGGCTGTAAATCAATCCAGAGAGCTGTATTTCCGAGGTGGACAGGACAAGAATTCCATTTTATTAAACCAAGAAAGAATATTGTACGGCATAATCGTCCAGAACAGTAAATTTATCAATCAACCGCCTACACGATTTGCTTCGTTCTAGTCTGGTAAATTATTATTATATCAATCATATTAACTACACAACACTTCAAATTTGTAAATCTTGCATTCTTATCTATGTATTTTAATCTTCCCCACAGTTACAAGAACCTTCACACCCTGAATTAAGTTAATTACAAATTAAAACACACTATATAACTAAATCTAAATAAAGGATCGGACTAATCAATAATCGATTCACGTAATCTATAGCCCGTGTGTATGTCAGTTAGAACATATCTTATTCAATGTTAAAGAAGTAAACAAATAAAGAACCTTTATATAGTTGCAAAATCTTGTCATTTGGAGTATGATTTAATGAGTTGGGAATAAAAAAGTAACTGACTAAGTATAGAATAATTGGTTAACATAAACAGTGAAATAACCTCTAAGTTTCATTGCTCCGGTACTACAGCGCTTATAGCGGAATTCTCCGACACCAAAGAGAGAGCGTAAAAATACAAAATTATACATAATTCTCTTCAAGGTATAATAGGGTTGAACGAAATTACAGAGTAACGCATTAATTATTTAAGTTTCAAGTACACTAACACTGATATTTTTTAGAGAGATAAGTTAATATTAATTAATTAAATCAATATATCCCACAACTCCAAATACCTCATATATTTAAATAATTAAGTAAATTAAAACGACCTAAGAGAGTAAAGACAGGGAACATACCCGTTCATAGCAACGAATAGACATACACTGTGTGAAAATAACGGGACGCTCGTACTCGTCCCGATACAAATTGACGAACCCAACAGTGGGGATTGAACCGTACGTACTCGTCTCATTACAATATATATATATATATAATAGCTCACATGATAGATACTATTAATGTTACTAAAGTATAGGTTTTATTATTTGATATATTGTGGGACATATTAACTATGATACATATTTAATTTTTACATTTAAAAAAAATAGATTCATAATGGACTGATCATGTACGGAGTGGAAACAATGTGCTTTCAAATTTTGGAACCTCTTCTTAAAATTGAACGAAGAATTCTTCGTTCTTCTTCGTACAGGGATCTGGAAAATCTGGAAACGGCTTTGCGAAGGAAAAGACCGAGATTCCTTGGACATGTGGTTCGGATGAATCGGTCCAGATTAAATAAACAAATTTTCTACTATATTTCGCAACTTTCCATCTGAACGGATACACCAAACAACTTAAGGAGGAAATGATGAAACTGGGTATCTCGTTGAACGACTGTGTGGATAGAAATAAATACATACAGAAACAAAATTCAAAATATTGAGGTTCTCTACAGTGAGAAGAAGACGAGAAAGGGGTGGACAGTGGAAAGGAAGGCGGCGCATAGTGTGCGAATGAGGGCCTTCTGGCAGGAGAAGCAAAGGAAATGATATTCGCGTGGTTCACGACTGGTCTGTTCGTGTAAAAAAAAAAAGAAGCCTACAAATAGAACAATAAAATAGATTCGCGACTCTTTCTCCTTACTTCTGAATACAGGTGAAACATGAAGCCTCGGTAAAAACGAAGCAAAGAAAATTCAGCCACAGCTGTAAAGAGGGGTTAGTATTGTTACGACGGTCTACTGATCGTCGTATGGTACAGTGGAAAACAAAATACAAGACACCAGTTAAGTCACTAATCAACACCTTTAATTATTATCACAATTAAACAGTTTGTAATTAACAAGACAGTCTCTTACAACAAATCAAATAAAAATTGTTCACACGCAATAGAAAAATGTCAACTAATATAAACACAATTGTATAACAATCGTATAAACCGCACAATTACAACACACGCAACACTCCGCCGCAATCCGTCGAACCGCACTGTAATAATTCGCAACTCAAACTCACTGTATAATCGTCCTATAATAACTAACTTGAATGCACAGAGTAATCGCCGACAATAATTCAACTAAGGCCGCGGACGCCTTGTATTTATACCCCGCTCACACTCCAGAACATTCCGCAACTACGCATTAGCGCTACACTAGGGCATAATTGATTGCGGCCTTGACACAGTGCGCGCGGCTTCTGGTACAATCTAGCAAAGTCTCGCGAATACATATTGAAATCGCTTACGCACACATTACAGCCGGATTCCTCTGGAACATTAGAGAAACACGTAGATTGTCCTGTAATGTCGTAACACTATTCAGGAGGGCATGAGTTGGGCCCTCAAAGGATTCCTGCAGAGCGCCCCGAAAAAAGAGTTACACCACTGCTTAGTATAAGCAATTTGCAAGTGAGCGAATGAAGTCTTAATTCGTTGTAAAACATAACATACAGTAACAGTAGCAATCAGAGAACAATCGGTTATTTTCCGCCAATCGGAGTTCGTTCATTTGGAACGCCGCTGTATATTGCTCTGCAGGTGGACGCTCGCGCTCGCTCAGCACTTTTTTACTGATAGACCCGTTCAGTTGAGCATCATTAACTTCTGTCCAGCAGTAGCAAAAGTTTTGCTTCTATTAGTTATTGTGACCATTATGTTCCGTAATGGCAGAGCTGCGTGTTTCTCCTGCCACAGAAACGCTTAAACGTTGTGTCAGTTGGACGATGAAATTGCTTACTGCCGAGAAAACTCAAGCAACTACACGAATATCAATTGATATTTGAATATAATAAATATTCTGAAAACAGATTGCAGGTGGGTATACATTTGTTAAATCGAATCTGCAAAGACTCTGGATTGCAAATATCCACACTTAAGACCAAGGTGATGGCTTTTCGTGGAACTGATCCCGTACGCGCAAAAATTGTTATAGTTGGTACTGTCCTGGAACAAGTTAGCAGTTTTGAATACCTGGTCTCCAGTGTGTCTTATAATGCAAGCAACGACTGGGTGCATAAGTTCAATCTTATATGCGGGATCATCAGGCTAACCCTCAAGTCAGCAAGTAAAGGAACACGCCTAAAATGCTACAAGGTGATGGCTCTTCCCACACTTCTTTACGGGTCTGAGAAGTGAACTTTAACGAAAGGCCAAGCCAGTCGCATCCAAGCGGCTGAAATGAGATTTGTCAGGCACGTGGCAGGGTATACTCTCCATGATCATAGAAGAAACACAGATATACGGCAGGAACTGAATATTATGAGTATACTCGACAGGATCACGCAGTATCTCCTGAATTGGTGGGAACATCTTTGCCGCATCCCCAAACAACTATGGAACTATAAGCCAAGGGGACGGAGAGGTGTGGGACGTCCGAGGAAGAGCTGGAGTGACCAGATGTAATATTTGCCTATTTGAGATCGGAACAACCATTCTTGTTTTAAACCTTGAGGATGATGATGATGATGAATTTAATAAACAAACACTTGTTATAGTTCTGCAGGTACTTTTATTTTCCTGACAATTGTTTCACCAATTACGGCAGCTTCAGAGGTTAGATTTTAACTGAGAGAATTGAAATGTATGTCAGGTGGTGGAGCCGGTTGGTCATGGCCGGATTAGGGCTATGGGGGCCCGGGGCTATTTAAGAGCAGGGGCACATGTATAAAATTTTGCACAATACTTACTTTATTCAGACGATCATTTAAAAAATATAATAAACAAAATATTGTTCTTAAACCGTATTTTTACTTATATACTTTCTTTTTATTTATCCTGATTAAATAGATGCTGAAATTGTTTACTATTATTTTATTTCTCAGATCTTTTTACAGTAATCAACAGTACAAATAAATTGGAGAATACAAAATAATTTAATTGAAATATTTCTTTCTGCTCTTCTTTTCGGCAAACTCTGCTATCAAATCATCCAAATCCAATGTTTTTTTTTAAATTCTGTTTCAATAGTTAATCTTGCTAAATTAGTTAAGCGGCTATCAAGCATTGTTGATCGGTACACGTTCCTAAGTTTAATTTAAATCCGCGATCCGTACTTCAGGTACTCTCCTTGTCAGTGCGGTTTTAATATTTCGCTTGCTCGGGAATTTTTATTTATTCGTTCGAAAATGAGAATTAGTAAATGATCGGGCATGGGGCCCTCCGACAATCGGGGCCCGGGGCTTCAGCCCCCCTCCAATCCGGTATACGATTGACAGTTATCTAATAATATACTTTATTTTGTTCCAAACAGTTGAACACGCACCTTTGTTAAACCTTTTCCCTGGAACTTCCCAAATGCCTGCTTGGTCATACACTACCTCCAACCTTCCACTACCTATCGTTTATTTCAATTGTCTCAGTTCAAATCTAACCTCTGAAGCTGGCGTTACTGGAGAAACAACTGTCAGGAGAATACAAACTGCAGGAAAATAGTTTGTAATCAACACGTTATTCAACAAGATTATACTCGTACAATAATAATGTCAACTAAAGTTTGTCCACACCAATAATAATGTCAACTAACAGAGTCGCGAACAATAATCACTTTTTACTAATAACCATTTGAACGCACAGACTAATCGCCCAAAGTAAACTCGACCTTCGCTTAAACAGAGACTAACCGTCGCTAAATACTTATAGGCTGTTTATATCCCGCTGAGATTCCATAATACGCGTCAACACCAGTAGAAGAGACTAGAGCGTATTCGCTAGCGGCCTTGAACACAGTGCGCCCGGACCGGTATGATCTGGATCAGTCTCGGCTGCGGACGCGTGACAAGTGTCACGTAATTGTCCTTCATCTCAAAGTAGCAGCACACACGCGCATTACAGCCGGACTCCGCCGACAAACACGTAGAATCTTCTGTAATGGTGTGACAGTAGCCATTGGTTTTCCGTTACAATCAAGCCTTTTCTACGCAGTATACAATATCTTCAATTCGATAATTTTAACATGAAGGCAGAGCTGCTCAGTAGTAGGGAGCAGTGGCGGTTCTAAGGTTAAATTTTTAAGTCTTCTACAGGAAATAATATTACAAAAAAACAACATGATCTGCTTTTTAAAGTAAAGTTTGTTTCACAGTTGTCGGTCCCTACCTTTTTGTTTCATCATATTCGTACTAAAAGTTTTTCAAAGGTTTGCAAAACAATTTAATTATTTTAAATAATTTTAACTTTAAACAATTTTATAACGCTGTACAAATTGTTATTACGCACGTGAGTAGAGGACGTCATATTACGAGTAAAATAATAATCATCATCATCATCATATTCTTCTTCTACTTCTTCTTCTTCTTCTTCTTCTTCTTCTTCTTCTTCTTCTTCTTCTTCTTCTTCTTCTTCTCCTTCTTCTTCTTCTTCTTCTTCTTCTTCTTCTTCTTCTTCTTCTTCTTCTTCTTCCCCACCTCCTCCTCCTTCTTCTTCTTCTTCTTCTTCTTCTTCTTCTTCTTCTTCTTCTTCTTCTTCTTCTCCTTCTCTTTCTCCTTCTCCTTCTCCTTCTCCTTCTCCTCCTCCTCCTCCTCCTTCACCTCCTCCTCCTCCTCCTCCTCCTCCTCCTTTTACTCTGTCTTCTTCTTCTTCTTCTTCTTCTTCTTCTTCTTCTTCTTCTTCTTCTTCTTCTTCTCCTTCTGCAAGGATTAAACCAAAAATGGTTTCTTCCTAGTGGACAGACTAGAGCTGGTCACTCCAATGCTTCTTCGCGGGTCCCACACATCTCCGTCCGTTTGGCTTATAACTCAATACTTGTTTGGGGATGCGGCAGTCATCCATTCCGTTAAGATATTCCGACCACTTTAGCCGGTACAGCGCAGGTCTATCGAGTATAGGCTACTCATAATATACAGTTCCTGCCGTACATTCACATTTCTTATGCCTCCTTGAAGAGTACAGTTCCTGTCACGTGCCTGACAAATCTTATTTCGACCGCTTGAATCGACTGGCCTGGGGTTTCCACACCTTGTAGAGCGTCAGGCGTTACTCGTTGATTTTAGAGTTCTCCTGATGGTCCCACACACGTGTGGTTGAACTTTGTGGTTTATTCACCGTATCATTGTACACATTACAGCCCAGACCTGGACCATCACACCTTGCAGAGCGTCAGGCGTTACTCGTTGATTTTAGAGTTCTCCTGATGGTCCCACACACGTGTGGTTGAACTTTGTGGTTTATTCACCGTATCATTGTACACATTACAGCCCAGATGTTCAAAATTACTGACCTGCTCCAGAACAGTACCATCACGAGCAAAATAGTGTAAAAGTAAATTACATTACAGATCACAATGTGCTCGCTCATTTTTATCTTTTCTACTTTTATCAGGGACCAGTAGAATCGCCCCAAAGGAATATGTGTATATTGCATCAACGCTTCCTAGGTCTTCCAATTCGTCATTTTACTGACCTAGGCTTGTAAAATAACGTCTCCAGTTATAATATCGGGAACCTGGTTAATTGGCTCAGGTCAATTAAACAGGCTGCCATTATCTTAACAAACTCATAATTAACTGGAATGTAAACAAATGTTAAATAGGATCCCGCGAATTGATTGATATTGACCGGGGTTTGTAGATATATTCACTCACCTTTTTGGACCATGACATCTCTTTATTACATAATGTTTTAACATCTCCAACAAATTTAGCAATGAATATTGTAGCGTGACAGAAAATCCACTACATCTTAAGTCATATGAAATCATAAAGTTTAATTACACCAGCAAATGTTATAATAATATTGAATGACATTTAAATAAATCAAAGGAATGAACCACGATAAAATAAAAATCCTCATTACATTATATATAAAAACCACTGTTTAAAAAAACCAAAGAAAGTATCGAAGCAACTCATAGTATCATATCAGTAATTTACCCAGGGAGCTAAGAGCAGTAGACCAGTTATATAAGACCATATCAAGAAAAAAGAGACTCAATTAAAGAGTAGTGAATACCAAAATACCCCAAAAACAAGAAAAGGGAAGAATAAAATTTGTGATCAGGAAGAAAACAATACCCTGATACCTGTAGAGAAGAATAAAGTCAGTATCAGTGAATAAATTAAATGTTCCAAACTAAACCTCAGTCGAGATAACACAAAGTACCTTGGTTTACCCAAGAATGAAGAAGGAAGACAAGAAAACCAGAAGAATGAAGACTAGAAGAGGGACAAGAATGAAGACTAGAAGAAGGACAAGAATGAAGACTAGAAGAAGGACAAGAAGGAAGACCAGAAGGAAGATACGAAGAAGGACAAGAAAGAAGACAGGAGGAGAGGAAGAAATAGTATGAAAGAAACACCGTTGTAAAACCTATTATTATATAAACTACTATCAACCCCAAACCCACAAAAACTATGCAAAAGAAAGTATAACATACCCAAAATCCTATAAAAATGTAATTATTTAAAAAACTAAAGTGCTGTATAGCGTTATAAGAAGTGAATCGACTAAAGCTATTGGGTAATAAAGAAAATAAACTAGTCTTAACAGTCCATGATTACTAAAGGTCTGGTCTGAGATAATAAGACTCAAAATATCAGAACCAACAGTGAAAGTGAATTTGTGTAAGTGTTTTTTAGAAATGCAATAAACTTAAAGTTGGTGAAGCTATAACTTATCAGTATGCAATATAACAACTTTAATATCTAATAATAAACAGCATAATAAAATAATAAAATGGAAGATTTCCAGTATTTTATTATTTCAATGTAAATCTTTATTTACAAGACATTTGTAAAAAATGATAATAAATAGAGTGTAGGAGTTCATGTTTACTGATGTAGGGGATCACAAATAATAATGGTTTAGACCAGAAAGGATTAATATAATATTAATAAGTGTAAAATGTTTAAATAGACTGTTTATTCACAGTCCTAAAATCAATGTGTTAGTAAAATGTATTTGTAAGAGTTATTAGAAAATAAGATTTATGTTATGTGTTCTAAAAGAATTATGTTTGCTAAATAATAGCCTACATACCATTAATAATGTTTAAATAGGTATGCTATGTTAACTCAAAAATAGTTAAAAGATATATGTTCAAACCATGTCTGCAATATGTTCAATTGTGCAGATTGCTAAACAATGTTCATAATTATTTATTTTAATAACCGTAGTGTTAATTAACTACTACACCACACAATAAGTTATAAGACATGTTATTTTCATATAATTGTAATTATGTAAAGTCAGAGGAGGAGTTAAGTTTAAATTTATTTGAGAAAGACAGAAATATAAAATTCTAAAATCTAGGCCATTTGGTGAATTCACAGAAACAATATAAACCAGTATAATTCACTTATAAATCCTGTAAACTAGCAAGATTTATATAAGATAACTCAGTTCACCACTAATGGAAATGATCCTATGAGTTAAAATGATAATAAGGAAATATACCTTAAAACATTGTAAATTTTCAAAATATATAAATTAATTAATTTTCAAGAGCAATGTCAAATTTACAGATTAACACAAAAAAACCAGTTCAAGGGTTTAATTTATATGTATTTAAGGAAAGGAAGAGGAATATGACCAATTAAAATTTATTATAATAGTATTACTGATACCTAAAATGGAGGAATTTTGTATAAAGACGGAAATCCAATTTTGAGCCTATATTTCCAAAAAGTGAACAAAATTTGTTAATTTCCACAAAATGTCTACAGATATGGACTATAATACATCAATTTAAAGGGAATGAGATGATTAAACCAATAATAAGGTTCATAATTCATAAAAGTGATGAATAAAATAGATAAATTCCATATATAATGTAATATTTTATCATGTGTACAGGTAATCGAAATATGTTAACAATACTTTTTCAAAGATTAACTGGGCCAGATTTATGACCAAGTTAATTAGTCTTTTGTTGAATATCAAGCTGAATAGTTGTGTGACAAAACGTTCTTTAAATCGAGTCGAAAATGGTACTAGCGTTTAGCCATTAAAATAAGTGAAACGAGAGTTAGACGAATTAGACACTTTTTAAAACTAAAGCTATCCATACGTTCACGACAATAGTGAAAACAAACATCTAACTTCATGATACGAGTGACAGAAAACAGTAAAACCTTATATTTAAACCAATTCACTCTACAAATCATAACCATATCTTGAGAACGTTAACTCAAAGAAGTGAACACATACAAAATAAACTAACCAACACAAGTTTACACAGAACACTTCGTCAGAATACACCAAATAACTTAACAGACATATTACACCAGTGCGGGAAGATTTCAGACATTCACGAAGGTAATTCTGTCGTGATTTTTGGACATGCCGATTTTGCAGTGAACTCGCCATATCTAGTAGCGGCCATTTTGAAAATTCAAGCCTGCCTTCTTTATCTTCCAGCAGTGACGTCATCGTCTGCATATTGGTTTGACAACATACATACACATTACTTATTGGAATTATTTAAATTTTATTGAATAATAATTATTGTATTTGTGTTACTTGTTAATGTTATACTTTCTCGTCACCCTTCTCTGACTATTAATTTTAATCGCTCAAAGAACCTGTCTTTTAATATATTAAATATCATAAATTTTGTTCTGTATGACACAATCGATAATTCCCGAGACAGAGTCGATAATTGCTCTCCATCGATAAAAAATCGATTATTTATTTAAATTGTCAATAAATCTATATATTTCCATTATTTCTTATCTGTTACTTATTTCACAGGTTAATTTAAGAGTATTTATTAAGGCTGAAGGACTTAACTAAGAAGAAAATATTTTATTTGAACGAGATATTGGACCAGCCAGAAAAGTCACCAATCGATTGCTAACTGGAGTTAAACTATTTAACTCCAGACTTAGTTCAAATCTTCTAGAAGTGCATCGGCGGTCAGTAAATACCTGCCTGTTATTAAAATTTTTACAAGAACCTTTTAAAACAGATTTATTTCTTATACACACCTCTTAATAAACATAAACAAAATCTTTTACTATTTGAAAATTCTATTTTTATAAAATTTTCTATCAACTTATTATCTTTTGTAACGACCGGCATACAGAGGTCTGGTTACAAAGTGGCGTCCAACTGAGAGGGCTTGATAAGATAAGCCTGGCAGCGATTGATTAATAGATACCAGAAAGATGCAAAGACGAGCTACTTCGAAAAAGAGGGCGGCAGAGGCCGAAAAAGAAGTTGACATGGGGGATAAGGAGGCAACACCCGTGGAAGATCCGGAAGTGTTGGTAAACCCGGTGGGACCGAAACAACCCGCACCACCAGAGGAACAACCCGCAGTACCAACATAGACGGGGGAAGTCACTGTCCCAGAGAAGGAAAAAGAAAGGCTTAAGACCACCGAAGAAAATAAAATGGACAAATTGATGGAAATGTTCCTACAAATGGGTCAAGATTTGAGAAGGGGCATGGAAGAAACCAGTAAGAAAATGAATCAAGAATTAAAGGAAGACCTGCATAAGGAGATGGACGAAGGTAGTAAGGAAAGGAAGGAAGACAACCATTCATTAAATGAAAAACTAGAGGATCTGAAGGAAGATAACCGATCCACGAAGGAAGAATTGGGCCGTAAAATAGAAAACACTAACAAGAGGATTGAAGAAACCAGTAAGAATTTGAATAAGAAGATGGAAGATCTGAAGGAGGACAACCAATCCTTGAGTAAAAAGATGGAAAGGAAAATGGAAGAAAATAATAAGAATTTAGAGGAGAAAATGGAAGAAACCAGTAGGAAAATAGAAAATGACAACCAACAATTAAGGGAAGAATTGAGAGAGGACAATCAATTGCTGAGAGAAGAATTAAGGGAAGTTAACCAACAGAACATGAATAAGTTAGACGAGAGGATTGAGTTAGCTAAAGAGGAGTTGAATAAAAAGATAACAGAGACGAAGAAATCCATCGTAAAGAAATTAGAACAGGAAGTTGTGGTTGTTAACCAGCAGATCCGAGAAGTAGACGAAAGATGTCGTCAAACAGAAAACGAAGTGCTGGAAGTCCGGGAAGTAATAACTAAGGAGATTACTCAGGTCCAAGAACAACAGAAAACGAAAATGGAGGAGACCAAGAAGTTTGCTTTGGAAGAAGTGAATAAAGTGCGGACACAGGTAACCGAAAGATGCGACGGCGTGGAAGCCGCTATGTCAAACATAACCGGACAGGTGCGTCAGAGCCAGGAGGAGATAGAGTTAATAAGGAACAGACCATCTGGATATCACAATTTCCCCATGTCAGAGAACAGAGAATGGCTCAATTTCCGGCAATACAAACGGAAGCCTATGGAGTTCTTGGCACGAATAGAGGAGTACCTCGAGAAACACCGAGGGAACCGATGGGTCCAGAACAGAGAAATCCTTGACGAGTCGTTTCGGGAGGTGAATGACCATTGGTGGATGGCCAACCGGAGCGACATCGACAATTATGAACAATTCAAAAGCCTGTTCAAGGCCAAGTACTGGTCAGAGACCACGCAAAATCTAATAAGAGATAATATATGCCACGGCCGCTACAAACCACAAGTCGGCAGTTCAATGACAGCTTATTTCCTCGGCAAGGTGTGTATGGCCAAGCACTTAGAACCAGCCATACCGGAGGAGTGCCTAATAAATAAGTTGTCTTACCATTATGATGAGGAGGTGATTCGTGCGAGGAGGGGCAGCCAGATAAAAACCATCCAGGCAATGACAGAACTCCTAGAAAATTATGAAAATGAAGACTACTACCGACAGAGTCGTAGAAGAAGTGATGGGCCCGAACCAAGGACGTACCAGAACAATAACCAGGGTAGGAACCACATAAATACTGGGTACCAAGGAGGCCGGGCATATCCGCGAAATAACGGTCCTAATAATAATGGAAATAATGTGAACAATACTAATTACAATGATAATAATAATACGGGTCCAAATTATCAAAACCCGAATCGACCCTCTAATGGTTATCAGGGTAACCGCAATCCCTACCCTAATAACGCAAATAGTCCGAGAAGCCCCAATTATGGTAATAGTCCTTACCCTAATAATACCAATCGTACGGGTCCCAATAATGGTAATTTTAATAATAATAGGTTTCCTCGCCCTAGAGTGAACTTCATACGAGCCACAGATGGAAGACAGCGGAGATTCGATCACAATAGACGAAATAGCTACCGAGGATATGAAGAAAGGCGGAGGAGCCTAGAACGGGACCAACCAAGGTACTCTATCCGGCGCGTAGGAGCAATAGTTTGGACAACACTGAACGGAGGTCGAACCATGAACGACCGGAAGACCATAGGACCGATCGGCAGGTAACCACTCTGAGCATCCCAAATGAGGCATCGACTAGTATGGCTCAAAGGAACAATGATGCCGAGCCTTTAAACGGGCACAGGCAGTAATAAATCGCCAGAACCCGTTACTGCTCTTAACTACTGGGTATAATAATCATAATGAGTGCAGTTTTGAGAATAATCACAATCGTATCACAATCATCGAGTGCAACTACCTAAAGGACATCAGACAGGAGTTATTGGAAGAGGATAACAGGAGTCCCACCAATAACTTCAATAATGAAATTATACATGTCGACGCCAAGGTAGAAGGCATCCCAGCCAAGTTAATGATCGATACTGGGTCGAACGTATCAATAATAAGTACGACGGAATTGGAGAGGATACAGCAAGAGTGCGGGAGAACTTTACCAACATTGCCGTTGAATAATATTGTTTTGTTGGGTGCAACCGGCCGACAAAACAAAACTATACGTAGACAAGTCTCCGCCAGTGTGATGAGCTGTGGTATAGCGATTGACATGGAATTCTTGGTGGCGAGCGGTCTGCCATTTAATATACTGGTCGGGTGTGATGTGCTTAGGAGGAATTCCGCCATCATTGATCTGAGAACTGAAACATTGTCGCTTTTTTCTAACGGACATACTTGGACGGCGAACTTGGTGGGTAGGGACCAAGTCGTTCCCGATAGTATCCATCAGCAAATCCGAAAAATTAATTACATCCATCCAACATCTATAATTGAACAGAGAATAGACGACACCTCCAATGAAGATTTATGGTCACAAAAAATCCAGGAGATCAGGGATTTCCGGAGCGGTATAACTGGCGAAGGTTTAACAACAAACCAAGCGAACAAATTAATAGACATATACAACAAATATAAATCAGTCTTTTCTGATGAGCCCGGTAAAGTGAAGAACTTCCAGTGTACTCTACAATTCCGAGACACAGTGGACTTTAACCGGAAGTCTTACCCCATTGCGCAATCACGAAAGCAAGCAGTAAGAGCTGAAATAGAGCAAATGATTAACCGTGACATTATAGAGAGTAGCCATTCCCCATATACAAGTCCTATCGTGGCTATTCCTAAGAAAAACGGACAAGTCCGTTTGTGTTTAGATGCGCGCGAAATAAATAAGATGATCATTAATGAGAGGACTTCGCCCGGTGAGATTGAGGAGATCTTAAAACGGTTCCACGGTACCAAATACTTCACTACCTGGGATACGGTGTGCGGATACTGGCAGGTGGAATTACATCCACAGAGTCGCCAGTATCTGGCCTTTATATTCGAAGGGCGGAACTACCAGTTTAAGAGGTTGCCCTTCGGACTGGTAAACTCAGTCGCAGTCTTTGTGCACTGCATGGATCAGATACTTGGCCAAGAAGCACTACAATTCACCACCGTATACGTCGATGACTTGCTAGTGTCCTCAGAAACTTGGGAGGAACACTGCTACCGTGTGGAACACGTCTTACAGAAGCTAGCAGCAAACAACATTACGCTGAAGTTAGCAAAATCTCATTTTATTGCTAAAGAGATACAATTCTTAGGCTTCATATTAAATGATAAGGGAATCTCACCGTCGGCTGAAAAAGTCGAAGCGATTCAGAACTTTCCTACACCAAAGAATCGAAGGCAGTTACAGTCGTTCCTGGGACTCTGTAATTACTACCGCAAGTTCCAGGAAAAGTACTCCGAACTGACTGCCAGATTTCAGCCGCAACTGTCATATAAAAATAAATGGATCTGGGGTAATGAACAACAAAATATATTAACTCTTATAAAACAAAAATTCCTTAAACACATTATACTCCGCCATCCAGATTTTAACAAGCCTTTCTTTCTTAATTGTGATGCCAGTGACATCAGCCTCGGCACTACATTATATCAAGAGGATGAGGAGGGCGAACATCTTGTAATCTGCTTTGCCAGCAGAGCTCTGAACCAGAGTGAGAAAAACTATCACGTGACAGAAAAAGAGTTATTGAGTGTCGTGTTCGCGTGCGGAAAGTTCCGCACATATATTCTTGGTTATCCCGTTACCGTCCGGACAGACCATAAATCTATCTCGTTCCTTAAGAGATGTAAGTTGAGCCATGGAAGGTTAACGCGGTGGATACTATTGCTGCAAGAATACGACCTTAAGTGGGAGTATATCCCCGGAAGGAAGAATGTCGTCGCGGACGTATTGTCTAGAGTAGACATTGACAAACAGACGTTCGAGGGGGAGAAGGAGAGTATTCTGAAGGTATACCATATTCTCAGCAGCAGCGCCGGTCTACAATCAGTTCTGGAACAACTAAGCACACACCAACAAGCTGACCCGAAATTAATTACTATTATCTCAAGATTGGAAGCAGGGGATGAGACAATATCCCAATATTATACCATACATAATGGAATCCTGTTTTCCAAACCATCATTATATAAGGAGGAATGGAAGGTAATAATTCCGACCCATATCGAGAAAGAAATAGTGTTCAGTTATCATGTTCGATATGGGCATATGGGCGCCTTAAAGGTGGTAAAGGCCCTGGAAGAGAGCTGCCATATCAAAGACATAAATCGGAAGGTTCGGAGGTACATTAGAAACTGTCGCATTTGCCAACTCGTAAAAACTAGCAACGAGAAAAGAGAAGGGCAGATGATTCCAATAACATCGCAATCGAAACTTGAGAAGGTATTCCTGGATATCTGTGGGCCATTTCCCCGCAGTGGAGGCCGCCACCGATACAAATATCTCGTCATCATCATGGACCATTATACCAAGTTCGTGAAGCTATACCCAGCGAATCGGGCGACTACGAATAAAGTTCTTGATATCCTGATCAACCAGTACTTCCCAACCGTCGGAAAACCGGTATCGATCATAACCGACCACGGAACACAATTCAAGGGGAGGAAATGGCGGGATACACTGCTGTCAATGGGGGTTCACACATACAAGACATCCGTATACCACCCGAGCAGTAACCCGGCCGAAAGAGTCTTGCGAGAGGTGGGGCGCCTATTAAGAACGTATTGCCATGATCAGCAGAGAAGGTGGCAAGAATACTTGGAGGCCACTGAAGAATTCCTCAACCTGGCCTACCATCCAGCCATAGGAATAACCCCATATTCCGCAATGTACGAGAGACAACCCCCTAGAGAGATTGATGATATCTTGGAGTTCCCCAGAGAGCATAAATATAGATTTGATAGAATTCAATTTTGTAATAAGGTGGCCGAAGATCAGGAGAAACGGCGGAATAAATACAATAAAAGCATGGGTAAGGTTATTCATTATACCGTTGGAGAGAAGGTGTTGTTGAAGAATAGGGAATTACCCAGTTCCTTAGAGGGGATAACAAAAAAGTTATTGCTCCTGTACACTGGTCCCTATATTGTCTCAAAGGACAATAACAACAACACATACGAAATCAAGGAAATGAATTCAAATAAAGTCAAGGGTGTCTTTAACCAGGCATCCATGAAGAAATTTTATGATTAAAATTATCCAAATTCTAAACACAATGTAAGCCAATTACATACAATTTATTTGAAAGAAACTATTTGGAAAAAAGAATAAAACAATAACAGAATTTGAGAAAATCCTAAAAATTCCAAAGAAAAAGTAAGTACATCTTACTACACTATTATTAATGAAACCATTTAGAAGAATATAACAAGAAGAATTTTGAAAAAATTATCCAAATTCTAAACACAATGTAAGACAATTACATACAATTTATTTGAAAGAAACTATTTGGAAAGAAGAATATAACAATATTAGAATTTGAGAAAATCCTAAAAATTCCAAAGAAAAAGTAAGTACATCTTACTAATCTATTATTAATGAAACCATTTAGAAGATATGTACAAGAAGAATTTAAAATCCCCCAAATTCTAAAAACAATGTAAGCCCATTACATACAATTTATTTGAGAAGAAACATTTTGTAAGAAGATATATAAAATAGAATTTTGAAAATCCTCAAAATTCTAAAACACTTGTAAGCCAATCTTACATAAATAATTATTTGAAGAAAAACTTTATGGCTATAATATAATAATAAAGAAGGAGAGAATATAGATGAGAAACCATCTACATTCAAAAACTAGTAAGGACAGCTTACTAAATATTTATTTGAAGAGAAACATTTTGACAATAATACCAAGAGAATTTAGAAAAATAAAACCAGCCAAAACACAGGTAGACCCACCTTACATACAAATGATTTGAGAAAACTTTATGGAATAATATAAGAAGAGTGAATTTTTGAATTGTGTATAAATCAAGTTTCCAAACCAAGAAAAAGTACAACTTACCAACCAATTATTAATAAAACACTTTGGTGAGATAAACAGAAGAGATTTCATACCATATTTATGGTAAGCATAGAATATAATTACCATGGTAACAAAGGATCATAATGGGATGAATAAAGGAAACAGACTTTAGAATTAAAACAAATAATTCTGGACAGTATGATCATGTCTAATTTCAATATGAAGAGTAAAAACCTTTCCATAAAATGATGCTAAAGGAAATAAAAAAGAAAAAATTCTTTAATACGATTTGAGTGATTGAATATAATAAAGTGAAAAAACTTATTTGGAATTATGAGATAATGAAACTTTGAAGTGGTATGAGGAGAAATTATGACCTCATTATGAAATTAATAAAAAACCATCATTCGAAAGTATAATAAAAATGACAAGAATAATGTGAGAATAATGTCAAAGATTTATGTAATTAAACGAATTAATATAAAATGATTTATGAATTAAATGACAGTTATGATAATGATAGTTCTACAAATTCTAGAAAATAGAACAAGTGGAAATTTAAGAACAAAGAAACAGTCTAAAAATGTCATAAAGATATGCTACAATAAACAATGCAGTTTATAATAAAAAAGCCAGAAGGTAATAGAGAATTTATAACCAAAAGATTTATATGATAAGAAAAGTTGAAAAATGTAATAATAGAAGAGTTTCCTACCATAATATCAAATGAAAGAAACATCCAGTTAACGAGTCAGAAGAACAACTGAGATAGGAATATTAAAATCTCTGAGAAATATAATAAGTAATAAGTGAAGTATCCCAAAGATATTTTTTTTTAAATAGTAACAAATGTGTACTATTCTGAATAATTTTTTTTTAATCTGTCTGAAGATAATTCCAGCAGGATTAATATGTTTTTTGAGCAGAGATGATTTGCCTCTGTACTCAAATATGTGTGAAGTATTGGACAGCAGAGGAAAGTAGCGTACAGTGCCTCTCTGAACTGAACCAGCTCACAAAGTAGGGAACGATAGGGAGGAAATATCCCAAGGAGAAAATACTAAGAAGAAATATGAAAATGAAATAATAAATATGAAACTCAGATGACTATTACTATCAAGGAAGATCAATTGAGAATGATATAAACTCAAATATAAATAAGAAAATTTTAAAATGGAAGGAAGTCCAAAATAGTAACAAACCTAGAATAATTATCATAAGCAATTGTTTCAGACAAAGCAAGTATAGTCTGAAAAAATTACTTCTGGAGAAGGGCATTCTGTAGCGTGACAGAAAATCAACTACATCTTAAGTCATATGAAATCATAAAGTTTAATTACACCAGCAAATGTTATAATAATATTGAATGAAATTTAAATAAATTAAAGGAATGAACCACGATAAAATAAAAATCCTCATTACATTATATATAAAAACCACTGTTTAAAAAAACCAAAGAAAGTATCGAAGCAACTCATAGTATCATATCAGTAATTTACCCAGGGAGCTAAGAGCAGTAGACCAGTTATATAAGACCATATCAAGAAAAAAGAGACTCAATTAAAGAGTAGTGAATACCAAAATACCCCAAAAACAAGAAAAGGGAAGAATAAAATTTGTGATCAGGAAGAAAACAATACCCTGATACCTGTAGAGAAGAATAAAGTCAGTATCAGTGAATAAATTAAATGTTCCAAACTAAACCTCAGTCGAGATAACACAAAGTACCTTGGTTTACCCAAGAATGAAGAAGGAAGACAAGAAAACCAGAAGAATGAAGACTAGAAGAGGGACAAGAATGAAGACTAGAAGAAGGACAAGAATGAAGACTAGAAGAAGGACAAGAAGGAAGACCAGAAGGAAGATACGAAGAAGGACAAGAAAGAAGACAGGAGGAGAGGAAGAAATAGTATGAAAGAAACACCGTTGTAAAACCTATTATTATATAAACTACTATCAACCCCAAACCCACAAAAACTATGCAAAAGAAAGTATAACATACCCAAAATCCTATAAAAATGTAATTATTTAAAAAACTAAAGTGCTGTATAGCGTTATAAGAAGTGAATCGACTAAAGCTATTGGGTAATAAAGAAAATAAACTAGTCTTAACAGTCCATGATTACTAAAGGTCTGGTCTGAGATAATAAGACTCAAAATATCAGAACCAACAGTGAAAGTGAATTTGTGTAAGTGTTTTTTAGAAATGCAATAAACTTAAAGTTGGTGAAGCTATAACTTATCAGTATGCAATATAACAACTTTAATATCTAATAATAAACAGCATAATAAAATAATAAAATGGAAGATTTCCAGTATTTTATTATTTCAATGTAAATCTTTATTTACAAGACATTTGTAAAAAATGATAATAAATAGAGTATAGGAGTTCATGTTTACTGATGTAGGGGATCACAAATAATAATGGTTTAGACCAGAAAGGACTGGGATTAATATAATATTAATAAGTGTAAAATGTTTAAATAGACTGTTTATTCACAGTCCTAAAATCAATGTGTTAGTAAAATGTATTTGTAAGAGTTATTAGAAAATAAGATTTATGTTATGTGTTCTAAAAAGAATTATGTTTGTTAAATAATAGCCTACATACCATTAATAATGTTTAAATAGGTATGCTATGTTAACTCAAAAATAGTTAAAAGATATATGTTCAAACCATGTCTGCAATATGTTCAATTATGCAGATTGCTAAACAATGTTCATAATTATTTATTTTAATAACCGTAGTGTTAATTAACTACTACACCACACAATAAGTTATAAGACATGTTATTTTCATATAATTGTAATTATGTAAAGTCAGAGGAGGAGTTAAGTTTAAATTTATTTGAGAAAGACAGAAATATAAAATATTTGTAATATTTTATCATGTGTACAGGTAATCGAAATATGTTAACAATACTTTTTCAAAGATTAACTGGGCCAGATTTATGACCAAGTTAATTAGTCTTTTGTTGAATATCAAGCTGAATAGTTGTGTGACAAAACGTTCTTTAAATCGAGTCGAAAATGGTACTAGCGTTTAGCCATTAAAATAAGTGAAACGAGAGTTAGACGAATTAGACACTTTTTAAAACTAAAGCTATCCATACGTTCACGACAATAGTGAAAACAAACATCTAACTTCATGATACGAGTGACAGAAAACAGTAAAACCTTATATTTAAACCAATTCACTCTACAAATCATAACCATATCTTGAGAACGTTAACTCAAAGAAGTGAACACATACAAAATAAACTAACCAACACAAGTTTACACAGAACACTTCGTCAGAATACACCAAATAACTTAACAGACATATTACAACAGTGCGGGAAGATTTCAGACATTCACGAAGGTAATTCTGTCGTGATTTTTGGACATGCCGATTTTGCAGTGAACTCGCCATATCTAGTAGCGGCCATTTTGAAAATTCAAGCCTGCCTTCTTTATCTTCCAGCAGTGACGTCATCGTCTGCATATTGGTTTGACAACATACATACACATTACTTATTGGAATTATTTAAATTTTATTGAATAATAATTATTGTATTTGTGTTAATTGTTAATGTTATACTTTCTCGTCACCCTTCTCTGACTATTATTTTAATCGCTCAAAGAACCTGTCTTTTAATATATTAAATATCATAAATTTTGTTCTGTATGACACAATCGATAATTCCCGAGACAGAGTCGATAATTGCTCTCCATCGATAAAAAATCGATTATTTATTTAAATTGTCAATAAATCTATATATTTCCATTATTTCTTATCTGTTACTTATTTCACAGGTTAATTTAAGAGTATTTATTAAGGCTGAAGGACTTAACTAAGAAGAAAATATTTTATTTGAACGAGATATTGGACCAGCCAGAAAAGTCACCAATCGATTGCTAACTGGAGTTAAACTATTTAACTCCAGACTTAGTTCAAATCTTCTAGAAGTGCATCGGCGGTCAATAAATACCTGCCTGTTATTAAAATTTTTACAAGAACCTTTTAAAACAGATTTATTTCTTATACACACCTCTTAATAAACATAAACAAAATCTTTTACTATTTGAAAATTCTATTTTTATAAAATTTTCTATCAACTTATTATCTTTTGTAACGACCGGCATACAGAGGTCTGGTTACAATATATTAAAAGTAAAAACATTTGCACCTCTTGTACAAATAGAATTAGAGTAATTAATGAGTTAACATAGCTTTTACTGCCCTCGGATCCGAGCATTTTGTTTCAGTATATGATATTAAAATTATAATCTTTATTTTGTGCCATCTGAAGAATGGGCTTATTTAACTTTAACGTGTTATATTCATAAAAGCATTAAACAACACATATTATTACTAAGCATGAAATTACAATTTTATGGTAATTAAGTCAGTCTTTCGTGTTTTACTTTACTTTCATTTGTTAATTAAATGTCTATCATGTATTATTTTAAGTTAAGTTCTGAACCACGGAAGTTGAACTTCCGTGTCACCTGTGTGTAACATCGTCGGCGAATCGGCGCTTCTATCGGTTGTACAGGGTGTCTTGGAGATCTTCTGGCTATCGTGTTTTGGTGAAATCTGCTGTCATTCCTAAAGATGAGTCGTCTGTCGGGTCTGTAGATTCTTGTGGTAGGTTTTGGGTTGTAACTTTCACTGGTATTCACATTATTGTACCGCACATATTACTTACGGTTAACAGTTACATGTTAAAAGTTTAACATCACATTTAGGTGATGTTAGTTCGTTACAGAGATGTCATTGTCATACACTCACGTCATTTACGACATTTTTACATCATCCGGCTATCTCACACAAGCTTCTCCTCGTTTACAGGTTTTATATTGACTACATACTTTTGTACGCTGTATCAGCAGCGGAGTCTGAGACACAACTGAACTAATTTACTATAGGGGTGAAGAGGCTGTCCGCGCGCGGGTAGTTTCTCAGCGCGAAAAGTAGTTCTCACTTATTATTAATTATATTGCTTTAATTCGCTTACAACTTAATGACATCGCTCTTTACTTTTATTACTCTTTTATGTGACGAGGGGTAGTTACGGATTTATTTAGTTTCTCAAATCTAATTTTATTAACTGATACTTTGGCAAATCGGCAGGTTACTACCGGTTTGGGGCATGGAGAAGGTTTCATTCGTACCTTATTAAAGCCAATATTAGTATAATAATTTTTTTTTTATTTTTGTGGGATTTAGGCTTATTAAATCGTCACAGTACTGACACACTTCCTTAGGCAACCTGCCACCTGGCATCCATTTCAGATGAGCAATCCATCTGTTTGTTCTCTGCAATAGGATCTTGGATATTAAAAATGTTCAACTCGTTACGAATGTCTTCATTATATGGAGTCTATCCCTTCGTGTCCAGCCTTCAACAGATCGCAAAACTCTCATCTCCAATGCCTGTATTTTTCCCAGATGTTTTTTCGCCGAACCCAAGTTTCAGAACTATACAATTACACTGACACACCCCAGTACCTTATAAAATTTTAGTCGAGTCTCTTTTCGTGTTTTTGTTGACAGCTGACTGAAATTTAGCCAACCAGTCGTCAGCATCATAGCTGACGTCACAGCCAAGTTAGCGAAGAATATGACACCTGCTGTATACTCTTATAATACAATGCCATCTCTTGGACCGTAAGGGATATTTGCCCATAAGTGCCATAGTGTTTATCATCGGCACAGAAATTTTCATGTTGTAATCTGAACAGACTGCTTTTCACTGTTGTATGCTGCCAACAAACTACCATTGAACGCAACCCTTAGAGGCTCCAAACTCTAAAAATATAGAGGCAGTAAAAAAGTTCCCAGATAAACAGCACCAACGACATCAACACTGAAATAAGAAAAAGAATATATCTCGCAAATAAAACATATTCTGGATTAAAAAAGCACCTGACATCATCTCAAGAAGCACGAAATGCAAAATTTACAAAACACTTATCAGGCCAATGCTGACATTTGTTTCAGAAACCTGGACAATGACAAAAAATAGCGAGAGACTTCTAGGTTGCTGTGAAAGACGGATTCTAAGAACAATGTTTAGAGGAGTACAAGAAAATGGAATGTGGCGCAGGAGCTATAAATATGAACTATACCACCTTTACAAAGAGCCGGACATTGTAAGGATAATCAAAATACACAGGCTAAGGTGAGTTCGACACATAGAGAGAATGGAGGAAGGACAGCCTAAGAAACATATTTTCTACCAGAAACCAATGGGTAGTACAAAAAAGGGGAAGACCCCGAAGTAGATTCAAACACCAGATAGAGGAGGACCTCGGAAAGCTGAACATAAGAAACTGAATAGCCAGGGCACGCAATAGGGAGGAATGGAATCGATTCTTGGAGCAGGCCAAGACCCACCAAGGGTTGTAGAGCCACGGGGGATTATGATGAATTTGAACAGACTGGCTGTAACTGGAACTCTGTAATCGATCTCTGGAGCTCGCATTCATTGTTTTGGATGAGTACTTGATCATCCGCAAATTGCATTCTACTTTTCTTTCTTTGGTCGTATTGTAGATTTAGAGAGAAGTAGCAGACTCAGCCTGTTCGTTAGTAGACGTTGAGTTGAAGCACAAGGCAACCAGTTTAATAGATGTAAGGGGCAAGATAGCGCCCAAATTGACACGTCCTGAAAGCGCTCAAGTTGAGTAGGCGGTCCGATGTGTGTGTGCTAACAATGGACTGACGATCGTGACTAATCAGACACAAAGTTTGGTGTGGTGTGGAGTACTACTTGTTGACTACCATCGCTCGCTGCCGTATTGTTGGGAGCAGCTGAGGTCAGGAACCCCCCAATGCACAACAAAACACTTTGTACGCAGTAGGGCCAAGGTGTGGTCCTCCTAAGTTGAACAACAGACCTACCTTATTGTCAATCTCCCCCTCTCTCTCTCTCTCTCTCTCTCTCTCTCTCTCTCTCTCTCTCTCTCTCTCTCTCTTACTTGTTTTCTTTACTACGTTCTTTTATTCTTTGCTTTCATAAAGTATTTTCTTTCTTTATTGTTTTTTATTTTATTCTTTTCATTTGTAAAGTATAAATAAGTGTTTGCAGACAACCACGAAGAAAAAGAGCTGCACCGTATTCACTGGAAACAATTGTAGATTGGTGGTTTGGGGAACCGACATTGGGCTGTGCCTCCTGTACGTCTGATGTCTTACACAATGTTAGCTTATAATTCCGCAGAACTGACCACTAATATAAAATACATTAATTGAAAACAGATTAGTGCCAATATTGATCTACTTCATGAAAGAGTATTTTAATTTAGTTTCGATAAAATTAATAATAATTCAAATTTAAATTAAATTTAAGCGTTTTAAAATATTTTTCGGTGGGAATCCGGTGATGATAACACACGACCAGAATGGCGTTAATTAGGAAATTGCAAGAACAATACTAAGTGTCACAGATTAGAAGCAGTGTCGGGACCAACTGAATGGGTTCCATTGGGAGCTGGTTCTGCCTTGAGTCCGTATCTGTTTAATCTAATAATGGATGCAATGTCTCGTGGAATAACATATAGGCCTATATCTGCGTGGTGCGTGATGCCTGTAGATGACATCGTGGTGTGCAGTACCAACAGAGATGTTGAGGAGGCCTACCTTAGAGGATACGTGGAGGTATTGAGATTAGCAGAAACAAGACTGAATAATGGAGTTTCAAGGGGGACCAAGACCGTGAGACCAGAATGAAAGTGATAAAGCGGAAGAGCGGAGAATAAGTTGAAATGCCTGGTCTGGAGAAACGGAAATCTAAATGAAAAGACAGCACACAGAATTCAAGTGGGGTAGGTTCACTGGCGAGAGATGTCAGTGGTGCTACGTACCTCTCAGGGCGGCAATTATGTCACGCAGGTCAAACGTGGGTTCCACCAGTGCCGGATTTAAGGTTTTGAGGCTCTAGGCCAAGTTTTCTGAGCGCCCCCCCCCCTGGTTGTGAATTTGAAGTAATATGTGTACTGCAGAAGTAATTTGATGTCAGGTTAATAAAACTAGCAGGCTATTATAAAAAGCGTGCTTTCATTTAATAAAAAAAAATTGATAAGTTAATTTCAAAAAATCATACATAAATAAGTCAAAGTGCCTCCCACTTTTATAAAAATACTTCTGTTAAAAAGAAAATCTGTAGCTTGCGGCCCCCTCTGAGCCCGCGGCCTAGTCGGCCTAGTGGTAAATCCGGCACTGGGTTCCACTCCCGTCGGTTGGTTTGGTGAGAGATTTATTAGCAAGTTTTATAAATCTGTTATTACAGTAAATTAACACAGCTGATTTTATTATATCAACTTATAATATTCGTAAACTTAATACCGTAAGTTCCAACTTAAGCTTTAGAATATTCTCAAAGATGATTGGCTTAAAGATGATCAATCAACTGTTTTCAATGGTAGTTAAAATTTATGTTATTTAGTTGTGTATGCGAAGTTTACTGATACTTACACAATCAATTTATAGGGCGGTCGTTGTAATCTAGGATGTCAACTGAGTTTATTATGAAAATGACTCAATAGGCTGAAAATGGTTTATTCCATTCTAGTGAATGAATCATACAAGACTTTGTGCTCCAAAGCTCGGACAGTAGTCATATACATACACTGTTCAAATTGAACTTATCAACCATTAGGTCAGTCTGGGAATGGATTGTTTGGGTCTTTTGAATACCAAGTTGGCGACATAATTCTTTAAAAACTCCTGGTTCGAAATTCCTCCCTTGTTCCGTATAAATGTCCATAAGGACTCCACGACGACAGTAGAAGTTGTGAAGTAACTCCTTTGCC
The DNA here is from genome assembly GCA_034769895.1 of Magicicada septendecula. Classification (NCBI taxonomy): domain Eukaryota; kingdom Metazoa; phylum Arthropoda; class Insecta; order Hemiptera; family Cicadidae; genus Magicicada; species Magicicada septendecula. The sequence continues at coordinate 7,088,778 of CM068371.1, forward strand.
AGAGTGGTAACCTCATGACTTGAAATTGCATAAGCTTACACCCACTTTGTAGTCACCAATAATCAAATCTACCTGTTTTCATCGTCTGTAAACGTCCAGGAATGTCCACAGAAATTCTTTCGAACGGAAGTCGATCATTATACTATCTAATCCCACCTCCACTTCTGGTTTGGGGGTTCTTGCTTGGCGCACTTATTCCACAGGTCCGACGCCATTCTTGTACATCGTGGCGAAGATGAAGCCAATAGTAGGTCCGAAAGATGAGGCCAATGATAGTTTCCGTATTTTGTCAATGTTTGTATTGACACCAAGATGGCCTCCAGTTGCTCCATCAAGCATTTCCTTCAAAACATGGTGTACTTTACTTCCAACAAGACCCTTTCAGCAATCATTTCCCGTTCTCCAATATGCGAGATTACCATTGTGTCCAATAATTCTTCAGTACTTCGAAACCATGGCAGATGTCTGCCCAATAACTGTGATGACCCTCTTCTTTTACCATGCAGATAGGTCCAATGTCTTCGTCAGCCATCTGTTCTCGTCAAAAATCTTGTATCATCCAACCGTCTCCAAGAAGTCTACAGTGGTGGCTTGATCATGTTCGCTTGCGTTCTGTTATTTCTTTCTCCGGCAATGTCGGCAGTCTTCTGTGCACGGTCTTAGAGATAAGGCATCTGCATTATCATGCAGACGCCCCCGCCCTGCCGATGTTTTACCTTGGAGTCGTATTCTTGTAAACGTTCGAGCCACCTTGCCAACGCCCTTCCAGATTTTTAAACCTCAAAAAAAGAAGCTGTGCAAACGCAGAATGGTAGGTGTAGTGAAAACTCCCTGCCACACAAACATACGCGTATATATGAAAATGTGCCAAAGCTTGGACAATAGCTTGAAACGTAATAATATCTCTGCGATTTGGAAAGCCTCTTTGTGTAATACGCTATACTCGTTGCTCACCGTTGGCACTTGGGATAAAAGTGTTCCTAGACATTTTAGTTGCTGGCCAAAGCTATATTACTTTTATTTTTCAATCAATTGCACTTCATTATATTTCTTATTTAATATAAAAAATAAATACAGTAGTAAACTATTTTTAAATGCTTATTTAAAATTTGTGTTTGTTTTCAGGTAAATAGCCGAAAGTGATGTTGCATATGTTTTTACTTGTGAAGAAGTTCGCTAAACTGCAGTATGGTAAGGATAGTCATCATCATTCTTGGATTGAATATAAATTTATATAATTTTTTTTTATTTTCATCATTTGTTTGTGCTCCTATGCGGTCCTACTATGCACCGAATCTTTCATCATATCACGCCAAGTACAGATTAGAAAAAAAAATAAAACTTACCTCCGATACGATATTTCCGGTCTCCCTCGAAAGTCGAAAAAGTTTTTTCTGTATGGTCGTTTTTGATTTTGTGTGTTTATTTTTATGACAGCTCATCTGCAATTGTCCTGATGAAAACAATAAAAACTGGCGAAACGTCGACACAAATAGTGTAAAAATTGTGTGCAGCTATTAAGCGAAATTCATGAAACTCATCTTTATTTATTGATTCACGGTCACTTAAATGAACTGGAACTAAGAATTAAAGGGTTAAGGGAATTAAGGGTTCTTTATGCAGTACGAAGGTATAGATAAATGATCATGATAGAAGAGAGTTTAAGAAACGATGAAGAATCCCGGACTGTTGGCGGCAGTAGGGGATAAGAAAAGAAAAAAGAGATTCTCGTTTGCCAATATATGTGTACAAAATTACTGTACTTTCTTGTTAAAATTCATTCGCGGGCTGTTTGGCAGTGGTCCATTGTTTTCAACAAAAAACAGACGTTAGGTGGTAAACCAGTTAAGGCTGAGCTAACGTCTACCGCCTTACGTTAGCGAAACTCGATTCTACACTGATGATGGCAGTCGATGGCACTGCCGAAATGTCTTTTTTTTTATGGTCCACGGCCAAACAGTCCGGGAATGAATTTTAACAACATGACTCCGAACGTGTATGCCTTCGAAGTACAGCAAACTCCATTTATCCGAACTAATGAGTCCCAGACGTAATTCGGATATGCAGAAATTCGGATAACTGGGACAAACATAAGAAAAAGGTTATGTTGTGAAAGAAAACGCGAAAATTTATCAAAAATCACTTTTGTTTACTTTTATTACATGAAGACAGTATCTTAATAAAAACCAGGTCACCAGGGCCACCAGGTCAGGTCAGGGTTGTTTTGCAAAATGTTCACTTTTACTACAAAAGAATTAAAAATAATACTCACACATAATTATAATTTTAGGTGAGCAGTAAGCTAGAAAACATTGCACTGATCCTGCTGTTTTTTTGTTAGTACGGCAACTGCAATTTGAAAAAATTTTTTTTTTAGAAATTGTATTTTTTTAATTTCCTGTTGACGATTCGGATAATTGGCGATTCGGATAACTGGAGTTCGGATAAATGGAGTTCTACTGTATATTAAAATTACTTTCTTATGTAATCGTTTTATTATTTTGTTTGACATTGTAAAGCACCTAGTGCATATACTTTTAATGTTGTAGGTATCTCTCATTTCGTTTGAAACTTGTTCCACTTAATTTTCTCTATAATCCACCTTTTGTTTCCTTACAAGAGTTGGGCGTCAAGGTTGTTTTATAAACTTCTAAATTAGTTGAAATTAACGCGAAACGCTCATTATGCAACATAAGCAGTTATCTAACAACGCTAATTTCATTTTTAAGTATGTCGTTCGGATAATAAGATTCCCTTGAATGAACTTCCTTAATTTGGCATTTGTTATTGCTGTTAAACTTTGGGAAGTTTGCTATCTCAAAAAGTTTACTTGTTAAGAGTTGTTTCGAACTTCCGACAATACTGGTAGCCTGTAACGCTCGGTTTCGTAACAGCCAACGGTTGTGAAATTTTCACGTTGGTATTTTGATAAATCTGCTTCTCAATGAAGAGAAAAGCGCTATCCTCTCCACCCCAACTCCACTCTCACCTACACGGCGTAGGGCATGTTACGCCGAGCAACGCATTCCAAGGTTGTGATAAGCAACCCCTTCGGCGAAGGGGGTCCTGACCTGGCAGGATGGTGTACACCGGCAGCAGATGTGCACATAGTGTTGAGGTGTATGAATCTCCAGTAGGTCAACGGCTACACATATGGGCTGAGTTAGCCTATTGGCGACCGAGCAGAGAGTGCTCGTCAGCCAATGTGAAGCCATCCCTCTAGGGAAAGAACAGTCCGAAATCAAAGTACCTGGTCCTCCAGGTTGGGGGTTGTGCTACAGAATAACAACCTGTTTCTGGAAAAAAGTATGTTATGAAAACTCTTGATCAGCCTCGGTAACGTTCCTACTGATAAAGAGTGGCGAAGGGTCAGGATAGAGGAGGCCAAGGCTCGACTTCGGACTGTAGCGCCATAGGAGGAGGAGGAGGAGGATTTTGATAAATCTGCGTGCCATGCGTGAGACAGACACGCGTAGTTCGGACAAGAAACAGTCGAAGGCCGTCTGTATGACAGTGATCCGTCTGCCGGCACTGATAGTATAGTTGGCAGTAATTTATAGCAACAGCAGGCAAAGCCAATGTCTCACGTTTCTCGTTGACAGTAGGCTATGCAGTGTTTATACGTACCACACCCACGCGCATGCGCACTCTTGTAAATACCTACAGTATTCTGTTCTTCATTCTTATTATTTTTTTTTTACTTGACCAATGGCAGTTACATTTTTTATTTATTCAGAGTTTTCCAGCTGTGCTAATTTTTCTTTTCAATATTTTGATATGAAGGGCTTAGAAGGACAATGGGTGGGGAGTCTGGCTTCCCGGACTCGATTCCCGAGCGTATCATAAAATCAAAATGCGTTTGTCAGTCCACGGGTCGATTCTTCTTCTTCTTCTTCTTCTTCTTCTTCTTCTTCTTCTTCTTCTTCTTCTTCTTCTTCTTCTTCTTCTTCTTCTCCTCGTTAATATCACTGTATTTTAAAATCCTCGTGTATTTATTTCTCTTTTCCTTTCATTTTATACAATTATTATTATTTTAAATCTTCGTCGTCTTCTTCTTCTTCTGCTTCGCTTTTGCTTCTACTTCATCTTCATCATCATCTTCTTCTTCTTCTTCTTCTTCTTCTTCTCTTCCTGCTCCTTCGTCGTTTTCTTCTTCTTCTTCTTCTTCTTCTTCTTCTTCTTCTTCTTCTTCTTCTTCTTCTTCTTCTTCTTTTGCTTCTACTTCATCTTCATCATCTTCTTCTGCGTCTACTTCTTCTTCTTCTTCTTCTTCTTCTTCTTCTTCTTCTCCTGCTCCTTCTTCGTCTTCTTCTTCTTCTTCTTCTTCTTGCAATATAGCCTTAATCGCCTGTTTTTCTTCAACCATCAAGTGGATTTTCGCTAGAGGTCGCTACCAAGAGTCCTCCGTCCCCCGTCTCTTATGTGGTCGGCCAGGAGTTTTCCGTTTTTCCAACGGTAGGCCTATACAGTCTCGTGCTTATCATAAAATAAATAATATAATACTTGGAAACGATTTAGTAATGTTTATAAATAGTAGAAGGATAGTCTGTCTGGGACACACAATGAGGATGGAACGATATATAGAACTCCAGAAAAAATTTAGAATGGTGACCACTAAGTAGGAGATCAAGAGGAAGGCCAAGAGACAGATGGATCGATAATCAATAATGTTGAGGAGAATCTGAGGATTATTGGGGTAAGAAGATGGAGAAGGCTATGTAACGAGAGGGCTGAATGGAGAAAAATCGTTGAAGAGACTAAAACATTAGATTGGGGGGAGGGGGGTTAACGCCAGCAGCAGAAGAAGCAGTATAGGTAGGCAGGACAGAGTTGCCTTTATGTGTGAACCGTTCAGTAGTGAGGCCAGCACTACGCTGCAGACGTTCTAGAGTTTTGTCCCAGGTTCTCGGTTCCACAGCCTGGGTTGACCCGGCGTTGGTAAAACGTCCATTGATTTTATGGTGCACCAGGAGGACTAATATAGTTATAAACAACAGCACTTTAAAACAAGTGAACCATTTCAAATATCTCGCCTATGTAGTAAGCTATTAATCTGAATATGATATAAAAGAGAAGATAAATAAATTTAGGAATATCTGTGGTACGATTCATAGAAATCTAATAAATAAAACAAGACACAGAACAAGGATTAAATTTTATAAGACAATTGCAATACCGACTTTGATTTATGCGAGTGAGGGGTGTGTCATGACAAAAAAGGAAAGCTGCAAGATTCAGAGTGCTCAACTGCAGTTTCTTCGAAATGCTTTAAATTATACATTGCAAGATAGAATAAGGAATGAAGATATCAGAGCAGCACTCGAAGTAAAGAACATAAAAGAAATTATTTCAGTTTACAGAAGACAATGGTGGGATCATCTGCAAAGGATGACAGAGAATCGATTGCCGAAAGCGGCACTGAACTATAAAGCCATTGGTAGTAGAGACGTGGGTCGTCCGAGGATGAGATGGATGCTGGAACAGGTTTCCATAACCTAATCCTTGAAGAGAAGAAGAAGAAGAAGAAGACCAAGGAAATCAACACGGGACTGCTGGAAATGTAATCGGACCCCACACCTAGGCAATTGATTTAACTTACAGAAAAATCTATTTGATATTACTAGATTGTGCATAATTATCGTAAGCATGAGACCTGTACGTAATAAAGCTGGTTAAGTTTCACAAAGCTGTAGAAAGAGAAACAGTTATAGGGTGTTCCAAAGCGGATGTCACCTAAGGGATTAGAAGACCCTTACTGTCGCACGCGCACTCACAACCAACCGGCCCAACACGACCTCGGTGGTTGAGGTATAATTAAGTGTACGGTCCAATTCAAAACTATAAAAGTTTTAATTCAGCTTATAATCCAAACTAAACTATAATTTTTGTAATCTCCGTGAAACTGTGAGAAAAATGAGTCCAAACAACACATAATTGCCATAAATATTTGCGATTTTAGGGATTTCTAAAGCAAACGCAGAATTGGAGTACTTAATAAAGATAGACTTAGTTGTACATCTAAAATATACCACAACCACGTCATGTTTGGTGCCATTTTCTTTAAAATTTTGTTGAGATTACAAAATATGCTAAGCAGGTTCGTCAAAAAATTCATATTATAAAAGTTGCAGTTACTTAATGGACGCTCCAGTAGATTCATACCCCAGCATTGCGGGCCAGCTGCGTTTGTGTGTGGTGTTAGTAAGGGACTCCTAATCCCTCAGGTGCCATGCGACTTGGAACTGTTTGCAGACGTCTACATTATTGTTTGGAAAGCGACAACCGTTACGCCGCCGAGAAAAGTTAAGAAGAACAATTTTTCACCCTATCTGACCAACAACACTACTATATACTTCCCTCTCTCTCTCTTTATAGTCCCTTGTTTGACCTAATTCTCTCTTGTATACTGAACGCTTGTAAAAAAAACAGAGCTCACCGATTCATCATAATGATTAATGAATTCTATATGTTTTCGCTGAAACTAAGATAAAGTTTCTGTTCTTTCCCCCTAGGCAGTCGAGGTACACATTTCTGACCATCCCAGTTACAGCGATCTGAAGGGATTAGACAGAACTCTCTAATAAAATATCTCTCAGTCCTAGTAGTGTGAATAGAGCATACGGTGACGATCATGTGACGATAGCGCTGACTGAGTTTCACGATCTTGTGCTGACTGGATGGCTTCCTGCAGGTCTACACGATACCCAAAAAGTGGTTTGACATGATCCGTCCAACGACTCGGAAACCTCTCACGTGCAGACGTTTACCGTCCATCTTACCTTTTTTTAGCGAGGGTCCTACATTCTGTGCCGCATCCCGCATTTCGATCGCCATTTCTTCATATCCTTCCAGTCATTATCTTCAATAGCTCGATCTCTCATGCTTTTCCTAATTCCTGTTCTCCATTCATTCATTTCCTGTCAGTCTTCATTTTCTTCTCCTCTTTTTTGTGATGTGTAAGTCAATGCTTTCTTTGGCCATCGCTTCTCCTTCATCCTCATTACGTGACCATACCATAGCAACTGTCTGGATTCTATTCTTTCTGCTGTTGTAAATACGCGCCCTGTTTTCCTTCTTATATCTTCGTTTCTAACATGTTGCATTCTAGAAATATTACACGCTCTTCTTAAGAAGTCCATTTCCACAGTTTCTGTCATCTTTTTCTCTTTATCTGAAAGTTGCCAGCATTCGCAGCCATAAGTTAAAATGGGCTCCAGAATAGTTCTGTAGAATGTCAGTTTAGTTTGAAGTTTCATTTTGTTCGACCAAAGTAACGAGTTTACTAAACGAATAGCCTTTTTCCCCTGGTGTATCCTATTTTTGATGTCATTTTTTGTTGTTCCACCTTCTGAAACAATGCTTCCCAAATACGATCTTACCTTTTGCATAATTAATTTCTCTAACCTTCTGTTACTTCGGAATATATGTGTCAAAATATCTCACACAATACCTAGTATTCCTATTTTCTTCCCGGATAAACGTGTAGACTGATGTAAGACATACTTGTTAGTGCGATACTACGTCCAGGAAAACCCTAACGTACGCTTTCAAAGGAATCATTTCTTTTGACTATTCATGGTCGAGGTTTTAGAGGCTTAAGTGAGACAAGAGACAGAGGGGTGATAAAGATTGGAGATAGGGACAGAGACAGACAATATAAGTGTGGTGACTTCGTATAACTTGTCTCAGTCAACATAGTGGTATGTCTCTTTAACGTTGTGTAACTGGGAAGGGTAGAGAAGGACCGGCCGGTGGTAGTTAAACAGGTACACCACTGCAACCCTCTGCACCTACTTACAGTAACAGGGCGCAGTGAATAACTGCAGTATACAGTACTTATATAAATAGAATTGCGCAAGTTATATGCGACCCAGACAATTGCAGTACAGTTTGTATTGACCCTCCGTCTCTCTGTCTCTTCCTGTACGGATTGTAACTGTTGGTACAAACTTCGGAAAATTATTCTATATATTATACTGAAGGAACAATGTCCAATAAACATATGCCGAAAAATGCTTCGTTTCCCGTCTGTATGTGTGTTTTCTTTTTAATAATCACTTCCAAACAAAATAAGATGTGGAGTTGTTTAAAGTTTTTGCATTTCAATAATCTTGAAACTAAGGTAGCAATAAGCAATAAGTTCACAAAGAAAGGGCGATAACGATGGTGTAAGGGATTACGGTTTTTACGCGAAATACCGAGATTCCGCATACGGGGCTAGAGCTTAATTAACCGGAATTCGAGTTTACGGGGTAGTTTCATTAATCAGAGACACGTTTTAAGAAATACCGTACCAACCCCAGTAAATCTGAGTACCGCAACGACCTCCCAATACCGTAAAATCGGAATCCCGTACACCCCAGTCCATAATGGTTTAAAATAGCGAAAATCTTTTTTTTTAGATTTTTAACCAACTTCTACCACTTAAACAAAATTTTAAAAATTTAAGGTAGTAAATTTTGCATAATATAAGCTCTGGAAGAAGTGTGGTAGTAGCAACTCTTTTGGTGCTCGAGTAATTAAGGTTTAAAAAAATATTTTAGCCAAAAAGTCACTTTTTTTAGTAGAAAGAAATTGAAAAAATCAAGGTATGACTATTTGTCTTCACACCATCTAGCTATGATTAAAATTTCAGCCAAATCTAAGATAAAGGTGCAGAAAAAAATGTTTTTCGAAAATTCACCTTTTTAAGGGTTGTGAGGGGTAGGGACGCTCTAAACCAGCTAAAAATTTAGGGAAACGTGTTTTTCGTGATAGGCATTAAGACACCAAAATTTCAGCCCATGGTCTCAGAGAGGGGATTTTCAGTATCTTATCCGGTCTTTGTTATACATAGTAGGTGTGCTATTTCTTATACGTACAAAACAAATCAAAGTATTATCTTACAAATTTTCATAACGACGAATAATTTTTTTTTTTTTTATTACAAATTTCATAGAAATCAGTAGTCTTCTTACAAAAAAAGTCTTATTGCGAAAAAAATTAACCCTTTTGTTCTTAACCCAATGGTACCTCTTTTATGAAATTCGAATAAAATATAACGGAGATATTACAATTCTGTTATAACAAAAGCATCAGCGGCCTATATTCCTTTAGTTTTGCTTGGTCTGTTCTCTTAGAATCTAGTTTGTTTAAAACTAGTTTCAGTTTTTCGTTTTTTACCCGTTTGGATACGGTGAGATTGGAGCCTGAATTGTTTGTTAGTTTTCGCTAGACGAGGGAATCAGCTGGAATCCCGAGAGAAGCATCATCTTACATAGTCGTATAGTATTCATGATGAAATCCCAAGCGACAGGACGGAGTTTATTAAAAGAAACGTGTTAGTCGGTGAAATACGCGGCGTTCTTGTGTAGGTAATGAAATAATTACTACATGCTACTGTTTACCTTGTACAAACAATGTGTGTGGAATTGGAGGATACGGTACAGTTCCCGAGTGTCTGACACTCATTACGCACATCGCAAACACCTGTGTACGTGCGCGCGTGTGTGTGTCATTGAGTAGCCCAATTGCGCGCGGTGTTCTGTATCGTTTGCTAAACTACACTGACCTTGAGACAATTGTATCAGTTGCAGGGAAAACTTCAATAAAACTATTAACTATAATTTAATATTAACTTCAAGTTAAACTTCATTATTAACAAACTACATCAGTAATTTCCGACAGCGCCCTGTGGCCACACCTTGCGAAAACAATTTAATAATCACTCTATTAATCCATTAAAATTTTCGTTCCGCTAATTATTTGAAAATAATTAAGTTAAATTATTTTAAAAATTTACAAATATTCTTTGGAGGAAGTGAATTCGCAAACTCTCGGCAAATAGCATAAGTAGTTTTTAAATTATGAAAGGCATGATGTTTTTCAAAATTTGTTGCAAATGTTCAAGAAACCGTAGATGAGTTCAACATCGGATTCAGTGAATTTGAAATGCTGATAAACAGTGTCTCGCCACTTAATAATCTTCTTGGTACTGTTGTTATACCGCTGGATTATTATATTATAATTATACAACACTGTACTAGAAACAACCCACGTCCAGTAATATAAGTAAACATTTTCCTGTTACAGAATAATGTTAAAAGGAACAACAATTTTTGAAGTGAAAACTTCTATAGGCACGTTGGGCGATTTTTTGGGTGGGTAAAATCTTATGAGTTCGCGTCACCGACATGCTAATGTTAACAGTATGACTGTAGCTATAAGTATGACGTGTTGCGCGTGGCCAGCAGTGAAAGTATAGATTATACTTGTGTGTAATACTATTATACTACAATTATATTATACAATTGTAATACTATTTATACTATTTAACACACTTTTATCGTTTACGTACTTTATTTTGGAGTTTCTTACACTGCCGAATTTGCAATCGCGTGTTCGATCCCTAGCGCGATTTTGGCTTTCCGTATTAACAATTAACACAATACTTATGATCTATTGTAACATTAGTGTTGTGTATATGCATATAAGTAAAGTTAAATTGACTACGTGGAAAGTTTAATGTGTGTATACTCTGCATTGTTTAAATTGTGTTTTAGTTTGATCATTATTTTAAATGTTCAAATGTGGGATCACTGTGCAGTACAAAAGTGAGTACTAAATATGTTAATATTTTTATATAGAAAAATGAATAACATAAAGAAAGCATGTATTTTCAAATATTTCCAATATTCGTATCAATATTTCCGTTTAAAAATTTGATAATATTTATTTTTTATTTTTGATATTTGACCTCTGCCATACATCATGCAATGAGTATTTCATAGTGGCTTAGGAGTTATCTTACTAGCGTAAAATGTATATAATTGTTGCTCGGAGTGCCGATAGATGTGAAAACCAAACTAATGTTAAAGATTTTAATTTACAAAAAATTTTAATTTTTGATACTACAATTAATTTGAATATCCAAAAAAAACCACTGTTATTTCATAGTTTTAAGTTTTCACTTCTGTCGGCAGTCCTCAATGACTGCCTATTTTTTTAAGCTAACATTGATGTCACGCTGCATTATGCAGTAATGAGAAGAGACCTTCGTTGCACGCGCGGTCAGTGCATACGACGGAATATCAATCAATCGTAATATCAATTTCGCATTCATAAATCCGATTGTGTAAACACAGCCTTTCAACAGCGATTATTTTTCTAGGAACGTAGGGCATATTCATTTTTAAAAATATCTTTTGAGATTATACTTTTTTTAGCAGGATTTTTCGGTACGGAAATATTTTGTGGAACATTATTTTGGATCACAAAAACAAATTTTGAACACAAGGATAAAATTTTATAAAACGATGGCTGTACCTGTACTTATGTATGGGAGTGAGAAGTTGGATAAATACCAAAAAAAAGGAGACAGCAAAATACAGGCAGCAGAAATGCGATTTTTGAGACGGGTCAAAGGCTGCACAAGAAGAGATTTAGTAAGAAATGAAGACGTGCGAAATGAACTAAATGTATATGCAATAAATGAAAAAATAACTAAATATAAAGAAAGATGGAAACAACACTAAATAGAATGGGAAATGGGAACATACCCAAAAAAATATTTAACTACAAGTGTGCCGGGACTTTGAATTTTTCCGGCGCGTGTAGAGTGGTTCAAGGCTACCAACACGGTTGACAGCAGTGCCTGCCAGTGCCATTGTCGAAGCTACGGCGACGCGATTTAGTGTTCAGCTGTTCGCTGTGTTTCGGTTTTCAGGATGGCTGTCTAGTTAGGTTAGACAAAGGCTTTATTTTTGACAAACTGGGACAGGTTTGTTTTATGCAGGCAGGTACGACCTACACACCGTTGTTTCCGTCTCATTTCTCAGCAAGCCTTCAACCTGGACATTCCCATTGGTCTGACGGCCGAGGTTATGTGTATCAGTATTCTTTTCATGCGTCTGTAGACTCCTCAAGACGTTCAGGGTCCCTGCCTCAGCCAGGAAAAAGGGGGAAGATCGGTGGTCATGCGAACATCTGTGACAACCCGCAGAGCGGTTCTACATTAAGGCGCTCCCCGAAGCCGTCAGACCAAGAAATGCGGAAGAACCAAAATACACTGAAAGATCCAGAAAGACCAGGAACGACTTTCAGTGAGCATTCAGCGTAGTCCATTGACAATATTTGGAACCTCTGCTCGTCCACAGTTCATCCTGTTTCAACTTGAGTTCGTCGCTACATACTTACAGGTGGGAGCGTTTCATTTATCCCTCTTCAAACTACATCAACTCCATAGACTGGCTACCCTTGTTTTCTACATTAAATATCTGTCAACTCAATCCGTGTAACAAACTTATTAAGAACTGAAAATACCTCAAGGTCATAAGAACTCAAGTTTATAAAAGCTGTAACTGGTTCCATAGTAACTTGTCTAACATACACCATGAGGGGGTGGTTAAACTGTTCTACTAAAGTATGGTTGCCTTGCTTAAGCTATGTGGAGTCAGATTATCTTTATTACCATTATTTTTATTATAATCATTCTTCAAAGGTTATTAGTGTTTTCTTTAATTAAGTGGTTGGGTTAACTTTGGTATAGTCCGACATTTCTACTGGATTAATGTTCGCGTTGTTCTGCCTCATGGGGTATGCTAGTCTGGATATATATATATATTGTAACAATAACTATATATGGGGCGTATATTATATTAATATGAATTCGTTTGCGGTCGTATGCGGTTATATTAAATTCCCGCCGTTCGCTCTCGCCTCAGAATCCAACACCAGTGACGTAACGCGGAGCTGCCAACAGTTGTTCCGTCCGCTGTGCTATGATATCGTAATTCTTAATTGAAATAGTGATAATAATGCAAAGATAACACCAAACAGATATATTCCTTTTAACAATCTTTATTCAAATGAAGTATTGATTAATTACTTCTCGTTTTTCTTTACTGTAATTACAAATTATGACAAAATCATGCGTCTTTATTCATAAGTTGGTAGTAGCTAAAATATAATGCTCTATGCTGGATTCGACAAGCAAAAGAATGATGCAGTTTGTTTTTATTTCAATGAAATAAATAATCTCAGGGCGTATTTGGTTCGGAAATTATGGTTAAACTAATAATACAACTCTTAAAATCAAAATACAAACTTCACAATATAAGGATATTACAAGGTTTTGATGTGTATAGTGCAAACTGGTAGTCGTGTATGTGTTACTCACTATTATAGGTTATGAACAGTTTAGATTCTTATTAGTTATCGTTAAAGTTTTTATGGTGTTCAAAAAAGGTGTAACTTAATACTCAATTGGTGTTATTTTCAAGTGTTCTTTAATGTTGGTGTAGAATAGTGTCTGTAGTTTTATTTATTGTTTAATTCCTAAATAGTTGTGTACACAAGTGTAGGTGTTGTCACATAAGATGATAAATTATTCCAATTCACCCAGATCCTCTTATTTATTCTTCCAGGACGAAGATAGGGTCCAAGTCTTCTTTGCTTCTTCTCCCCGGATCTAAATTCTTCTGAATTAAATTCTTGATGTTCTTTTGTTATTATAATATTTTGTATCGACTATACCAATTCGTTTTACAAAGTCTGGTAGGTGTTTTCACTAATTAAAATGTAATTATCTGAGACGTTTTTATAACGCATCTGTCTTCAATGACGGTTGTTAAAGAAGTCCTATTTTATTTATCTGAATTTTCGGTTGCTAAGGTAAAACTTGAAATCTGGTTGGTTGATTCAGATATACATTGTCATACAAATTCATTATTTCAATGTCTGAATTTGGTCAAAAACTTTTAAATTAGTATACCTTTTTTGTACTGATTGGGAATTTAAAACTAATAGCACCATTGTTTTGGTCTTAACATTTGTGACATATAGACACCAAACATGCCTATTTTTGCTTAAGAAATACTGATGTTACATTTTTGCTATCTGAATTTTTCTTAAATAACTTAAAACTGATTATTTCGATTCCATATTTGTTGTGTATACTATTAACTATAAACCTATCCATATTACAACATTTGTTTTATAAAATTCTAAGTATTTCCTAAAATTTACAACATTCCAAAGTTTTTATAGGCCTATGTCTTGACATGTTAAATTTCTATTTTCTGTTATTGTAACACCTATTAATTATGCAACTACCATCAAAACTACTCCCTATGACTCTATTAGTATTATCATTTAAAAATATAACAATAATTATTACAGTAACAACATAAAAAAACGTAATTCACATTTTGTGATTAAACAATTTGTATATGCCTGGTTACATACATACTGCATAAGGCATATCATACATATATTATTTAATAAAACTATAAATAACATCAACACAACTTTAAACGTGTTTTAAGAACATAAAAAGGAAAGTTTAATCATTTAATAATGATTTTCTATTTTTTCCATTTTTCCTAGGTAGTTTAGCCATTGCTGTACTAGGTACGGTACTTTTTCTGTTTCTTTTTATACATTTGAGAATTATTATTAGATTATACATTATTTTCTTGATAACATTATGTCCACTATTATTTACAGTTAGTTGCATGTTTCCATGTATCTATAATAATTGTTTTGTTGTATTATCTCATTATATCATTTAGTTAACAATTTACTAATATATTATTTTACATTATATTGTATATTTGGGCCTATTATCCCTCAATTTGTATTTTGATTATTTTCATATTTGGATACATTTAATAAAACCATTTGTTTACTTATAGTATTGATATATAAAGCTGTCTGTCTTTATAAGTATTGTTCTTGTCATTATTTGAAATTCATGTCATCATCGGGGTATTTTGCATCACTCTGCCTAAACATTAATTTGGGTACGGTCAGTTGTAGTACAAGTCAGTCTAAAGTAGTTATTCGTTCATCTTCACTATCATTTTTAAAAGATATTTTTTCTTCTTGTTAATTTTCTTATCCATGATCTTCATTAAATCTGGTACGATATCAAGCTATGCGAAATGTAATGTTACAATATACATATATGTATATCTTTATGTATATTTTCTAAATACTACAAATTAATGACTATGAATACTTGTCAACACTTAAGTTGTGTTAGCAACGTAAAGTCTAATAAATCTTGTTATTATATTAAAAATGTGTTGATTGCAAATCCTGTCACTCTGTTAAGCTCCAGCACACTTTTCGCTTCCTCTAGGTTCATTAACTTAGTCTTAAATATTACGTACGGTCCTGTGACCGCTACACAACCCAAGTGGGAAAAGAGATATAGGAAGACCACGAAAACGGTGGTCGTAAGTTTGTGAGGACGGAACAGGAAAATGCCTTTTCCTTGTAGTGCAGAAGAAGAAGAAGAAGAAGAAGATTTTCGATTCATAAATTTTTGTGGAGCACTTGTTCACTTATACTTGGAACATGTGCGTTAGGTTCCTTAGATCAATAGTCGAGTAGGTCTGTGCCAACTTAGATAGGAAAAGGAATGAGGATTTCAGTCATGAGTTAGCTGTCCGGCCAGTGAATGACATGGTCAGACAGTATAGACAGAAATGGTTTGACCATGGACACGTCAAGAATACCACAAGGAAGCGCAAAATATATGGCTAAAGCTAGAAGAAGTCTGGAACGGGCGATGAGAAGATGGAGAGATTAGTTGTAACTATGGACGATGTTAAAAGGCTTTTAGCCTTAAGTCTCCCCCACACAGAGGCGATATGCAAAGTCGGGACGATATCTTATTACATTGCGGTGAATGAACATCACCACACACGTGCGGGATACCGAGGAGTGCGATATTTTTTTACTTCGGTGCTTCGGTCTAGCGAGCGAGGTCCGTATTCACCGCGGTAGGTAGCATACAGCGAAGATATAGCGAAATTTGAAGTACGTATTTAGTTTACACGTGATTCGGTGGGACGGTATACGGCATATGAGTCAAGGCCAGCTGTATTTCCGTCTTACCGAATATACCGAGTGTCGTGCTATTGTAGGCAGTCTTCTCGGTAAGCAGCGATAATCTTACCGAGTACTACACCCGAGAGTGTTGCGTCTCTGTGGGGGATCCTTTATACTTGCCTTGCAAAGAAGAAGAAGAAGAAGAAGAAGAAGAAGAAGAAGAAGAAGAAGAAGAAGAAGGAGGAGGAGGAGGAGGAGGAGGAGGAGGAGGAGGAGGAGGAGGAGGAGGAGGAGGAGGAGGAGAGAAGAAGAAGAAGAAGAAGAAGAAGAAGAAGAAGAAGAAGAAGAAGAAGAAGAAGAAGAAGAAGAAGAAGAAGAAGAAGAAGAAGAAGAAGAAGAAGAAGAAGAAGAAGAAGAAGAAGAAGAAGAAGAAGAAGAAGAAGAGGTGTGTTAATTATTTAGTTATGGGTGAGCTCTATGATAGAGTTACAGGTAAACTGGCTGCTAATGGTTGGTTAACGTTCGTGCTCTCCATACACCCACTTAGACTACTACTTGCGTGTGTGTGTGTGTTGGTGTGTAAGTGAATAATGTACATGCTCTGGAGTAGTTCACGCTGTGATACAGGAGGCAGTATTGTATGTACAGCACTTCATACTGCAAAATGTAATTATAAACTTGTACACACTGTGTAATATAAACGCCTTCAGTAAAGCAGAGGAAGGACCGAAAGGCGAAAAGAGGGAGTAAGGGAGGGTAAGAAATGCAACAACAAAGCTGTGGGAGGATAGGGGAGGACTCTACTAGGTTTAACCAACAAAGTTGCAACTACAATATTTCCTCTGCTCGGCCTGTTTGCATATACTTTCTATTTCAGTTCTTTTCTATACTGTACGTTACGTAGGTGCTTTACAAAGGGTTGCAGCGGCTGTTTCCTTCGTTTTAACTACCCCTAAATGAGAGCACGCTCCCTCTTCTTCTCCCGCTTTGTTAGCGGTACCTGGCACACACATACACACTGTTGTGGTAAGCAGGAAAATGCCTAACATGTGTTCTTTCAGTCCTCGTTTCCAAGGTAACGCGAACGACTGACAGAGTCAGTGGAAAGAACAGTCATACACAAAAAAAAGTTTACCTGTAGTTCATTCATTTTTTTGTAAAAAAATGCTCAGAGTATTTTAGGTAGGCCTAAGGTCTGGAGAAATAGTTACCGTTTAATATTACCGGACCCGAAACCACAATCAATGTAATTTCGTTAAACCTAAAGTAAATAAGACATGGTTCCGATGCTCTTTTCAATTTCTTGGACCAAAAGTCTAATTTATTGCCCGATAGTATTAAACACATCAAAAAAAAGTATACTGTTAAAAAATAGTTAAAACTTATTCTTAGGTAAACAAAATATGGACGATTCCATAAAATTGGAAATGTAGCATTTATCTGAGAAAAGCCAGACCTCATAGACTTAGTAATAAGGATTTTTGATTATGTTGGTGTGTTAATTTTGTGGCAGTTTTTTATTTATTTGTTACAGTTTATTAATTGTATGCTCATTGGTAAAATTAATTTCAATGAAAATAATTTTGTTAAAATCCTCTTGTTTCTGTGTGAACAGATCATCATAGCACACATTTAAGGCAGCCTGCAGAAGTGTCTCTATGAATTGTAGCACATTCATAAGTACGATTTGAAAATGTCTCCTATCAAAAGCAAATCCACAGATTTTCGAGACTGCTTTCCTGTCACATGTAAGTTGGTTGTGAACGATCGACTCATTGAGCAGGGGCATTCATTTTGTCCTTTAGGTGTGACTTTTCTTACATGGAAGAAGGAGATATCGATGAGAAAATATAGAAATGTAACCACATGTTGTGACGATTTAATTCTAACTGTAATCTTAAATAAATAAAAATTAAGTTTGCGAGCGATTAAGTATTTTTAAATCGCACTATTAAACCTAAAGCCCCTGTATTAAATCAGTATGAGAATGAGAAGTGAATGAAAATCAACAGAAGCACTAATAAAAAAGGTCGAATTGTAAAAAGTTAGTATTATCATAATTAACCCTTTGCTAGTCATCATGCGGTGACCTGTTAATTCCGGACTCAACGTGTTTACCGAGTCGTCTGTAATTTAGGAAGATATAAAAATCATAATGTTTATAATTAGAAATTTGAAGGCACGAATAGTAGTTAAAATAACTCACTTAAATTATATATGTATAATTAATGTATGGTTTTTGGTAATAAGAATGTTAACTTAAATAAAAATAGGAACTATATTGTCGCGGAGTACTTGCCCCTCTCCGTTGTTATGTGCCAGTTGAATCGAGAAAAGAGTCGCTATGTTGCCGTCACACCGTACAGACGTAAGAGCGAGAGCTCCACCAAAATGTATTTGTTTTTTTGTTTAACTTTAGAATATTAGCTACCACTGCTAAACGTGGAGAGCATTGTGTAAGGTATGAATAATATAAAGATGTGTTAAGAAGGAAATGTAGTAAGTAAAACAAAAACTAAATTAGTGGTAAGCAAGATGACGTCTCCCCTCAAGAGGTAAATCCAATTACAACATCACTCCTGAAGATGTGATCTGCATAAACTTCACAAATACACGTATACGATGCATAAGACGCTGACGAGGACCCCCGTGAATCTACACCTACTTTCACCAAAGAAACTTCAATCTCCGCAGTGAACATCCGACCTAATTCTTGCCGAAGACACGACCCAGATGATGACGCCGACTCCAAGAATTCCCAAGACAGACATCCCAGGACGAGGTTACTACGACCAGTTGTAAAGGTGACTCGATAGCTTGGCTATCGAGAGTTAATCATATTTGATACACAACTCACATTAAAAAGAGACTTTTCAAAGACGATTAATTTTATTTAAAATTAAAATGAGACAATCTAAGGGTTTACTGTAAGATTCAATTATCATACGTTGTAACGCCTTAAATGTAAATGTAATTTATTATCACTTCAAGTAATAATACCATTCTTCAAATGGTAAAAGAAGTCTTGCAAGCGTCTAGATGAACTGAAAATAATTAGAAGTCTTTACTATAAATATACTTAAAGTAAACTCGGATCCGAGGTATAAGAATACATAATCAGTTTGATCCCAAAGTTTTATGAAAAGCATTTAAATATTTTAGTTTAATTAATAATGTCGTGGGATCTTTTAGTAACTGTTGTTAATAAAGAGAAGTCGTCTTGTTACACATGAAAATGAGTGCATAAATCAGTAAAATACCTTCCCTTGTTTCCTTATTGTTATATTAAGTAATTTGTTCAATTAATTTGACTTTAATAACAGTTCGTTACAATGTAGGCAGCCCATGTAATTGGCAGACGCCAGTTAAGATGGGTTCCCTGGATTTGTAACGTGGCAATACGTTACAATGTGTGAAACTATCGGAACAACATTAATGTACGTTGGTTGTGAATGATCGACTCATTGAGCAGGGGCATTCATTTTGTCCTTTAGGTGTGACTTTTCTTACATGGGAGAAGGAGATGTCGATGAGAAAATAGAGAAATGTAACCACATGTGTGGAACTATCGGAACAACATTAATGTAACCACATGTGTGGAACTATCGGAACAACATTAATGTAACCACATGTGTGGAACTATCGGAACAACATTAATGTAACCACATGTGTGGAACTATCGGAACAACATTAATGTAACCACATGTGTGGAACTATCGGAACAACATTAATGTAACCACATGTGTGGAACTATCGGAACAACATTAATGTAACCACATGTGTGGAACTATCGGAACAACATTAATGTAACCACATGTGTGGAACTATCGGAACAACATTAATGTAACCACATGTGTGGAACTATCGGAACAACATTAATGTAACCACATGTGTGGAACTATCGGAACAACATTAATGTAACCACATGTGTGGAACTATCGGAACAACATTAATGTAACCACATGTGTGGAACTATCGGAACAACATTAATGTAACCACATGTGTGGAACTATCGGAACAACATTAAAGAGGAAGGCCAGACGAAATATTCTGTTAAAATTGTATAATGTAATGGCAGTACGATGTAGCCTTTGTGGCAGTGAGACGTGGACATGACATTGTACGCAAAGACTAGCAGCCGAATACAGACTAGTGAGATGAGACTTTTAAAATCTGTACATTATATTATAATTGATGTCAAATGCCTTTTTCCGTGTCAACAAAGGTTGTCAAGATTTCTTTGTTGAGTCTCAGAATTTTCTCCAGAATTATTTTCAACGACAATATGGCTTCTCACGTTCCCCGATTTCTCCAAGAACTAAATTGATTTTTTTTTTGTAAGTTCTCCTCATTTGAAATAGTGAGACAATATATTTTATAAAATATCACAAAACTGGCAAACACATATCGCTGCTCAATGTGTTGAGGATTAATTGAAGTACAAACAAAAGTTATGAGTAGTTTTGTTGTCCGTGGATGTCAAGGAACAACACAACAAAAGCAGTGGGTGAATACGAACATACTTAGGCATGGCCGGCTCTAGTAGAAGCCGGAATATTAAACGTGGCAACGTTGCGTCTGAGGCCTATAAGCATAGTGTAATAAAATAGCTAAAGCGAACATGATATATTCTGTTTTAATTTCATAGCATTACTAAAATCATGAGTAGGCCTATTTATAGCTAAGCCTAAATTATAGGTTTTTGCGCACTTAGTGCTAAAGGTTTAAATTGAAGAAATTAGTGAATTAGTGTTAAGCCTAATAAATTAATTTTGTCCGAATTTATGAATTCGTACCATATGAGTTAATTATTATATTTCTTAAATAATATACCTGTGTTTTATATAATAAACTGTTAATTTGCAAAACATGAAGAATTATAAAACTACTGTTAACGGCAATTAAAAATGACGCGATTTGATTATTGAAATGCATAGATTAAGAGATCTTCTAGTCGGCCCTCAAATATTAGCTGGTTCCAGTGTTGCCACGTTTAATACTCCGGCCTTGTAATAGAGCCGGCCATGGCTTAGGCCGACTGCAGACTGCAGCAAAATTCGGCGCCAAACGAACTTCGTTAATTAATACACAATTAAATGATTCACAAAACATCACCATCATTATCTGTACTGCGGCATTAATGAGATTGGCCACAATTCAGACTGCATTCAAACAAAGCAATGCCTAATTAATCACGTTAAATAAACTCCACCTGATTTAGTACTGACTAGAGGTGTGTTAAATACTTAATTAGTATTGAAAATAGCACGTACGAACGGAACCGTTCCAAAAAAATAACATGTAGAAATACTTGTTACTATACATACACATATATTATATAATTGTTATAAGAAATAAATTGAAACTAAAAGTATTACAGTGTTTCTTTACACTGTGATTTTATTAAGCTGTTACTGTTTAAAAGAAAATAAGAAACCAGAGAATTTATAGGCCTATCTCCCTTGAGGAATACTAATTTAAGATTTCACTACGAGTAAGCAAACTGACATAGATTTAATATTAAATATTGATTCCGTTTTGGTTAGACATATCAGTTGCGAAACTCAGGCAATGAAATTTAGAGTGCACGTAATACCACAACAAATAATGTTAAAAAATATTTACGTGAGATGTACAGTGAAGTTAAAATCATCTCCGAAATCACATTAACAAAAAGTACTATATGGGCTATCAGCCATTCTGTAGGTTATAACAGAATATAAATTATTCCTTAGGCTTTCACGGCCGGTGTCATTTGAATTATGCATGATATCCGGGCTGTTTGGCCGTGGTCCCTGGTTTAAAACAAAACCAAACGTTTCGGCAGCTCCACTGGCTGCCATCATCAGTGGTATAAAATTCCTGCACGCCGGAAAAACAAGTGAGTATATAATGGCATAGCTTGGTGCGAGCCAATCATACACCATCTCTATTGTGATTGGTTGATGGTGTCATTTTTACCTGTACGTGGGACTTTGCTGAATTTATATGTACAGGTAGCATGGCAGGACAGCTTTAGTCTATACCACAGCACTGTGGGCCTGTACGTAGACACCCGGCGTGCAGGAATTTAATACCACTGATGATGGCAGCCAGTGGAACTGCCGAAACGTTTGGTTTTGTTTTAAACCAGGGACCACGGCCAAACAGCCCGGATATCATGCATAATTCAAATAACACAATATAGTTCGCTTTTTGAAAATTTACCAATTTGGTGATTAGTATCATATATAATCTGTTATTATAATATGTATTATACATCTGCATACACACGACAATAAATGTAACATGACTATGAATTTTTTTCATTTATTAAAAACAGCTTCGTCTCTTTGGCATAGAGATATTTTGAACCTCGCTGTTTTGCTTAGTTTCGTACTTGTATGGCAATCGGCACATGCGCAGAATGAAGTATTCAGCACCAAAAAGTGGGTTTGCACTCGTGTACTCGTAACACTCGTAATACTCGTAGTACTCGTTTACTTGTACGCAATTACTTGTGTACTCGTTTACTTGTTGTTACTTGTGTACTTGTTTACTCGTTAGTTGCGTAAGGGGGTCCCGCGACTCGGAACCGCGAGTAATCGGAACAGGTATTTCAACTTTTCAGTCAGCGTTATATCCGTTCCTACAAAAATATCGTTCAAAAATACCTGTTATAGGTATATCGGCCCATCTCCAGTACTGGTATATAGGCTGTACTTTGGGCAAACTATGGGTTTGTGCTCATGCATGCGTGTTCACCAGCAAATGTTGTTTCCAGCAGTGATTGAACCACATACAGGACGCGATAAACTTAAATTACAATAATTATTGTTGCTATTAACATAATTAAATAAGCGGATGTTTAATAGTGCTTAAAGACATGATGACGAGTCAAAGGTTAGTTTTCATCACGCAGTTAGAATACTGTCGTAATGTTGGCTGAGCAGTTACATAAACATTTAAATGCGGAATACACGAGATGAATCACAACAAACTCTTGCTAGTAAATTTGTTGCATGATTATCACACCACCGGCAACACCAAAACTTCAACGCCCATCATACGAATGTTGCTGTGCTAAATGCTAAACTATGAGTTGTACATAGCATACTATTGAGGTATGGGTAAAAATAATGAATAATTTAAGTACAGGAGCAAACACACGCTTTATTGAAGGAACAGTTTAGTAGCAAGTATACATAAAACGGACACACGAAATACACATTACAAGAGCACATGTAAAACTGAACTGTACTTGTCGAGTGCATCTCTATTTATATAGAAAAAAGCTTCCAGATTTTTCCTTTTATTTAAAACTTCCAGAACATTACTTTTCTAGACTCTCACAGTAAAAGCGCATGTGTGCGGGTTGAGGCCCCGCCCAGGCAGCCCGACCTCCCAACACACAATACAAACTTTCACTTCTACAATGACAGGTATACTTACTTAAAAATGAATGTAGAGTTTTCTAGTATATTCTCAACACATACAAAACAAAAAAGAAAGACAGATTCACTGTAATACCAAATTTCAACAAAAGTATTATGTTCAAATCACATTAGGCCTATGTACGCCTGCCAAACAACCAAACTGCTTAAATGAAGAAAATGGGTATTAATTGAATAAATTATTACATTACCTTATTTACCTACAATTGACACTTTGTTGTTTGCGGATAATGAGGCTATTCTGTCGGACTAGGAAAACAGATTGCAGATGGCTATACATTTGTTAAATCGAATTTGCAAAGACTCTGGATTGCAGATACCCACACTTAAGGCCAAGGTGATGAATTTTCGTGGAACTGATCCCGTACGGGCAAAAATTGTTATAGACGGTACTGTCCTGGAACAAGTCAGCAATTTTGAATACCTGAGTTACAATGTGTCTTATAATGCATGCAACGGCGTTATGAATAAGTTCCATAAGTTCAGTCTTATGTGCGGGACCATTAGGCGAACCTTTAAGTCAGCAAGTAAAGGAACGCGCCTAAAATTCTACAAGGCGACGGCTCTTCCTACACTTCTTTATGGGTCTGAGAATTGATCTTTAAGGAAACGCCAGGCCAGTCGCATCCAAGCTGACTGAAATGAGATTTCTTAGGCACGTGGCAGGGTATACTCTCCATGATCTTAGAAGAAACACAGATATACGGAGGGAACTGAATGTTATGAGTATACTCGACAGGATTGCCCAGTATCGGCTGAATTGGTGGGAACATGTTCTTAAGTAGGCTTCCGCGGCCGTGTCTATTATGTTTTTGAAATCTTCTTCCGCTATGGACCGCGTCAAAAATGACTTGTATGACAACGTTTCACTCAAATTACAATGAGTATCCTCAGGTATAAGTGACCTGTCGCATCCAAGAGGACCGACCTGTCGCATCCAAGAGGACCGACCTGTCACTTAGACCTGACGATACTCATTGTAATGTGAGTGAAACGTTGTCGTACAAGACATTTTTAATGCGTCCTACACCGGAAGAAGATTTCAAAAACATAATGCTGGGAACATCTTTGTCGAATGGATGACTGCCCCATCCCCAAACAACTATGGAACTGTAAGCCAAGGGGACGGAGAGGTGTGGGACGTCGAGGAAGCGCTGGAGTGACCAGTTCTAATCTTTGCATATTTGAGACCGGAACAAACCATCCTTGGTTTAATCCTTGAAGATGATAATGATGATGATGACCTTATTTCAATTCCGTCTTGTGACTTCTAGTAGCAATGTGAAGGGTTTTGGAACGTTATTTAGGAGGGTCCTTGTTAGGAGGGAAGGTGCTCGTTTCATCTACCGTGCAACTCAGCGGTAGCCGTCGTGTTAATGTCTCAAACCAGTGTTCTACAACAAATCTTTTGATACGGTCTGAAATGAAAATAAACAGGATAAAGTAATAACAGTACACGCTGAGACGAAGCAATCAGAATCGACGACAACTTGATAGGTTCGTTCGATTTAAGTATCGATTGCGCACGCCAATCTTGGCAACCGGAAATAGTGTTCAGGTCGCTGCTCCGACGACATCTGTACAACTTCGCAGCGCTACAGAAATCCGTGTCTGTTCCGTTCTGTATTTCTATCCTGTCTGAACTGTAGTGCCCAATAACAGTAATACAACTTGAAAATATACGTATGTAACTTGTTATTTGTTGAACATATATACATCTAAAAAAGTAAGAATTTTATTAAGTATAAATTAATGAAGACAGTGAATGTTTACATTAAATTGTATATCATACAGTTCACTAACTAATGTCATATTTTTAAACAAGCCAAAAATCTATTTCACCTTTAAAATTGTCTGCCATCTGGTTATAGCTTTATAAATTACATTAATTTTAGTATGGTGCTTATGTGACATTGGAATTAAAGATAAATATTCTTATATAAAGTTAGTATATTTTACAAAAATACAATTTTTGTTTTCCATAACTTTACTTGGAATGCAATTCTTCACTAGCCTCGGGTCTTTCTTAACTGTAATCACCGCTTTAATGTCCAATTAACCAAATAATTTTTACTCTCAAAATACATCATCAGATACTAGTAAAATAACAGTAAAGAAACAAGTGCATTTGTTTTTGACGTTAAAAATATACGGGGAAATCTGGTTTTAATTAAGTTCAACGGTTTACTCCCATTCGTAAAATATTAAGGGAAATGATTGCGAGGGTCCCCCGCATTGGGGCCCGGCTGTGTTATGCCACTGTTAAAAGTAATTCATCAACGCTAACTAACGCTGGCTGTAGCATTACAAATTGTCGTAGACGGGAGTGTGTCTACGCTACGCTGCCACAATTAGCATAAGTACGCTGTACTAAGTAGGTACGCCCATTGTGGGTGTGTTGTGAGACGGTGCAAGCGATTGCCATGTAAATTGTCTTCCTCGTCAGCATTGTTGTCCGTCGCGACGACAGTAAATCAAAGTAATCACTCGCGCCGCCGCGACACTTGGACCACAATGTCGCGTACAACCTAAGAATATATTGTTACGACGGCCTACTTGATCGTCGTAAGTACAGCGGAAAACAAAATACAAGACACCAATTAAGTCACTAATCACCAGCTTTAATTTTCACAATTAAACAGTTCGCAATTAAAAACATTGTCTCTTGCAACAAATCAAATAAAAATTGCTCACACGCAATAAAATATCAAGTAATATAAAACACAATTGTATTACAATTATACCGTCCTACACAACACACTAATAACCACTTGAACGCACACAGTAATATCGCCCGATAATACTTCTAACCGCACGTAATATATCGCAACTATAACTGAAAACTAAGGCCGCTGAAGGCTTGTATTTATACAACGCTCACAGACCAGAAGATTCCAAACTACGGGTTAGCGCCAGTGTGTACGACATAATTAGTTGCGGCCTTGACACAGTCCGCTCGGCTGGCGGCTTCCAGAGAAGTCTCGCGAGCGCATGTTGAAATCACTACGCCACAACATTTAGCCGTATTCTACTGGATTCGTCTGGAACATTCGATAAACACGTAGATTGTTCTCTAATATCGTAACAATATTGTAATGTGACTGGAAAAACGATGGTCTCCACCCAAGGTAGTATCCAATATGATGGATAATCAGATGGACATCGTAATATTTACCTGCCTCCATGGTAATATAGTTTTCACTTGATGTTTCGATTCTGCGGGTGATCGTCCACAGAAGGTAAACAAAACAATTTTCTTAGGCTTTCAGGGGCGGCGTCATAATTATTTTGGATACTAGGTGTTACCCTCGGCTGCGCACGCGAATATTTGACTTTTAATAAGTATTTTAATACCGGGCCCGCACCATAAAATCGAGGTGGATTTTTCAGCCTCCAAGTCGACTCAGCCTGTTGAAAATGAGTACCTGGGGACAATAACATCCTGGGGATAATAATGGGCGGCTGAAGCGTAGTGCTGGCCACACTGCCTTTCTTGTATGCCGTACGGCTCACATAAGGCAGGCTACCCTGCCTTACTCCTAAGCTACTTCGGTGGTGTACATGGGAGCCATTGTTATTTTTTGTCTTGTCTATGTCTACATGGCGTTCTGTCAGCTCGTATAACAATTTTGTACTCATTAGTCAAATTCTGTGCAATGCTGTTTTCAACACTTGTACTATTTTAACTTGTACTAAATTATTATGTTGGTGCAACAGCCTTTGGAGATTTAAAAATACCCGTTTATAAAGCCTTTTAAAATATTTATAAAGTACCTGTTAAATCAAAAACGCTAAATTCTTTATTTTTAGTGTTACTGTGTTAGAAGCATTTTATAACACATTAAACGTTATGATTTCCTCAATTATGGCTTTTATTTATTTCAGCAGTAAACTAAAAACCAAAAACCGTTGTCACCTAACCTCACAAATGAAAACAACACGTATTTTCGCTTTGCATTAAGTAACGGGACAATTTACAATTAGTACACTTCTTCTTTACCACATCGTAATATATCGATACAATCGCATATTATATAAAACATCGAAAATCTCCCGTAGGAATGGATAAATCTACAGTTCCGATGCCGCTAAATAGCTTTTGTTTATTTATTTGTTACTATGGTAATGAATTCTGGTCTCCATGGTGATGTTGACATCTTTAGTAGTAGTATTTAATATATTTCATTACTTATTAATTGCATCATTAGAAATACGTATAAACATAAATTTTATATTTTTTCTTTTATAAAATTGCTAAACTGCTACAATTTTTTTTTTTTCAGACAAAGCTT
Organism: Magicicada septendecula; assembly: GCA_034769895.1. Taxonomy (NCBI): domain Eukaryota; kingdom Metazoa; phylum Arthropoda; class Insecta; order Hemiptera; family Cicadidae; genus Magicicada; species Magicicada septendecula. The sequence goes on from CM068371.1 coordinate 7,116,319, forward strand.
TTCGTCATCTCTGACATCATCAGGTCTTGAACAACTGATGATGTCAGAGATGACGAAAAGCTTTGTCTGAAAAAAAAAATTGTAGCAGTTTAGCAATTTTATAAAAGAAATAGTAAGGATGGCTGCTAATTCAAATAATACGAAGAATAAATTTTATAATTGTTCAAGACAGTTACAAAATATATAGACGTATCTGTATACAAAATTATAAAATATATCGATACAATCGCATATTAAAAACATTAAAAACTGCAGGAACGGATAAAGGTACAGTTCCGATGCTGCTAAATATCATTTGTTTGGTTACTTGTTATTATGGTAATTCATTCTGGCCTGCATGGTGTTGTTGGCATCTTTATACGCGTCAACGAAAAGGCATAATTAAAACGGCATAAATCGTGCGAACGGGTCAAAATATCAAATTCCAAGTTAGACAGTATTTTTTGCCTTGTGTCAAAGGTTACCTGTGCAAAATTTAGTGGCAATCGGTGTAACGGTGTGGATTTGTATTCAGTACACATAAATCCTCAGACTTTGAGTTACATATATATAGATTATGCGGGCTGTAAGGACGTGGTCTTCATGCTGATAGACGTTAATCGCTTGATCAGACGTTTCGGCTTCACCTCTGCAGGCCATCTTCAGTGTAAGGACTTAGAAACTGATAAGATGTACGTCAGTGTTGACCACAGTACTGTGGCAAAGTCCTATACCTTTGTACTTTGGCTGTAATGACGTACATCTTATCAGTTTTTAAGTCCTTTCACTGAAAGTGGCTTCCAGAGGTGAGGCCATGAAATGAAACGTGAATAGTGAAACAAGTTAACAATACAATTTATAAAACAAAATAAATAATTACGAAATGGTGGTCTCCACCTACGGCAGTTTCCAAGACGATGTACAGTCAAAGGTTAATCGTAATTTTTACCTGCCTCCATCATAATTTTTTTCCACGATGTTAAGATGTTTGTACAGTTTGTTTTAATAAATGTCAGTTAACATTATTTCTCAGCTGCACTTTTCAACTCACTATTTCCTGCCTCCGTAAGCTTCCTGTCCGCAAGACAAGACCGACCAAGCTATCATCGTCATCGTCAACGCCAGCAAGGAGTAAACCAAAGACGGTTTGTTCTGGTCTCAAGCAGACAGACTAGATCTGGTCACTAGAGGTGGGCCGATGTAACCTATAACTGGTATTTTGGAACGATACTTTTGTGGAACGGATATAACAGTGACTGAAAAATTGAAATACTTGTTCCGATTCAACGATAACTGAAAACTGTAAAGTCGAAATACCCGTTCCGATTACTCGCGGTTCCGAGTCGCGGGACCCACCTACGCAACTAACGAATAAACAAATAAACGCGTATTACGAGTACACAGCCACTTTGTGGTGCTGAATACTTCATTCTGCGCATGTGCCGATTGGCATACAATTACGAAACGAAGCAAAACAACGAGGTTCAGAATATCTCGATGCCAATGAGGCGAAGCTGTTTTTAATAAATGAAAAACATTCATACTGCTGTTACATTTATTCTTGTGTGTTGTGCAGATATACAATACAGATTATAATAATAAATTATATATTATAGTAGTCGCCAACTTGTTAAATTTTGAAAGAGCGAATTATATTGTGTTATAACCTACAGAGCGGCTGATAGGCCATATTGTATAACGTCTCTCCTGTTAAGACATTATAACATAGGGAACCAGTTTAATTGGTTGCTGTTAATTAAACCGGCTGCCGTTGTTAGTACAAATTACTCACCAACAAATTGGGAGAATGTAAATATCAGGAATTTGTCCAAGGTTACGTAAATTTACTCACTCTCTGGATTTTAGCAAAAACATCTCTTTATTATGGCTTCTTAAATAATGATTTAAAAATAATACCTTTAATGGTCATCTTTTTGTTTTTAAGTTAAAAGAAACTTCTTATAGATTCTGCATCAAATGCTCTTATACTCTTTAAAATGTTAATCTGAGTAGCTCAAAACCATACAGTTGTATAGTTACATTGAATACCACGGATCCGGGTTTTAACTTTATAATATTTTAAAATACTTCAACATTATGCAAACTATTTGAAGAATAGTTTGATCGAATTTCGAATTAATTTTTACCTTTAACCATCATCAGATTACTATTATTACGTTACAGTAACTACAAACATTACTATGTTAAGATTTTCATGATTTGAATGAGTCTTTACAAAAATGTACTGTTTTTGTTGCGGTTGTTAGAAAACAATATAAGCACAGAAGTTACGCTTTAGTGTCACCTGGGTATAATGTGAATCTGCGGCTGGTTCTCTTGCTGATCCTCTTCAGTAGGTTTTCCTGGATGTTGTTCGTTGTCGTTCGGGTTCCTCCATTTAGTTTGTTGGTTCTAAGTTGTGATCCAAGTCATGACGCTAGGATTCTGCTACCTGGAGCTCGTAAAGTTGTCGTCGTTGCTTCACTCCTGACGTTGGTGTTCACTTTTGACATTTTAGTTTTAACAGCACTAATGTAACCTTTTTATATGGTATGGAACATACCTTACAAGTTAAACCTTTTTATAAAGAGATGTGTCGGCTATCTTAGTTATTTTTAATTCTTTCTCTACATTTAAACTACTTTACTTGTTTTACGTTTCACTTCGTTTCAACTACATGTGGAGTATGTAACCACGAAACACTTACTTTCTGCTACATCGTTTTGCAATATATACATACGTTCACCTTCACGACACATGGTAAAGCTGTTAACTTGTCAGAGATTCTCGGTCGACTGGGGTTGATTTTGCGGCCGAGAGTAGGGAAGCGGGCGCAGTTCACACGCCGAGAGAAAATTAGTTCGTACTTTTATTATTATTATTTTTCCATTAATTAACTACTATTAATTATCCTACCTTTTCTTTATTGAGTTAGGTATTTCATTTATTTTATCACGTCTTTTATTTAAATAGAATGATTATTAGTATTCGCTTCATAACAGTATAATTTGCATGTCCGTACTAGCCTTTTTACAAGTTGGTACAGGTATATAGGTACAGAGGGGAGGGCGGATTATTTTCTCACGTGTTATTTTGAATAAAAAATATTTTGTGCTATTTAAATTGCCTTTAAATCGTCACAATAGGCCTAGTAATTTCTGTTAATGTGATTTCGGAGATGATTTTAACTTCACTAGACATCTCATGTAAATTCTTTTGTCATTCCTTGTTGTGCTATTACGTGCACTCTAAATTTCATTGCCTGATTTTCGCAACTGATTTGTCTAACCAAAATGAAATCAGTAATTTAATATTAAACCTACGTCAGTTTGTTTACTCCTAGTGAAAACTTAAGTTAGTATTCCCAAAGTGAGTGTTGCGTCTTAGACGCTCTCGATGCAATCTTAAGTTGGTCTTAGAACGCTAGTTATGGTGATAACTGGTAAATAAGTGAAATAATGAAGTGGACTGTATATTTTCTTGAGTTAATAGTTTATTGAAAATTAATAAGACATATTTGCTGGCGGGTGCAGTTTTAGCGCGGCATAAATGCCGGAGAATTAAGATAGAATTAATATTGAAAACCCATTATGGTGTGTAGAGGCCGAGAATCGCCTAAGTAGATTATCGCATGATGATCATGCTAAAATTATGAAATATTGAAACCTTTATGTAGCCGTGGCTGGCGAACTGAGCGAGGTGCCCGCTCGGAGTCTTGCAAGGAAATAACTTAAATTTGGCTGCTGCTAGCCTGTATCAAACCGGCAGCAGATAGCAGGAGAAAAATGACGTCACTACACGCACCTGCAATGCGGTATTTTACAGTGCAAAGTTTACATAGGTACAAAGTTTAACCAGTGAGATAGACCTATAAATTCTCGTGTTTCTTATTTTCTTTTAAACAGTAACAGCTTAATAAAGTCACAGTGCAAAGTAACACTGTTAATACTTTTAGTTTCAATTTATTTCTTATAACAAATTAAATAATCCAGGTATATGTATAATAGGTATATAATAACAGGTATTTGTACGTGTTATTTGTTTTGTTACGGTTTTGTTCGTACCTGTTATTTTCAAATACTAGTTTAGCACAGTGTAACGCTACTTCGGACGCCCCACGCCTCTCCGTCTCGCCTTATAGTTCCATAGTTTTGTTGTGGATGCGGCAACCAACCATTCGGCTAAGATGTTCCGACAATTTTAGCCGATATTGGACAATCCTATCAAGTATACTCGCAATATATTCAGTTTCTGCCGTAATCTGTGTTTCTTCTGCGAAGAGTACATCCTGCCGTGTGTCTGAGAAATGTCATTTCGGCCGCATGAATACGACTGGCCTTGGACTTCGTTAAAGTACAATTCTCAGACCCACAGAGAAGCATGGGGAGTGTCATCAACTTGTAGAACTTCGGGCATGTTCCTTGTCTCGTTGATTTTAGATTCTCTATTAAAAATTATTATTGTATAAAAAATTCTTTATAGGCGTATGAAAAAAATCACTATTATAAATTCGTAAAAAAGCACGTAAGCACAGAAAGATGGGGAGTGGACTCTATGCGTTAAAAGCGTAGATTTGTTGAGATATTGTCATCATTGCTCTGCACATGCGCTCTGTTGACATTTCCCATTTCTAGAGGATTCGCAACTCAAACAACATGTGCATTGAATAAAACGGACGCCTTTACAGAACCTAAACTGATTGACCATGCTATTAGCCTATATAAAGAGCAGACGCGACAGAAATAAAGAATAATGGTGCATACACACCATTCGCAAGTAGGTTAGACCAAAGACGGTCTGAGGAATTTATACGATGATAAAATATGGAACTGGCACCGCAATACTACAGAAACTAAATAAATATTTTTCATCGTTTTAATTCCGCAATCTGCGCCGTAATTTTTCTAGTTATCTTTTCCTGTTCTTTTAATTATTTTATTCATTTATTTTTGCAGCGCAAAATTGAACTGATGTTGTCATTTTATTAAACTTGCCGTCTGTCTGTCTGTCTCTCCGCTGCCGCCTTTTGTTCAACTGAATGTCGCGTTTAATGTTTTCCCGCAGCTGGATTTGCGTTGAAATAAAAGTAAAGTTGCAGTCCCGAGATGCAGATGAAATGTCGAGAACTGAGATTGACGTACATTTTCTTAAGAACTTTATACATTAATTTTCTAGTGTTTCTTTGTTATTAATTAAATTCTTACGTAAATGTTTTAAAAGCTGCTCGTGGCGGAATCATTTTGCCCCGTGAATTCTTCTTCTTCTTCTTCTTCTTCTTCTTCTTCTTCTTCTTCTTCTTCTTCTTCTTCTTCTTCTTCTTCTTTAAGGTATTCCATCGCTGTTGATTTACACTGCTGCCATCAATTCCTAGGTTTTCCTAGATCTAGACTTAGTCACACCTTAGATGTATTAATATTTTATTTTTTTAATACCTTTATTGCCTTTTTTACCTTTATCCATTTTTATTTTTAAGTTATTTATTGCAGTAAAGTTTTGTGTTTCGGAATATTCGATCCATCACCAGATATGAAGAACTTTCGCGGTGCGTACAACTGTATTTGCAGGCGGGTTTAGAAGCAAATTTTCAGGGAGGAGCTGTCGCCACTTACCACGGGGAAGTTTCCGTCCGTCAAGTTAGCAGTATGGTAGTCACAATCAGTTGTGATGGACTGTAGACATTTGAATTTGAATCTAACTGACCTTTGACATCAGCATACTCATAAACACGACGATCGACGATCCACCCAAATAATCGGCACTCGTTTTCAGGCTTATTATGAACTAATAAATGTAAAGTAATAAATTATACTCTATCAACGAGTGATATGTAGATATACTTAGTATGTTTAATAGATCCACTCAGTGGTAGTCTTTGGTTAATGAATAACTTTCATATTATGGTATGGTATTCTTAGCTTAGGTTAACCGATTGAATTATATTTTTGTTAAAAAAAAAATGGAACAATCGGATCCTGATTCAAGTGACTTGGAAAACTGTAGTAAACTAGAAAAAATCGGAGAAAGCACTTATGGGGTTGTATATAAAACGAAAGAAATAAATCACACAGTATAAATCACACACACTTTTTGACACAATTATACAACAATAATAAACAACAACATTAAAACTAACAATAATTTGGATCCCCGCGCCAATACCCTTCCTCCACACACCTCCCCCACTATACCTTTCAAAATAAAAACCGTTACAAGTTAATGGCAGTCTGTCTCAAAGCTGACGAAGGCGAACACCACGCCGAAACGCGTACGAGAAGAAAAGACAAGTAAGTTTCACAAGTTGAAAGTTTCAATATTCTATAAAGAAAGAAATAAAGACTGGAAACGATGTTGCTCTTAAAAGAATCAGATTGGACAGTGACCAAGAGGGTGTACCATCTACAGCAATTAGAGAGGTGTCGTTGCTTATGGACCTACGGCATCCAAACATAGTTCATCTGTTTGGTGTTATGCAAGGTGATGAAAAACTTTACTTAATAATCGAGTACCTTTATAAAGATCTGAAAAAGTATATGGACCAGACTACAGGAGACTTACCAGTGCCATTAGTGAAAAGTTACATGTACCAGATGTTGTCTGCTTTGCACTACCGTCACTCTCACTGAATCATACACCGTGATCTCAAGCCCCACAGCTTGCTTCTAGATACGAAAGGTCACATAAAATTAGCAGGCTTTGGCCTAGCGCATCCGTTTGACGCTAAAAATTTTAAGCTAAGAACATCACTGGTATTGGACAGAATTTAAACTATTTACGGCCACGACTACTAAAGAATAAACTATAAAGAACTATAATATTCTATAAAGAATACGTTCGGCAGAAATAAACAGCATTGGGTGCAGACAACATTCGCAAATAGGTTAGAGCAAAGACGGTTTAAGAATGTTGTGCGATGATAAAATATGCGAATGTGTATGTCAAGAAAATAATAACAAAAAAATTTCACTTAATATAAAATCCAAAGATTACATAATATAAAATAAATACTTACTATGAAAAACACACCACACTCACGAAACACAAGCACAGATATACACGAACACTTGCACACCAACAAAGCGAAGAAAACACCTAAACACGGCTGCCGATTGTTTGGATGGCCGAAACGCAGCATTTATATATTTTCCTTACTCTCGCACGCGCACTCACAACCGGCCCGGCCAGGCCAGGCACGACCAGGCCGTTCAGGTATAAGTTTTCGGTCCAGTTCAAAACTATAAAATTTTTAATTTAGCTTATAACCCAAATTAAACTGTAATTTTTGTAATCTTCACGAAATTGTGAGGAAAATGAGTCCAAACAACTCATAGTTGAGACAAATATGAGTATTTTAGGGATTTTTAAAGCAAACGCAGAATTAGAGTACTTAATAAAGATTTTATTATAAAATAATAAGTAAGTTGGTGATATCTTGATGATTATAAACAAAAATGTATTTACAGTTTATATTCATGGTGCACAATTACGTCGCTAACATGAACACTTTTATTTTTTCTAAAATATCAAATGCTGTCTTGTATGTAATATTCATAAAAAATTATTTTCTTTAAAAATGTATCCCAATGAAAAAAAAAACAAGTACATTATAAACTCCTGGACACTCCTATCATTGAGTCCTTCACTAGCCCAGTCTTCATCGATGGAATTCTTGGCGTGCGTGACATATTTCGGCCATACCTCTGGGGCGATCGTGTCGATTGCTTCGAAAAAAGTTTTTTCACATCTTTAAGCTTAAAGATGTTGTTTCGTTCTTTCACAAACGACTTCATATATGACCAAACCATCTCGATTGGGTTGTAGTGATAGTGATAAGGTGGAAGTCGAATTACTGTGAACTCCTGGAAAAATACTTTACATTCAAAGATGGGTCGGTTATTGAACCACTCTGAAAAAACATGTTAAGAGTTGTTTTCCTAGTTGGTGACTCATGGGGTACTTTCGGGAAAATATTTTATATTTAAAGATGAGTAAGTTGTTGAACCACGTTAAATTTTATTTGATATAATATGCAATGTACACACAATATACACTTTACTAAATAATTCAAATTTTAAACCTGCTCAATCAATGCTAAAAAATGGTCTTAGACCTCAGTAGGTTTCTGCTGTGGAATACCATTCGCTTAGTCTTTCTGACGGAATGTGTGTAATCCACTTTGACCTGTACTGCCATAACTTTATAAAACTTCAGTCTGGTTCCTTTTCGAGTTTCCTTCAACTTATGAGGGTGCATCGAATGGTGCCTTACTTAAGCTGAAGTCTACCCAATTTATAGATGTCGACCTCTCACTTGCAATATAAAGTAGGCATGACATAGCGGGGCGTGGTCGCAGTCACGAGACACGACTACAATACTGCAGCACTGCGCGGCCTTGTCGACGACACCTGCTGACCTGGGCGGCAACCCCAGCCACCAGACCACTTCAACAGGGCGGCCTTACCCTGTCCGTCTCTTGTCTTCCTTCATCAGGTGTTTCGCAATACTTATTTTGCAACGGTGATACAGTGAGCCACATCGACAATACAGCGCCTCCTTTCCTCTCTTTTATTTTACCAGATGGTTTCAGCTCACGAAGACTGTTTTAATAGTATAATCATCTCCTTCATGAACATCTGCTTCTTTTTCGTCATCATCATCATCATCATCTTCTTCTTCTTCTTCTTCTTCTTCTTCTTCTTCTTCTTCTTCTTCTTCTTCTTCTTCTTCTTCTCCTCCTTCTCCTTCTCCTTCTACTTCTCCTTCTCCTCCTCCTCCCCCTTCTCCTCCCCCTCCTCCTCCTCATCTTCCTTCTCCTTCTCCTCCTCCTCCTCCTCCTCCTCCTTCTTCTTCTTCTTCTTCTTCTTCTTCTTCTTCTTCTTCTTTTTCTTCTTCTTCTTTATATTCTTCTTCTTCTTCTAGCTCTCCATTTCTTATTCTTCATGACAGACTGCCTTGGTGATGCTGTTATTCTTTTATATACTTGTTCTACTACACTTTAGCCGGAGTCTCTGCTACGATGCCCACAGCGTTCTCGGCCGCTCCAAAGCTACTACCATTCGGTTTGCACTGTATTTGGGTTTTCCAAAGTAATCTGACATTCCTGAACCTAGCCACGCGTTCAAATCACAGTTTTATTTTAGGTAGGCTACGTACTGAAGGCGACTCGTCGAGGCTCGGGGGTATAATGTTGTATTACTACTATTAATATCTTCAATAAATACACTGCAAATAGGTTTATTTTTGCCTGACACACGTTTCACAGAAATTCTTCTGTATCTTCAGAGGTTTGTTTGAATTCAATTACAATTCTATTAATATGAAATTCGATAGGCCTATATAGTTTTTCATTATATAGTTTTCGTTGTTTGTGTAGTTTTACTTCATTACATAGTTTTTTGATTAAATTTAAACATTTTTTTGCCCTTGCAACCGAAGCAAATATGAAATTACTTAACTCGTGACGTACGAAATTATTTTATTTAACATGAAGATCGTATTTGTAAATTCTTCTTTGGGCGTTGCCTCTGTTTTATTCGATCGGCTATCTTAGGATCAGCTTGATGCCACTATGTCTCTAGTATACGGGTAGATTAGATGTTATGTTACATGATTTGTCAGTATAGAAGATTGTTTCACATTAGTACATAGGATCAGGGGCGGATTAAGCGGCTGGCGGACCTGGCGGCCGCCAGGGGCCCCCGAATCTCCAAGGGGCCCCGAGATCGATAGATTCCTAGTTAAGAACTGCCACAACAGAAAAGCGAAAGATGCAATATTTAATATTATTCACGTATTCTACATGTAAACGCAAAAGCCAAAAGCGAAAGACTCGTAACTAAAACTGTTAATTTATTATCTACATCAAGTATACTATAATGTCAAATATACATCTTATTAATAAGAAGTGATTGATTTTTACAAATCTCTTAGCACTATGAAAAGTTGCATTTGAATCATTTTAAATAAATACGTGAAATCCCGCCTGAAATTGCGACTGCGCGTTGCGATCGGTAGCCACCGCATTTTATGTCATATGCGATAGCACCAATGCAGAACTATCTCGAAGAACTCAGACGTATGAAGCTGTTATAGAACATTTTAGGGTAGTTTTTGATCAAAGATTACCAACTGAAGCAAAAAAGAACGCTATAAAAAAAAACTGAAGGATATTTACAAAAATGACATTGATATTTCTAATTTTGACGATGAACTGGACAAGTTCTTACTATTTCTACAAGAAAACAAAGATACCATCAAAACCGCATCAGAAATTTATCGAGCTGCAAGAGAAATGTCATCAACTTTTCCTAACTTAGAGATTATTTTGAAAATATTTTTAACACTACCGATATCAAATGTATCAGGTGAAAGATCTTTTTCAGTTTTGAAACGCGTTAAAAACTATTTAAGGAGTACAATGGGAGAAGACAGATTGAACAACATGGCCATATTATACATAGAACAAGAAAATTTGGACGAAATAGGTACTGCAAAAATAATTGATGAATTTGCCAAAGAGAAAACAAGACTCAAATTCATATAGAAAACCTTTTTTAAGCACTGAGGTAACTTAGTTACTGTTTAATTTTTTGAATAAATTTCTGATTTTTTTTGAAACATTGAGTTTTATTATTAGCTGCATATTGCCGGTTTAAGCAAGTCATTAAAAGTCTAATACTGAAATCTTTCCGAAAAAGCCATCACTTCCTTACACTATTTTTTAGTTTTGGGGCTAGGGGCCTCGACATTTTTACCGCCAGGGACCTCCGATCGGCTTAATCCGCCTCTGCATAGGATGTAGGAATGATGTTTAGAATTACAATTCAAACAAACCTCTGAAGATACAGAATAATTTCTGTGAAACGTGCGTCAGGTGAAAATAAACCTACTTGCAGTGTATTTATTTAATGATATTACATGGCAGACCTGCAGGAAACTCAACGAGTTACTTACAAAGGAATACTGCTACTATTAAGTAAGCCTATTTGCACTTACGACACACTTGTAGCTCTACAACTGTAACTTTTTAGCATCATCATCCACTTCACGTTTTAACACTGTTATCCCATTACGGTTTCCACCTGTTTCTCGGTCGACCTACGATTCTTCTTCCTTTTCCTTCTATCCTTTACAAATGTTGATACCTTTATCTTTTCATTTAAATTACATACGTGGATATCTCTGAGCGTTCTTCTCTGTTGTGATTTTGTTGTAGGCCACAGTTCACTGTCGTACATAAGCGTGATCACTGCTAGCCTTTATATAAAATTGCAGAATATAATTGTTAACTAGAAATTTCTCTTTTCTAGTTGTTAAAATTCATTTTCGGGCTGTTTGGGCGTGGTACATTATTTTCACCAAAAACAGACGTTTCGGCAGTGCCATCAACTCATCATCAGCGTAAAATTCAAAGATTCTGTAACGTAAGGTGGTATACGTTAGTGACCTCCACCACTACTGTGGTTAAGGCTGTGGTCACTAACCGTTATTAACCTCCACCAGTACTGTGGTTAAGGCTACGGTCACTAACCGTTAGTAACCTCCACCAGTACTGTGGTTAAGGCTACGGTCACTAACCGTTAGTAACCTCCACCAGTATTGGGGTTAAGGCTATGGTCACTAACCGTTAGTAACCTCCACCAGTACTGTGGTTAAGGCAATGGTCACTAACCGTTAGTAACCTCCACCAGTACTGTGGTTAAGGCTACGGTCACTAACCGTTAGTAACCTCCACCAGTACTGTGGTTAAGGCTATGGTCACTAACCGTTAGTAACCTCCACCAGTACTGTGGTTAAGGCTACGGTCACTAACCGTTAGTAACCTCCACCAGTACTGTGGTTAAGGCTACGGTCACTAACCGTTAGTAACGTCCACCAGTACTGTGGTTAAGGCTACGGTCACTAACCGTTAGTAACCTCCACACGTACTGTGGTTAAGGCTACGGTCACTAACCGTTAGTGACCTCCACCAGTACTGTGGTTAAGGCTACGGTCACTAACCGTTAGTAACCTCCACCAGTACTGTGGTTAAGGCTATGGTCACTAACCGTTAGTAACCTCCACCAGTACTGTGGTTAAGGCTATGGTCACTAACCGTTAGTAACCTCCACCAGTACTGTGGTTAAGGCTACGGTCACTAACCGTTAGTAACCTCCACCAGTACTGTGGTTAAGGCTATGGTCACTAACCGTTAGTAACCTCCACCAGTACTGTGGTTAAGGCTACGGTCACTAACCGTTAGTAACCTCCACCAGTACTGTGGTTAAGGCTATGGTCACTAACCGTTAGTAACCTCCACCAGTACTGTGGTTAAGGCTACGGTCACTAACCGTTAGTAACGTCCACCAGTACTGTGGTTAAGGCTACGGTCACTAACCGTTAGTGACCTCCACCAGTACTGTGGTTAAGGCTACGGTCACTAACCGTTAGTGACCTCCACCAGTACTGTGGTTAAGGCTACGGTCACTAACCGTTAGTAACCTCCACCAGTACTGTGGTTAAGGCTATGGTCACTAACCGTTAGTAACCTCCACCAGTACTGTGGTTAAGGCTATGGTCACTAACGTATACCACCATACGTTACCGAAACGTCTGTTTTTGGTGAAAACAATGAACCACGGCCAAACACCACAGGAATGAATGTTAACAACATTGACTTCGGCCGTGTAATCCTGCGAAGTACATTAGTCTATTTTCTTGTTTTATTTGTCAGAAATCGGCCGAAATCTGGACCGCATATAGACCTACCCTTACCTTTCGGTCCAGATCGTTATTGTAATCATAAGAAACATCGCATTCTTAAAATCGCTTATCCGCTCTAACGTTTTGTTGTCTAAGACAATCTTGTCAATTATGCATTCCATTCCCGGCAAATTCATAATTTTTGTTTTACGAATTGCTATTTTCCGCTACTGTAGGAGTTAGAGACTGGCGGGCGATCTCGTGAATGCTGCGAGAGTTGTTTGTAGACACATAATGGAAAAGACCCGATATTTAACAATTATATTTATTTCTTATTTGTTGTGTTTGATATACGCCTCTTTATAATTCAACTTCTGCCTTTCCCATCGCAGTCTGTTCGTCAGCCTATAAAAATAAGCTTGGTATAAGTTTTAATAACATTTCTGGTTTACTGTCACAATTAGGCCTACTCCACCACCCACCCAGGAAATATTTCTGGACCATACCGCAGGGGTCCAGTGTGTTGACGGTCGCGCCACTTGGCTGGACCAAATCAGGAGACTCCTGTCGCATCGCAACTGTAGTCACTGCCTCGAGGTTTGTGACCTGCTGTGCTACATTGTGTAGGAAAACAAAGTGATCACGAAATCAGATAAACATTTCAATAATGGATCACATTTTCACTATCATCTCATTTGCATCGAGGACAGCGTTAATTATAGTTTGTAAACTAACGGGGCATTTAAAACGTTAACAATAGTAAGCCGATGAAGTAAAGACAGTGTAATTTGTTTTCAGATATTAGATAACAGAATAATACAGCCGAGATAACAGGAAACAAAGAATTTACAATAATGTTGCACCTTAAGCGTAGAGAGATCAGTTTATTGTGTCTACTCGCTTGCGGTGTTTCGACATCGACCTAAGGTCAAGAGTATGACCTCTGTGTTATCGCGCTGCGATCACAACACACAGGTTTCACTCCATGGACGGGGGACAAATGTAATTTATACCAACGAGAATTAAAGTTTCATGATTTCAAACCAATTTGAAGACGAGGAAAATGGATAGTGTCATTTTACTTTCCTCTATATAACTGTGGAACAACATGTCTCTTTAATTAAATTGCAAATATTTATGGTAATTAACATTTCTTTAATTACCGTGTTAACATTTATATGTCGTAAAGTGAACTCTTAATAGTTGACATTGTTATTGCGTGTGGATAAATTTAACTCGACTTATTTCACATTGTTATTTGTGACTAATTAAAGCTGGTAATTAGTGACTTCATTGGTGTCTTGTATTTTGTTTCCACTGTACCATACGACGATCACTGAGACCGTCGTAACATTAGCATAAGCTCTTTATAACGTCTACAAGATGTTTAAGGGTTTATTTTTGACCCCCCCCTTCCTAATGTGTTTACATGATACTTTACACCAACATAGATGAAGACGCTGTTCGGTCAGTGGAATAATTACTAATTATTATTTTGTTTGAAAGGTGCGTCTACTGTACGGGTGTCTAGGTGCCCGTATGGGTTCTGCTAACCCGTGTAGTCAAGTCAGGTATGTAGTCACAAATTATTCTACATAGCTGTTGTACAGTTGTGTATATAATAAATTAGTAGTTCTCAACAGACAAATCTTGCAATTTCCCGCCAGCGAAGCTATGTCGAGCATAATATCCGTTTTCTCTCATTTTCGATTTTGGTTTGAAACATCCTTCCGCCGCCGCCTCGTTTCGGCAACACTGACGACATTACACACTATGGAGTAGGCGTACATGGCTACTGTCCAACTTGCCTATGTCGCAGTCGCAGGAGTACTGAATCAGACGGTGTACCACTTTTTAGTGATATATTCCAAAACCGATTACATAATGAGGTCGTCGAAACGGCTTGTCCAAAACTTGTACATAATATAAACCTTTAACAAAACTTATTTGTAGAACATATGGACAGCACAAAACAAGAACGCGACTAATATGGTACTGTTCTCAGTATACTTACAGATATATTTTTGGGGTATGTCCATTTCTGTGTGCGTTTTGTTACGTCTTGAAGTATACAAGTGTGCTTGTCCTGACACATCGAAATAAAAGAAACAGGCGATTTTTATTTTTATCCATTTTGCTTAAATAATACCGACTGTACATATTTGGCTATACTGAATTTAAGGATTCAATTTCTGAGTTTTTTGTATGAACAAAAATGATGCTTACATTTTGCAGATTTTTTTAAAATCCTGAACTGTTGTGAAACATATTTACATAAAAGGACAGATTTACATTAAAAAAATTCAATTAAAAGCAAATTACATAAGAGAAACAGTTTTCTTTGTACAGGTCATCCCACTAAATTGTCATTTTTGCATGTCTGTCTCAAACTTTTTGTTTTTTATATAATGAAAAAATAAATAAATAGCCTACAAGTTATAAAAAAGGATGTGCGTGAGACAAATTAGCTCCAAAAGGACAAATATGTCATGAGAAACTGTAATTGAAAACCGTAAATCCAGTTTGCATTAAGAGAGTGACTTCTCATTTTGGATATGGCGGTGTTTCACGCAAAATATGTTACAGTCGGTTTTAATTTTTTCTTCAGTGAACACATTTTATTGAAAGACACCAGCAATTTGTCACGTTAATGAGACGCCGCAGTGTTGGCAAAAAAAGAAAAAAGTCTAGCCTGTTTACACTGACTGCCAATAATTGACATGACCCCATTCTGTACGCATAACACAAAAGGTTAGAGAGAATGAATCAGAATGAAAGTTGTCGCCGCCGCCGCGGAATCGTAACCCGACGACTAAACTGTCACGGGAAAGCAATGCAGCGCTGTGAGATAATTATTGTGATAGTCGTGGCAGCGGTTGTACGTACGCAAGGAGAATAAGAAACAGGTAGCCGCTGCCGTTGCGACCGACGCGACGCCGCCATGGGGACGAAACTCTCGGCTAGTCTGAACATGTGACCAGTTCTCTCACCTGTTGGAATTAGATTTAAAAATCACTTATTTATGTACAGATATTTCTGACGCAAATGAAGGTCAGCCATTGAATTTAAGGAAGTTTCAAACTTTTGATGAGCATAAATCATCATATAGATGTTAGTCAGGAAATTAATTGTCCCTTATGTATAACATGAAAACTTAGTTGCGCTGGTGACAGTAGCGTATCTTGGATTTGTCTTCGGGGGGGGGGGGGGGGGGTCCGTGTCGTGTCAGCTTCATACAAAAAAAAAAAACAAGGTAACACTAATCAACATTATCGTCTTTAAAGTGGCTGAAAAACGCGTGATAATATCCTGAAATCAGTTCCATTAAAGTAAACGGTAATCTTTTTCTTCTGATAGTTCCTATTCGTTTCGGATGTTGGATATCATACAGACTATTTTAGCTTTCTGTACTGCTGCACGGAATAAGTCAGTTGTATTCATGCCAAACCTGGTGCTTAAATTTCTCAGCCATGAGATTCTCGGTCGCTCAACTAGTCTCTTTCCAAGTATTTCTCATGAGATCTCCCAGATACTGAAGCTTTCTTACCTTTACTATGTTAATAACTTCCCTGTATTTCTCCATCTTTCTAAGAACTTCAACATTACTTATATGTGCTGTCCATGAAATGCTCAGTATTCTACGGTAAATCCACATTTCGAAAGATTAAACGGTAATAACACAATAAAAATACGCGTTATTGAAACATCGTTAAAAAATGTTTATTGATTGAATTGATTTTACTATATTTCGTATTTCAAACGCATACCTTAATGCTGTGTAATAAACCTGTATGTATATTTAAAAAAGAGCTACTACTATATTAGCGCACACAGCTGAAAAATAAATAATTATAAACAAATAAAATAAAGCACTGTGGTCAGGCCGGTGATCATGTATGGAATTGAAACTATGTGCTTTCAGAATTTGGAATCTCTTCTTAAAATTGAACCAAGGATTCTTCGGAAAATGTATGGCCCCAAGAAAACCGAAGATGGCTACAGGCACAGACCCAAAGAAGAGCTGTACGTACAGGGATCTGGAACATCTGGAAACGACTTTCCGAAGGAAAAGACTGAGATTCCTTGGGCATATGGTTCGGAAGGATCCGTCCAGATTAAATAAACAAATTTTCACCAATATTTGACAAATTTCCAGTCTCAACGTATACACCAAACAACTGAAGGAGGAAATGATGAAACTGGGTATCTCTTTGAACGACTGTGTGGATAGAAATACATACAGAAACAAAATGCAAAATCTGCAAAATCTTGAGGCTCTCTGCGGTGAGAAGAAGACGAGAAAGGGGTGGACAGTGGAAAGGAAGGCGGCGCATAATGTGCGAATGAGAGCCTTCTGGCAGACGAAGAAAAGGAAATGATATCCGCGTGGTCCACAGCTGGCCTGTTCGTGTAAAAAAATTAAGAGCTTAACAAACATCGTCAATTTTTTCGACCCTCTGAGAGGAGTCCGATCCCGTTCGTCCCGCCTCCCGCGTAAATAAATTCTCTTGGGCTACATCCGATTTGATGGGAATACGCGTAGTGTAGATGTAATTGAAATATGTTACACAGATATCTCCAAGCCTATGAAAGAAAATAAAAGAAAAGAAACCTTAATTTATAGAGGATCTCAAGTAAAAATCAATAAATCAAAGTATAAAGATTCACTGTATATTGTACAATGTTAAACTGGAGCTGACGAAAGAATCACAACGAGAGATCGTTTTAATGCCGAGAGAAAGTCGCGGAGACACAAAAGTTGTTAACGAAGCAATTGTTTAATTGCCTTGTTGTCGCCACTGTTCATTGTGTTGTGTTTAAAAACCATTATTTTGAATTATTCCTCCTAACGATTTCACAATGTACAGAGTCCAGTTATTATGACGTCACTATTCGTGTTCTTACTGTTATATTTATTTTATTAACTCCTAAAGGCAATGCCTTGTCGCTGTAGCCACGTCACTCTATCCCTTGCGATATTCTTCATTTCTTTATAGGACCCACTATTCACGACACTCATTGTGCTGCGGAAGTATGCAGTTCTTGGTCTTCCTTTGGGCTTCTTCCCCACTACTTTGCCCTCAAAGATGTTAGTTAAAAAAGCACTATGTCTGATCACATGCCCTATCAACTTAATCTTCCTCACCTCTATACTCCTAAGCAGTGTTCTATTCTCATTTATTTCCTCTAAGATCTGTTCATTCGTCTTCCTATCTGTCCAACTAGTTTTTCTCCGCCAAATCCACATCTCCATTGCCTGAAGTCTGTCACTCTCCACCTTCCCTAAGGTCCACGATTCACACCCGTAAGTTAAAACACTCCATACAAATACCTTAACAAACTTTTTCCTTGTTTCAATACTAATATGGTTGCTTGTTAATAAAGTTCCTTTTGCTCTGGAATGCTTGTTTTGCCAGAGCTACTCTCCTCTTAATCTCTGCCAGACACTTATTCCCACTTGTAACTATGCTACCCAGGTAACAAAATTCAGTAACGTGCTCCAATATTGTGTTGTTCAACATAATGGTTGATTTAATGTCTTCTCTTTTTTTACTTACAACCATTATTTTTTAGCCATTATTTACAACTGTTATATAGCCTGAAATTAATTGCGGTAGTTTTGTGAAGTGAAATTTGCATTTGAATACTATTTATAAGACATAGAACTAATTACCTTGTTTTTGTTTACATGTACCATTTATTGTGTTGTGTCTTGTTCCAGGTATGATGATGTGCTATTTTAACTACTACCTAACGATTTCCAGCTAGACAACATTCGGTATGTAAATTGTATATATCATAATATTAAGGGCGTAATTTATTCTATTATATGTGGTGACATTATTATTTGTACTATCGAAGAATCTTGTGTGTGTGTGTGTGTGTGTGTGTGTGTGTGTGTGTGTGTGTGTGTGTGTGTGTGTGTGTGTGTGTGTGTGTGTGTGTGTGTTGTTTCTATCACGTAGTATTTGAGTGATTTTGACAACTATCGGTGTGTGTGTTGTATAAAATATACAGAAAACCAACCACAACTGACATGGTCATACACAACACATCAAACAATTCAACGCAACACAAACATGCGGCATTCAACCATATGCTCCACAGACTAACAAAAATACCATTAAGGAAACAGGATTATAACGAAGAACTCAACACAATCAAATATACAGCAATAAAAAACGGCTACAACCCTAATTTAATAAACAAACTACACAAACACATCATAAAAAAAACAACAAAACAATAAATAGCAACAACACACAACAAAATACATACATCACACTCACATACCATAACTCCTACACACACAAAATCGCCAACACATTCAGGAAACACAAGTACAAAATAGCATACAGAACAAACAATATCATCAAAAAACACATCAATGATACAAACACGGACATAGACAAATACAACAAAACAGGTGTTTACAAACTAAACTGTAATGATTGTAATAGTTTCTATATTAAAAGACGGGAAGATCTTTTTCATCCCGTTTCTCTGAACACCTAAAAGCTCTATCCAGCAACAACATACATTCCGCGTTTGCCACACACATACACACAAAAAACCACAGCTACACCAACATAGATACTAATCTTGAGATATTACACTACTTACGTAAAAGTCGAAAACTTAACACAGCAGAACAATATGAAATATACAAACACTACACAACACAACCAAACAGCATACTTAACGACCAATTACACTATAAATCGCACACACTCTTTGACACAGTTATACATAAAACAAACATTAATTCGGATCCCCGCGCCAATTCCCTTCCACCACACACCACCCCGACTCAACCTACCAACTAAAAACCGTTAGATGTTACTGACAGCCTGTCTCACACCGCTGACGAAGGCGCACATCACGCAGAAACGCGTACGGGAGGAAACAAAGTAAGTTCACAAGTGAAAGTTTAATAATCTATATTCCTTTATTCTCTCCAGAACCGACTGAAACTTCAGGTCTTTCCTTATGCCGTCGTTTTGTAGATGATCTCTCAAACTGTGTCCCTTAACTGCTCTTACAAATTTCAATTCCCATGCCTGTATTTTTGAAATATCTTTTTCCAGAAGAATCCATGTTTCACATCCATACATTAAAGTCGGTACAGCCACGACCTTATAGATCTTTAGCTGTGTCTCCCTCTGCGTTTTATTCTTCAACAGTCGTCTTACTGTCCCACAGGAAAAATAAATTTATTTAACATTCTCTCAATCTCGTTGTCCTTCCTAAATGAGATATCACATCCCAAATAAATAAAATGTGATACCTGCTCCAAAACGCTATTATCAATTACAGTTTTTCTGTTGAACTATTCCAGTAAACTGAATTTTACATGGAAGGGTGCCAGCAGCCCGTCGCACAACCGCCAACCTGGAGGAGCAGGTGCATTGATATCTGAATTCGTGTGCAGTGTGGTGGGTAGGACGGTGCCACACTTTTAAGAACGCATTGTTACCACAAAGGGGTCTGATTGTTAATGACGATACGGCGCATATGTAAGTATATTGTTACGTAATGCGGGAAACGTGTTACGCCGTTACACAACATTCCACGTGTTTATGGGCTATTCCGGCTGTAACGTTGTGTGCGTACGTGATTCTCAACGTGCGTTAGCGAGACTGTTCCAGACTTCACCGGCCGCGCGCACTGTGTCAAGGCCACAAGCAATTACGCTCTAGTATATAGTTGACGCTTATTATGGATTATTCTGGAATTTCAGCGGGATATAAATACAAGGCATTCAGCGACGGTCAGTTCAGTTTGAGTGGCGATTTATTCCAGTGCTGTTCGAAATATTGTGGCGAAGTGTTATGTGTTTTATAATTGTGCGAGACTCTATTAGTTGACATTTTTAATTGCGTGTGAACAATTTTTATTTGATTTCTTGTAAGAGACTATCTTGTTGATTACAAACTGTTTGTGATAATTCAAAGCTGTTAATTAGTGACTTCATTGGTGTCTTGTATTTTGTTGTCCACTGTACCATTGGAAAACAAGTGTAATACTGATGCTGAGTTTGTTATTGCAAGCGTAAAACGTAATGACAGGTCAGGTCAGCTGCTATCCGATAAGTCTCTCTCTCTCTCTCTCTTGGCTTGATGCCTTTCGTTATAACAATGATTTATCGGCAGTGGACTGCATATTTATTAACCCATACGCGCGCGACTGTGATTGATTCGAATTTTATATAAATATACGCTACGCCTAAGTGCCATTCGTTATAGTTTCCTTGGAGTGTCAGTTGGTTTCGTAATTCAATATATCGTGCAATCAGCTGTGTAGCCGCGGATCTATCACTCTGTAGTTACAAACGGCTCTGCAGCTTAGAGTGTCCGCTTACTCATTAACAACTCATTTTTAATGTTACAAGCGGTCAAACATTGACAATTCCGACTGTGTAGCAAGCTATTCTAGCCCACTAGCATAATTTACTGTAAAACATGGTACTTCTTTTAAGTGATAATTAAGTCTTTCAGAATTGTTATTAATAAATTTTATTATCTTTGTTACATTCTATTAGTGACAAGGAAAGGGATCCCACAACATCTAATCAGAGCAATACAGAGTATTTATGTGGAGAATAAAATCTTTATAGAAGCAGGGAAACGGAGAACAGCCCCTAGAGTTGGCCTGATCAATTGTAGAGTATGGCAAGGGTGTCCATTATCACCTTCCCTTTTTAATTTATATATTGACGATGTCATACAAAACTGGCAGACGTGTCTTCCAGAACATTTTATGACTGGTCACTCAACTTTGTTGTTTGCGAACGATCGGGCTATTCTGTCGGTCTCTGAAAACAGATTGCAGATGGGTATACATTTGTTAAATCGAATCTGCAAAGACTCTGGAGTACAAATATGCACACGTAAGACCAAGGTGATGGCTTTTCGTGGAACTGATCTGATTCCGTACGGGAAAAAATTGTTATTAATTGTAATGTCCTGGAACAAGTTAGCAATTTTGAATGCCTGGGCTACAGTGTGTCTTACAATGCATGCAATGACGTTGTGAAGAAGTTGCATAAGTTCAACCTTATGTGCGGGACCATTAAGCGAACGCTTAAGTCAGCAAGTAAAGGAACGTCCCTAAAATTCTACAAGGTGATGGCTCTTCCCACACATCTTATGGGTCTGAGAATTGAACTTTAACGAAACGCCAGGCCAGTCGCATCCAAGCGGCTGAAATGAGATTTGTCAGGCACGTGGCGATGTATACTTTCTCCATTATCATAGAAGAAACACAGATATATGGCTGGAACTGAATATTATGAATATACTCGACAGGATCGCCCAGTATCGGCTGAATTTGTGGGAACATCTTTGGCGAATGGATGACTGCTGCATCCCCAAACAACTACGGAACTACAAGCTGAGGTGACGGAGAGGTGTGGAACGTCCGAGGAAGCGCTAGTGTGACGAGCTCTAATTTGAGACCGGAACAAACATTCCTTGGTTTTATCCGTGAAGATGAAGATGATGATGATGATGGCATTCTATTAGAATTATTATTATTATTATTATTATTATCTTTTATTATTTTTTTAATTATTTATCCCAATCGTAGACTGAAAACAATTCATTTCCTTCATATTTTTAATGGACGTTTACCTTCCAGTTGAATAAATAGAATAATTTCCTGAAGTTTGGTACAGTCTCTGTATGCTGTGCACTTTTGGAAACACCCTGTATTTCAACAATCACAATGAACACGACAAAAAATGTCAGAACTGGCCAAAATTGAGAAGGAAGGTAAAAACACAGTACTTGTAAACAATGCAAACTATCAGCGGCAGGTGTTGGACTAACTTGAGTAGAGGCGATAAAAGTGAAAACAAAAGTTAAAAACACAATACAAGAAGCAGGGAGCAGTTGTTGCTTCAGACGTGAATCGTGTGTGAAAAACGTAATTTCCAAACTGTAAAACGTCTCTCTTTGTTGTTGCCGGCTGTGCTGTTTTGTATTGTTCTATTTTATTTTTATTTATTTATTTTTTTAATAATAGCGTATTGTTGTCGAACGCTTTGGTTACAAGTAAATTCGCCAGTAACTGGTTGTTACGGAGCAAAGAGTTGCCACAACTGCCGCTACTTTAGATCGTAAACAAAGTGACCGTTTGTTATCCCTGGCAGACAGGGGTGCCAGGTACCGGGATTTTTTCCCACCGTGAAACAATTTCAAAGCTCAAAAATCCTGTGTAAGTAATTAGTGGAGATTTTCTTTCAACAGCCACTATGCTTTTTCTTTCAACACTATAAATTATTGGTTAAAAACTGCAGAACCTGTTATCAGAACCAGCCAGTCTACATAGCCTGTAGGGAAACGTACAGTATGTGCTTTCCTCAGCTGATACTATACCATACTCTACACGCAATGATAAGTGATAATGTTGTTGTTGAGTAATGGAAACGTTGGGGGTCATCAATTCCAGTGCTGGTGTATTAGACAAGAACAAATTATCAGCTGTAACATTGATACGGCAAAACACACACGCAGCCAAAATATACCAGTACACGTAGACCGCCTCGTTTTGGATGTCGGGCAGTGTTACTAAAACAGGTATCATAGTAGGCAGCCAAAATATGTAACAAAATAGGTCCACTGTAACAGAAATAACACAATAAAAATACGCTTTACAGAATCACTGTTTAGAAGATACTTTAATAAGTCTGAAGATTATAATCAATTTTGTCGTGGCGTCGTCAAACTTTGGCACAAAAACTAAATGTTCTTCCCGTGGCCCAGACCCTAGTTGAACATTGTCGTCCCAGCAGTCGGCGCTTGGCCTTCTGGTGTCTGATATCTGTCCCATTTTTATGTTCTTGGCTGTCCACTAATTCGTTCTAGACAACCTACCCATCCTAGACTTTGTAGCCTAATACGTACCTCCATACTACTCTTGTTCATCTCTCGTTATATTTTGTTAGCAGAATTAATTTATTTAAACATTCTATAAATGAATTGGTTAAAAACTTCACAACGCGTTATCAGAATCAGCCAGTCTACGTAGCCTGTAGTAGGGAAACATGTGCGTAGTTTCCTCAGCTGATATTAACGTGCACTACATAACACAATCTATACGCAGTGATATTGTTGTTGTTCAGTAATGGAAACGTTGGGGTCATCAATTCCAGTTCTGGTGTATTAGATAAGAACAAATTGTCAACTGTAACAATGATACGACAGCAACGCGACAACAATGTAATGATCGTGGAATGACATCAGATACGACATTATAAAGAACTCTAACAGCGTACAGCATAAGGTATGTTCACAGTGTGTTTTATGTAGCGTAAATGATTAACCTGGTCGCAGCCACCGGTACATAAAGGTGCATATGTGTGTGTATGTGTGTGTGCGCGCGCGCGCAGTAAATCACACCGCGGTTTCCACAAACGTGGACGGCGTGTACATTCGCGCAAACAATTACCTTGCCTTACTTTCTACTTATGTCTGTAGTTTTCTTTGTCATTTTTCTCACCACAATATGACAACACTGTTGTTTCTTTATATTTTTACTCCGTCTACCGGTATGATTTATTCTATATCGTACTGAATATAGTTTTCTTTGTTGTGTCTAGAATTGAGTGAATTTCTGTCTGCACAAATGCGTTGTGAAACTTCATGTCTCATAACTGTTGTATATCAACATACAACGCCACGAATGTATACTTATGTTGATTTATATGGCATGTTTTTTAACAACAAAGAATGACATCAAAACAGGATACAGCAGGGAAAAAAGGCTATTCGTTTGCTAAACTCGTTACTTTGGTCGAACAAAATGAAACTTCAAACTAAACTGACAATCTACACAACTATTGTGGAGCCCATTTTAACTTATGGCTGCGATTGCTGGCAACTTTCAGATAAAGAGAAAAAGATGATAGAAACTGTGGAAATGGACTTCTTAAGAAGAGCGTGTAATATTTCTATAATGCAATATGTTAGAAACGAAGGTATAAGAATGAAAACAGGGCGCATATTTACAACAGCAGAAAGAATAGAATCCAGAGAGTTGCTATACTACGGTCACGTAATGAGGATGGAGGAGAAGCGATGGCCAAAGAAAGCATTGACTTACACACCACAAAACAGGAGAAGAAAGGAAGACTGACAACACAATGGAGAACAGGAATTAGGAAAAGCATGAGAGATCGACCTATTGAAGACAATGACTGGAAAGATTGGGAGAAATGGCGATCGAAATGCGGGATGCGGCATAGACTGTAGGAGCCCTGCTAATAATAATAAATGTTTTTTAAGTGGACCTTTAAATGGCCAAATGCTATCGTGATCTCCTCAAGTACATATCTTCAAACTTTAACTGACTTTAAATATGCCTATTACTCTACTATCTAAAGTGATGAATTTCACAAGAATGTGTAGAACGATTTGGAGAACTTTCGGAAATAAATGTAGAAAAGAAATCCAAATAATATTTTATGAAAACAGTGGCAATACCTACACTACTGTATGGTTCTGAAACTTGGGTCATAAACAAAAAAGATGAACAGAAGATACAAACAGCAGAAATGAATAAAATTTCTGAGATCAGTTAAAAGGTGTAATAGACGAGATCATATAAGGAATGAGGAGATAAGAAGTGATTTAGATATTTTTGCAGTTAATGAAAGGATTAAAGAATACAGAAGAAAATGGATTTCAGCACATAGATAGAATGGAAGAAACTAGAATACCGAAGATAGCGAAAGATTACAGCACTAGAGGGCAGAAGAAAACCTGGTAGGCCTAAGAAAATGTGGACTGTGGAATAGGAACAGACCGCTAAAGCCTAAAACCGTCAAGAAGATAATGATGATAACTCTATTATCGACTTTTCCATGAATTTACTGTAGTACTATGTTAACCTTTGTAACTTTCGAGTAGCATAAATGTCTTCTAAGAACGTTACCAATGTCCTGCAGAGTAAGACCAGTGGTAGGAGTACTACCTTTGAGCCTTTGTCTTTGAGTTTCATTCGGAGACCCACCTCCTAGGTTCTTCCGCCCGTAGTACCGTTGGGAAAACTTCCTGTTCCGCCTCTAGCACCGTTGACCATTGGATACCTTTAACTCTGGCCGTGCCCTCTCCGGATCTAACACTTTATAAGGTAATTGCTGTGGCAGTGTTGCTGTATGGTTCTGAAACTTGGGTTCCGGTGAAGAGGCATCTGAGTAGGACACAGGCATCGGAGATGAGGAAGGAATAGACTCTACAATGAACGCATTTGTCAATTGTTGAACTTTTTTAATATCCGAGATGGTATTGCAAAAAACAAAGAGACATGGATTGGTCATCTGAATTGGATGCCAGGTGGCTGGTTGCCTAAGGAAATTTGATAATAGAAGACTATTGGACAACGGCGTATAGGAAGATCTAGGAAGCGTTGGTGAAGTGGATGTATTTCCTTCGGAAACGAAATCGGCGTTTCGCCTAGTCCCTCATAGAAGAAGAAGAAGACTATGTTAACTTATTAGACAGTCCAGCTTGCTTGTATAATATATCGTCTTATATAGCCTACTAAGAATTACATTAAACCATATAATTCAACATCATCAATACAAAAATTACAAAGAATTCTTTAGGAAAGCTTACTTTTGCTCTCATTGCTATAGAAAAAAGTAATGAGATCCATTGGCTCGTATTTCCTGTAATCTGCAGTACTGGTCTCGTTAACTTCCTCTGTGACGCTAGAAAACTCACAAGTGATACACCGTATACAGAACGAATCAGTTTTATTCGGGTCTCGTACAATCGATTTTATGTCAGGTCTTTAGATATATTGCTAAATTAAAGACTGGAAACAATCCTTCTGCTGTCATACGGCCTGAAAACAATTTCCAACTTTCCCTTCCAGTTAAAACTTTAAACCAAAGAAAATCTGGTGTCAATGCCAACTTGATAATGTGCAAATATTCAGTTTCTCACTTCGTTGCGTTCTTTATAAGACATTATGTAGCTGAGAACAGCTGACTGAGCGAAGGGAGTTCATACTCAACCATTTGGCATTTGTCTGTCTGTCTACCTGTCTATCTGTCTGGTAAAGAGATGTTTAATGGTAAATTTTGAACACACCAATAGATTTTCTTAAAACTTAGCACGGGTGTCTATACTTTCACTCTTTAGAACTCGATCCCCCCCCCCACAAATAGTGGGTAGCGGGGGGAAAAAATGTGAGGAGGTACAAATTTTGAAAATCGCGCAAAAGACCATGTGTGGCGTACCAAATTAAAAGCAATTGTAACTGAAATTTGAATGTAGTTTTAATTTTTGGAAATTTCAAAATTTTGGACCCAAGGCCTAAAAAGTGGGACAAAAGTTTGAAAAAATTTTAAATTCCAAGTGGCGTATAAAATTGAAGAGAATATTAACGAAAATCTGAATACAGTGTACAGTTTTGGAATTTTCAAAATCTCTGACCTTAAGGCTCAAACATTTGAAAAAATTGTAAAAATTCAACGGAAAGTCAGACTAAAAGGAATTTTAAAACAAAACCTCTTGCTTGAATTATTTTGTAATTGCTTTACAACTGAACTTTAGTAATCAAAAATTAGTAGGGTAATAGGGATTTGTGTAATTTTTTGATAATCGAAAAATTATTAATATAAAAATGTATCCAATAATAAATGTACGCACATGCCAGCGTATACTCTCCGTGATCACAGAAGGAACACAGATATACGGCAGGAACTGAATATTATGAGTATACTTGACAGGATCGCCCAGTATCGGCTGAATTGGTGGGAACATCATTGACTGCCGCATCCCCAAACAACTCTGGAACTATCAGCCGAGGGGACGGAGAGGTGTGGGACGTCCATGGAAGCGCTGAAGTGACCGGCTTTAATCTTTGCATATTTGAGACCGGAACAAACCATCCTTGGTTTAATCCTTGAAGGTGATAATAATGATGATGACCTTATTTCAATTCCGTCTTGTGACTTCTAGTAGCAATGTGAAGGGTTTTGGAACGTTATTTAGGAGGGTCCTTGTTAGGAGGGAAGGTGCTCGTTTCATCTACCGTGCAACTCAGCGGTAGCCGTCGTGTTAATGTCTCAAACCAGTGTTCTACAATTAGACTGTAGACCTACAATTAGACCTGTGTTCTATTTGAGACCGGAACAAATCATCCCTGGTTTAATCCGTGAAGATTATGATGATGATTATGAATAAACGTACGTCGTTCAAAATATTGAGCGAATGCTGTGGCTGAGAGAGGATACTCCTCTAGAAAATCATTTGAAGATAAAACTCGAAATGAAATAATGCCACAGTTTATATAGTGTATATTGTAATGTGTTGAATTGGAATCTTTCGAAATGTGGCTTTACCGTAGAATACTGAGGATTTCAAGGACAGCACATATAACTAATGTTGAAGTTCTTAGAAAGATGATGAAAGAAAGGGAAGTTATTAGCACAGTGAAGATAAGAAGGCTTCAGTATCTGGGACATCTCATGAGAAATGAACAGAGATTTTACTTATTGCAATCCACGCTACATGAAAAATTACTTGGAAAGAGAGGTGTTGGGCGACCGAGAATATCATGGATAAGAAATTTAAGGACCTGGTTTGGCATGAGTACTGTCAAGGGCTTTGCTACCGAGCAAGGAATGTGGTGACGTATGCCATTTTACTGCACGCATCACTGTCTGTACTACACATTTAAAATACGTTTAATACAGTTTCGATGTAACTTGACTGTCTGTCACACTGTATTTCTTGTAGCGCATAAGAAAACTTACTTTAACAAAATATGCAATAAATTACACTGAAATATAAAGTACGATCGCTTAATCTAATACGCACACAAAATTACAAGTAAATACGTTTTCTGAACAACTGGACAATGTTTACAGAACCAGTAATATCCCACCAACACAAGCGCGCACTATGGTTCAGTAGACTCCGCGCTCTTCAGGCGTCTCGGCAGCAAAACTGATGCGCGAACAGTACAACTGACTTATTCCGTGCAGCATTACAGAAAGTTAAAACGGTCTGTATGAAATCCAACATCCGAAACGGATAGGAATTATATCAGAAGAAGAAGAAATAATGCGTCGAGCATACACTTACATACGCGGGCGCGCATACGTGTTGTACTCGCATTACATTGTTAATATTGTACATAACGATACATGCTTTCAATGTGTAATTTATAAAAACTGTTTACCGAGTGAGCTTCAGAATGGGGGAGAATGAAATACCCAGAAAGGCACTCACAGAACAGATCTATAGCACCAGGGGAGTTGGTAGACCCAAACTACGTTGGGAAGACGGTGTGAACTATGCTGCGCGCCATATCCTTGGGACCCGGAACTGGAGAGCAGCTGCACTTGACCGAGACAACTGGCGGAGGCTGTTACAGGAGGTCTTGACTCAGTAATGGGTTGTCGCGCCGCTGAAGGAAGGACAGAAGGTGTACCGAATGAGCGGATAAACATAACAATCAGCTCCGTTCAGTACTGTTCGATACCAATCGAAGGTATGGTTTATAGACCTAGAATATAGTAATAGGGTTTGTTATTAAGGCGGTTTAAAAAATGGCGAAAACTTTGTAATTGTTTCTTCATCACTCCAATGTCCGTTACAACGATGAGCACCATCAGCATGTGCCCGTGCCATTAAATTCTAGATGCTGAATTTCGAAGAAATCTTAACACAAAATTGTCGCACTGTCTCTCATTGTATCTTCGTCTTTGAGGCCACATACCGTTCGTTTCTTATGCCTGTATTCTTGAAACTCCTTTTACCTCGAGAGACATAATAAATTATTCCCAAGACTGAAAATTTCTTATTATTGTTTGATGGATATTAGAAAATAGTCTTCTTCTTCTTCTGCACTACAAGGATTAGGAATTTGCCTGTTCCGTCCTCACAAACTTACGACCACCGTTTTTGTGGTCTTCCTATATCTCTTTTCCCTCTTGGGTTGTAGTTAAGTATTTTTTTGGGTAGTCTCCTATTTCTCATTCTATTTACGTGTTGTTTCCATTTTTCTTTATATTCAGTTATTTTTTCATTTATTGCATATATATTTAGTTCATTTTGCACGTCTTCATTTCTTACTAAATCTCTTCTTGTGCAGCCTTTGACCTGTCTCAAAAATCTCAATTCTGCTGCCTGTATTTTACTGTCTCCTTTTTTGGTATTTATCCAACTTCCACTCCCATACGTAAGTACAGGTACAAACATCGTTTTTTAAAATTTAATCCTTGTGTCTTTTCGTGTTTTGTTATTTAATGTTCTATTTATTGTGCCACATATTAACTGAAACTTATTTATTTTATTATTAGAAAATAGTGTTAAAGGAAAACTTGTAACCCTAGTAGTAGGCTTTTATCATGGAATAAATCTAGAAATGATCATATTGTTATGTAAATGACAGCGAGGTCACTTGGTTAAACACTTCTCAGAGAAATAAATTACTTTTTATGGTGACCGGTTGACGCTGTCCGCAGTCGTAGATAAGGATCACGACTTGAGGCAGCAGCTGTAAAGTGAAGTAGGAGACAGGTCAAAGGCAACCCGCTGTGATTACGATGAGTTTCTCTAGTAACTGCCCCTATATACGGGGAGGGGGTTGAAGATGTAACTTTGATGGGTAGCGGCTCATCAAAGACAACACCTGACCGACCCAACTTGTAGGCCTGTAGAAACTGCTTGAAGGGACAATCAAAGTGTGGAACTATTTGAGCAATTCTTGTAATATTATTTTTTCTTCTTTTAAATTAAAGTGGGAGTCAAGATGCACTTGGTTATACTGTTCTTTATAAGTGACATATTTTGATAAAAGTTGTTGGCAACACTAGTATGCTTCTGTTTCCGTCAACTGTAGAGACATTTCCCAAGCTGCCTGAAAAGCGGATAATCAAACCGTGGAATTTTTTACCAGCAATACTTTTAATATTTTTCCCCTTCTTTTAAATTACAGAGGGAGTTAACATGCAGTTGCTCATACTTTTTTCCTAAGTGAGATATTTCGATATAAGTAATTGGCAACACTGATATGCTTCCGTTCCCATCAGTTCTTGTAACATTTCTCACTTGGTCTAGTAACGGTTGGTCCGTTGTTAGCCGCTAAACGTGTCACGCCATTTGCAAGTAGCGTCCTAAATATAAATCCGCGCAGTGACTCGTTTTCTACGGGCAAGGGGGTTCAACACTAGTGAAATCGTCTCCAGTTGATGGAGGTGTATGGTGACATCGCAAAACGGTGCGAGCTATTCCAAAATGTCGGCTTATTACCGCCAGGGAAGGCTATAAAATTCAAAAACGCGTTCATTAGTTCTTGCTTCATAAATAGGCGAATCGCAGTGGACCAAATGCTGCTGGGGGTATTTCACATTGAAGTATGTACATAATCTCTGAGCCCATAAAATAGGCTATATGTGCCCATCCTTTGGCACACGGCACGAGTGAAATTTTCAGTGGGAACACCCTCCTTACAGTCCTGACCTGGTCCCGTCTTATGAAAGAGGCCCTTGCGAAGCGGCAATATATCACGCTGATGAAGAAGTTGCAAAGACTCTGGATTGCAGATATCCAGAATTAAAACCAAGGTGATGGCTTTTTGTGGAACTGATCGCGTACGGGCATAAAAATTGTTATAGATGGTACTGTCCTGGAACAAGTTAGCAGTTTTGAATACCTGGTGCTGCAGTGTGTCTTATAATGCAAGCAACGAAGTGGTGCATAAGTTGCATAAGTTCAACCTTATGTGCGGGACCACCAGGCGAACCCTTAAGTCAGCAAGTAAAGGAACACGCATAAATTCTACAAGGTGATGCCTCTTCCCACACTTCTTTATGGGTATGAGAATTGGACTTTAACGGAAGGCCAGGCCAGTCGCATCCAAGCGGCTGAAATGAAATTTCTCAGGCACGTGGCAGTGTATACTTTCTCCATGATCATAGAAGAAACACAGATATACGGCTGGAACTGAATATTATGAATATACTCGACAGGATCGCCCAGTATCGGCTGAATTTGTGGGAACACCTTTGGCGAATGGATGACTGCCACATCCCCAAACAACTACGGAACTATAAGCTGAGGTGACGGAGAGGTGTGGAACGTCCGAGGAAGCGCTAGTGTGACGAGCTCTAATCTTTACCTATTTGAGACCGGAACAAACAATCCTTGGTTTTATCCGTGAAGATGAAGATGATGATGATAATGATGGCATTCTATTAGAATTATTATTATTATTATTATCTTTTATTATTTTTTTAATTATTTACCCCAATCGTAGACTGAAAACAATTCATTTCCTTCATATTTTTAATGGACGTTTTCCTTCCAGTTGAATAAATAGAATAATTTCCTGAAGTTTGGTACAGTCTCTGTATGCTGTGCACTTTTGGAAACACCCTGTATTTCAACAATCACATGTTTGCGAACAATCGGGCTATTCTGTCGGTCTCTGAAAACAGATTGCAGATGGGTATACATTTGTTAAATCGAATCTGCAAAGACTCTGGAGCACAAATATCCACACGTAAGACCAAGGTGATGGCTTTTCGTGGAACTGATCCCGTACGGGAAAAAATTGTTATTAATTGTAATGTCCTGGAACAAGTTAGCAATTTTGAATACCTGGGCTACAGTGTGTCTTACAATGCATGCAATGACGTTGTGAAGAAATTGCATAAGTTCAACCTTATGTGCGGGACCATCAGGCGAACCCTTAAGTCAGCAAGTAAATGAACACGCATAAATTCTACAAGGTGATGGCTCTTCCCACACTTCTTATGGGTCTGAGAATTGAACTTTAACGAAACGCCAGGCCAGTCACATCCAAGCGGCTGAAATGAGATTTCTCAGGCACGTGGCAGTGTATACTCTCCATGATCATAAAAAAACAGATATATGGCAGGAACTGAATATTATGAGTATACTCGCCGAATGGATGACTGCCGCATCCCGAAACAACTATGGAACTATAAGCCGAGTGGACGGAGAGGTGTGGGACGTCCGAGGAAGCGCTGGAATGACCAGCTGTAATATTTCCCTATTTGAGACCGGAACAAACCATTCTTGGTTTAAACCTTGAGGTTGATGATGATGATGAAGAAGTGAAAAATGCAGCACGATCGCATGTTGAACAGGAAAGTTTCAGCAACTGAGTCAACAAACTCGTGTCACTCTATGATAAATGTTTAAACTAGTCAGCTCCCTGAGCCGCAGAATTCGCTCACTATTGTCGACGAAGTACATGTATTATGACACGATTTTCGATATTACATGACTCTTCGATTATGGGAGAAACTACAGAAATCTCGATTACTCATTTCTTTAGTAACATAACAGTTGCAGACCATACACTTATAGAATAATAACTGAAAATTCGAAATATTCGGGTCGACTATTTTTTGAAAAGTGTATATTTACACAATATTACATTATTCATTAATATCAATTTTAATAATAACATTCTTCTTCTTCTGCACTACAAGGATTATGCATTTGCCTGTTCCGTGTTCACAAACTTACGACCACCGTTTTCGTGGTCTTCCTATAGGCCTATCTCTTTTTCGTCTTGGGTTGTAGTTAAGTATTTTTTGGGGTATTCTCCCATTTCCCATCCTATTTACGTGTTGTTTCCATCTTTCTTTATATTCAGTTATTTTTTTAATTTATTGCATATACATTTGGTTCATTTCGCACGTCTTCGTTTCTTAATAAATCTCTTCTAGTGAAGCCTTTGACCCGTCTCAAAAATCTCATTTGTGCTCCCTGTATTTTACTGTCTCCTTTTTTGTTATTTATGCAACTTTCACTCCCATACATAAGTACAGGTACAGCCATCTTTTTATAAAATTTTATCCTTGTGTCTTTTCGTGTTTTGTTATTTAATGTTCTATTTATTGTGCCACATTTTCCCTAGAACTTATTTATTTTATTTTCCATGTCATTGTCATAATTGTAGCTTTTGTCGCAGCCCAAGTATGTACAATTTGATACTTGCTCGATTGGCTTATTGTTGACAATTATTTTCGACCTAACGGGATTCTTGCCTTGGAAAGCCGTACTTTCGTTTTATGCAAGAAAATATTAAGATTATATTCTGGACATATTTGATTCAGTCGGTGCACTGCCAGTTGTAATTTATCTTCACTCTCTTGTATTATTATTTTATCGTCAGCAAATAGTAACGTACTCAGGTAAGTATGTCGGTCTAGCTGGCCTCCAGGATATTCCTTTCATTATAATAAAATAATGATAAAAATTCATTAATAAAAACAAATACATTACGAATTATCAGAGTTAACTGGACCATGTGGCATTTCTCTCTCTCTCTCTCTCTCTCTCTCTCTCTCTCTCTCTCTCTCTCTCTCAAAGCGAAACAAACAAACGCGCGCGAGCGCACACACACATATGCATATATATGTTACAGACTACGAGCATCTAAAGAAGCAGTTACGAGCAGTACTGGAGGAAATAAGCAAATGGAGAGAATACGCAACAAACATGCGCAACGTGAACTGAGGAGAGAAGCAATTCTGTCTATTCGAAATATGTACACAATCATTTACACGAGATTGGCAAAGGGTAAATTTAAAGAAAACACTAGAATACAGTATGTAGGCTATATTGGACGGAGCGGGAGAAGATAACATTCTAGTCTGTCGTGCGGAAAATCGGTTGGCCTGGTTCCGTACTGCTAAGGTCATGTGTTCGATCCAATCAAATTATAAGATGTCACTTGGTCTATGAATAAAATAACAATTGTTCGTTGGGATTGTTGCGCTGTTCGTACGGTAATCGATTGAAAAGAAAATCGTATTTCGATCCCTGACAATCTAATCTGTAAATCTCGCTCGTAAACTTTCGTGGTTTTTCGTTAATAATAACAAGACTGTTTTCGACTCAACATACGTCTTTTTGTTATTTTTAACGCCAAACGTCTTTGGGTTTAAACAATTTTTGCACAAATATTTGTTCGTAGTGAATTTGGAAACACGTTTTAAATAAGGTGACAGGATCATTGTAATAAATAAAATGGAATATTTGTGTTGTATAAATGCTACGATTGCAACAGTACGTCTGCGTACGTTACTGTGCATTGTCGCAGTTAGTTTAAAAAACTGCTAAATTAGAATAAATAATTAATATTGTCAATATTTTTAAAAAATGCGTATTGAAAGCTGTAAGTAACCAGCGAAGGGGACCTCGAATGTGCAGGACGGTACTGGCATATCACGCCACACACAAGCTAAGAGTGTGTACAGTGTAATGATATGTGTGTGTGAACCAGTAGAAATCGGCGTAGCGTCACCCCTGAATGAATGTGATTTAAATAAGTAATTTATTTAAATTTTGGTAAGTGCGCGTAAGATATGACAAAACAAATTACGCCACGTTATTAATAATTTAAAGACGCGCACATGTGCAAAATCTAGTGCGAAACAAATAATACATATTAATGCAGTGTAAATAAAAGTGAATAGAACAAAGAATAATTAAAGTATAGAAAAACTGTTAATATACAATTATGCATAAAAAAATTACCGATCGTGTAAACATCCAGTAATAAACAAAAGACTTCGCATGTCGCGAATAAGATTCAAATAATTACGAAAAATAAACGAATCTGTAAAGGGACGCTTGACAAACTATAACAACATAAATCGTCCACAGAATGGTTGAAACATGATTTTTGCGCCCGACAGTATAAATAAGCGAGGATAGCCAGCCTCGACACTCATTCTACTGGAATACACCTGCAGCCGAAGGCTATCCCCGACTGTGGAGCATCCAAGATCGATACCCCAGCAGTATGGAGATAGCACTGTAGGCTACGAGTCATCTGAATGCTGAGTGAACCAGGAGGACCGGACGACGGACTCCAGGAGGATCAGACGACAACGGACGATCGACACAGGACACATGACTCAGGATCATGACGAGGAATCACTGACTATCACCGCACAAGCAGTAAGGTGACATGAAACCATTTTTACTCGTCAACCAACGAGTCATGAAAGATATTAAAAAGAAAAGAATAAAGAGACAATGATAAACTTTAATAGTATAAATAATGATTGTAAAATCTAATTGGTTAAATTGTAGTAATTTATACTGATATTTAACATTTACGAAATTACTATTATTATTTTTGAAATTATAACGTAGCATAAATGTTTATGTAATTCTAAATTTGATTGATATTTCATGAATACGATATTCATATGTAGGCACACGAAGCAAAGTAGTAATAATATAAAAAAATATGCAATTTAAAAGAAATACAATCTGAGCAAGTCGAGAGCACATTTTATATTATAAAAATTTCTATTTACACATGTCAATTTATATCTTGTGTATTATATTTATGAATATTTGTGTTGATGTTATTTGTGTAGTGACAATAATTGTGTGTATGCTGAGCACACACAAAAGAAAAATATTATGCGAATAATAATGAAGAAATTTTAATTCGTAATTTTTGAAAATTTATTTAATAAAATTCTGAATGATTTTTACAAAGTCGATATGATATAAGAAGTGTGATTATAATTTTAAGAACACACCATACATCTTTTCTCGTTATAATATATATTATTGTAATTAAATATTTCTATTGTGTAACATAACGCCGTCTCCTGCATTGTATGATGATGTCCCCTGATGTGGAAGCTGAATAAGCTGTGTCACTTAAGTGTGAGTCTGACATATAACATGAATAAAAACCTATCTTTGCAGATGAGCCAAACGCGCAAGTCGTATATCTCAGAACGACAGTTCAGAGTAAAGTGTAGTGATGATTATGCAGAGCTGAAAAATATTTTAGCTGGGATAACGCAAGGCAGTGTTGTCGGACCTAATCTGTACGTGTTGCACACGGGAGATATTCCAAAATACGATGGGGTGGAAACAGCTACATTCTTTGATGACAGTGAACTACAGTGTTAGCTACCGGTAACAATGTAGAAACAGAAACGAACAGTCTACAGATGACAGTTAATAGGACCCTTTTTAAGACGACGGACAAGGACACATTCTGCACTCAGCTTTCGAAGAGATCAGACGTGACAAGGACATCGCAGAAGAGGATCGCCTCGACCTCTTAGACTACTGCTATGAAGAGGCTATCTCAGCAACCGACGGAGGCTGTTAAGAAGAAGCCGCCGGATCAACGCTCGCAGCATCGCCAGCGCCAACACCAAGCTGCAGCGATGGAAGTGGACCAGCCGCCTTGCCAGCAAGACGAGGAGAAAACGCGCACAACTGGGACCTGCCGCACAGTGCCGGTAAGTCGTGTAGGTAGCGCTGCCCAGCGGAATCCGGGGAGTCCGAGAGTAGGACTCACGAATAGAGATGCGGGCTGCGCCGCCACTGTGACGGTGTCACAGTTCGGCCCCCGGATACCCGCTGGACAAAGACCTGAGTTAGTCAGCATTGGCCCCGCTGATAGTGTCCCTGAAGCACTGTGCGGGCAGCGACGAGCTCCCCGGCCGGCCACTTGGGCCAGTCGGGAACCCTACGACTCGCGCAGGAAGCCCTGCTCAACCCGCGCAAGTTCGTGATAATAATCGGTCCTTGTTAGGGCCGACCAAGCCCGTAAAGGCCGGACCTTCCGGCTGCACGGCCGCTAGTAGGCCAGGCAGCCCTAATCCTCTGCCGGAGTCTGACTCCCCAGATATGGAGACATCGGCTTCCACCAACTGGGTGGTAGTAGGCCACGGTGGCAAGCCGAGGAAGTCTCCCTCCCTGGCTTCCCTGAGTTCGGCTACGGACTCGGCGGCATTCCAAGCCTCCGCTGAGGTTGCGCCTAGCCGCACCTCCGAAGGAAGGATCCCGCCGGTGTTCGTCACGAACGTAGGTCGCCGACTCCGCAGGGTCGTTGCGCTGGCAGATAACGCTTCTGTCAAACTCCTAGCGAGTGAGACTGTACGCGTTGCCTGCCGCAGCGCATCCGAGCACTTCGGAGTAATCCAGTGGCTGGAACGAGAATCGTTCCAGTTCCACACTTATACCTTAAACCGAACCAAGCCTGTAGCCCTCGTCCTTCGGGGCCTGGCCATACAGGCGGATCCGCAGGTCGTCCTTGACGAACTGTGCGACGCGGGCTATAAGGTTGTGGGATCCTCTCGGCTGTACACTACTTATGGCTCGCGTCGACCACTCCCCCTAATCAGACTCCTGGTGGAGAAGGGCGACTCCACTCTGGCCCTTTTAGAGTTGAAACAGCTTTTCGGCCTCTGCGTTAGCGTAGAGCCCTGCCGTCAGACCGGGCGACTTTCCCAGTGCCACAGGTGTCAGCGGTTCGGCCACAGCAGCTTCGGCTGTCGGAACGCGCCGACCTGCGTCCGCTGTGGTAACGACCACCTAACGCAAGCCTGCGCTGTTCCTGACAACCACAGCTATTGCATCAACTGTGGCGGCGCCCATGCTGCTAATAACAGGCGCTGCCCATTCTACAAAGAGCAGCTGGACAAACTTACTAAACCTGTCCAGCCTAAGCCTCGACAAGTTGTTGCCCAACCAGTAGTAAAGACGGCCAGAGCCGCTGAGCCTGTGGTCCGGAAACCAGCCCCTAGATCTGCTCCGGTTCCGAAACCTCAAAGTGCAGTGAGCCCGAGCAAAGCTCAACAGGCCAAACCCAAAGCCGCGTCCCCGGAACCGGAACGCGTGGTACCCCCCTACGCTCTAGTCCCGTTGCCGGATGATAAGGAGGAAATTGATCCTCCACTGCCGCCGCCACCCAAGCCTAGATACCCCAGATCAGGCAAAAAAAGGCCTCCGGTCAAGAACACGGGCCAGCCAAAGCTACCTGCCACTGGACCCAAGCCTGTCCACCAAAAGTCAGAGCGACCACCCGCTCCAGAACCTGCCCCCATGGCTTCCACCGCCTCGCCCCGCCGCAGCTATGCAGCTGCCGCCAAGCGTTCTCCCCAGGCCTCATCTACCGATGATCTCGCCGTCATTTCCGACTTTCTAGCAAGCTACGACTTGCAGAAAGTAGCCCAAACTTTCCGCAAAATCAAGGAACGCTTGGCATCAGCCTCGCCCCTGGACAAATTCCTCCT
Source organism: Magicicada septendecula (assembly GCA_034769895.1). Lineage (NCBI taxonomy): Eukaryota > Metazoa > Arthropoda > Insecta > Hemiptera > Cicadidae > Magicicada > Magicicada septendecula. The sequence goes on from CM068371.1 coordinate 7,155,035, forward strand.
CTTGGTGGAAGCATGCCGTACTATTGGTCTGTTGTGAACGGACAACCACGGCAATCCCTCAAGTGAGACCTCGAGCTCGTGGCGTGGAACGCCAACAGCCTCGCTTCCCGGCATTCTGAGCTCTTAGAGTTCGTTGCCCGACATAAGCCCGATGTGCTTCTTCTTGGTAAGACGCACCTGACCCGGCATCGTCGTTTCCGATTACCCAACTACGTGTGCTACCGGGATGACCGGTCGGGTCGCGTAGGAGGGGGCACAGCCATCGCGGTGAAGGCGAGCCTTCGCCATCATCGAGTTGTCCTGCCTCAGCGGCGGAACCTCGAGTGCACCGCGGTTGAGCTCCATGGTGCTCTCGGCGGTCTACTCGTGGTTTCCGCTTACAAGCCTCCACAAACGGAGCTCCTGTCGAACGATCTGGAGGCCGTCTTTGGCGCACACAGAAGGGTAGTCCTGGCGGGCGACCTGAACTGTAAGCACCCTGATTGGGGGAGCCGCTTGGTGAACCCAAACGGGGCCCGCTTACGCAGGTATGCTGATGCGGCTCGGGTCACAGTCATGGGTCCTACCGGGCCTACGTACTATCCCTCGAGGGCTAACTCCCGCCTTGATGTACTGGATATTGCCGCGGTCAGGGGCGTTTATTGCCCGGTCCACGTCTCCGTCATTTCGGAACTGTCCTCGGACCATTGCCCTATCAGTGTGCATATAGCTACCCAGCACGCTACCGTCCGCGACGAGCGGCGGGTAATCGAGTGGGACCGCTTTGGCCCAGCGTTCAGTCGCCGCCTACCTGAGCATATCCCGCTCGACACTACCCAGCATGTCGACGAGGCAGTTGCCTTATTCGACACAGCCGTAGTCTCGGCGGTAGACGTGTCCTCCCGGATGAAGCCGGGGCTCACGCCCGACTATCAGCGTATCCTCGAAGAGGTGTCTCAGCTCGCTTGCGAGAGGAATCGCCTCCGGAGACGCTGGCAGAGGACTCGTGACCCGGCTGACAAGGCTGCGTTCAACAGAGTGTCCGGCAAGTTGCATCGCGACATGCTGGCGTTCCGTAGACGCAACTGGGAGCTACCTGTTACACAGATGGATGGCCCTGCCGAGGACCGTAATGTCTGGCGGATTCCCAGTACCCTAACGGGAAAGCGTAAACGCGCGCCTCTCCCCGCACTGGTCGGACCCGTCGGTCAACCCCTTGGCCGCCCCCTCGAAAAGGTAGAGTTCTTGGCTGACAGTTCCGAGCGACAGTTCCCTCCCAACCAATCCAAGAACCCGGCTTTCACTGAGCAAATCTGCCGCGAGATAGAGCGCTTTCTATCGGCCGGTATCACAGTCCAACCGGAGCCCATCTCCCCGGAGGAGGTCTCTGAGAGGTTTGTTCAGCTCAAGCCCCGGAAGGCGCCTGGCCCGGACGGAGTCATGAATTCCGCCCTCCATCGCCTTCCAGAGCGAGGAACCCAGTTCCTCTCTGACCTGTTCAATTCATGCCTCAGACTGGCCTACTTTCCGGTGAAATGGAAAACGGCTACAGTAATAGTAATGCCCAAGCCGGGAAAGAATTCTTCTCGCGTGGAAAACCTCAGGCCCATCAGCCTCTTGTCCGCGACGTCCAAGGTTTTCGAGCGACTGATCCAGCGTAGGACCCGCGACCATCTAGAAAGACTAGACGTGCTGATCCCCGAACAGTTCGACTTTCGTGAGCTGCAGTCCTCGTCTCATCAGCTGATGAGATTCGTGGAATGCATTACCGAGGCTGGCTGCCAGGGCAAACAGACGACTGCGATCTTCCTAGACGTAGAGAAAGCCTTTGACCGCGTGTGGCACGAGGGTGTCCTTTACAAACTCACGGAAGTCCTTCTCCCAGATTGCTACGTTCACTTGATCGGCAGCTTTCTGCGAGACCGTAGCTTCCGAGTGAGAATAGACCACGCTCTCTCTTCGGAGAGGCGTATTACCGCTGGCGTCCCTCAGGGAAGTGTCCTTGGGCCTCTCCTGTTCTCGCTGTTTGTCAACGACACGCCCCGAGTTCCTGGAGTTAAATTGTCACTGTTCGCGGACGACACTGCGGCTTTTGCCTCAGAGCCGAACGCAAGTTATGCGGCAATTAAGCTCCAGCGTCAACTCGACGCGTATGTCGGGTGGACCGATGACTGGAGAGTTGCCGTTAACGCCTCCAAGAGCGCCGCGGTAATATTCTCGCGTAAATGCAAGCGGCCTTGGCCGCTCAAAGTAGGCCCCGTCGAGGTACCCTGGACCAACAGCGTCAAGTACCTCGGGCTCCACGTGGATTCTTGACTCACCTGGCGAACCCATACAAATTACATCAGACAACGCGCTTCGGCGCAACTCAGTAGACTCTGGCCCGTGCTATCTAATCCGGCAATGACCCCCGCGGTTAGGTAAGCTCATAGTCAACTCGTACGTGTTGCCCGTGATTACCTACACCTGTCCTGTTTGGGGATACCTGGCTCGTGGTCATAGAACAACGCTCCAGCGCGTACTCGACCGGGGACTGAAGCTTGCGTGTAAAAGTACTCTTCTCGTCTTTTGAGGAGAGGACTCGGTGTCCGCTGTCTTGATGACACCGTGAGACGCCTGGCGCGTAGATTCTATGTTCGTTCCGACAGAGTGACACACAATTCCCTCATTGCCGGACTTGGTAAATACACCCCGCGACCAGGTGAGTCCTGGAAGCGACCTCGTTTGCTAGTCCCGGTGATATAATCCACCAATCGCAGGTCGCTTCAGACCCCCCACAAGTAGATAAAAAGTATATAATGAAATCAAACAGACCCAGTGGCAGGAGTCCTTTCTGAGACTCGGGACACTGCACTACTCGCGACCCCCAGTTGTGTGTGACAGTTAATAATGTCAAACTAGATGTTAAAAAAAAAAAATGGCGTATTAAACTGAATGAGACAAAATCTACTCATATCAACTTCACAAACTGGAAAATACAGCACTTACATATTTTAATCATCATCATAAAATTCTACATGTAATCTCAGCAAAGTGTTTCGTCATGCTCTAGATACTAAGCTTAGATGAAAAGAACATGTCAAGAAAAACGTGCAGTGCAGAACTTGGAATAATGCTCAAGAAAATGTGGTGGCTACTCTGAACTGTCAGTGTATACAAACTATTGTTGAAAAACATGTTTGAATTGCTATCCAAGTCACTTATTGACAAAATCTGTATAATATTTACCGTATGTTATCCGTCGCGTGACTTCGTGTTGCGTTCGATTGGTTTACACGTTTCGAAACATATGTTTCGTCTTCAGAAATAAAATAAAAATCACTCAAAGTTAGGTCCTTAAATATTAAAATTTCAAATATTAAAAACACTTCAACAATTCATGTAACGCGGTTATGTGTGGAATTATTTTCAATTTTTGCTATTTTAATATTAACGATCTCACTTTGAATGATTTTTTTATTTCTGAAGACAAAACATATGTTTCGAAACGCGTAAACCAATCGAACGCAACACGAAGTCACACGACGGATAAAATACGGTAAATATTATACAGGAACTATTATTATACAAACAAGTTTTGAAACCGGTGTGGGATTATGGCGTGCAAAGTTGGAGTTGCACAAAGAAATCCAACATCCCGATAATCCAAAATAAAGTACATTGGAGTATTGTTGATGAACCGAACGATGACATCCATCGACACCTGAAAATACCTATGGTTACTGATGCGATCAAACAGTTGGCACCTAATATGAACAAAGGCTTCGTAAACTTCATAATTATGCAGTGCTGCAACTTCTTAAAAATGTCGAACTTGTTCGCCAATTGCAGGAACAGAAACCGTTCGAACTGGTGAAGGAAAGTCAAGTTTTTAAACCAGGGGTCTCCAAACTACGGCCCGCTGGCCGGATCCGGCCCGCAGCAACCCGGCCAATGCTGCATGCAGTTTTTAAACCAGGGGTCTCCAAACTACGGCCCGCTGGCCGGATCCGGCCCGCAGCAACCCGGCCAATGCTGCATGCAGTTTTTAAACCAGGGGTCTCCAAACTACGGCCCGCTGGCCGGATCCGGCCCGCAGCAACCTGGCCAATGCTGCATGCAGTTTTTAAATAGATCGTCAAAATATTTCAAATATTATAACATTTTACTAAATAACAAAACAAGAAATAAGTTCAGTAAAATGTTGTAATATTTTGTACGAATTTAAAACATTTACGTGCTTAATGTGCTTGTTCGTTTGGCTGCCTTGAATGAAGACGCTTTTCACTCGCATCAACCTAAGGCGAAGATTCCTACCCCCCCCCCCCGTACGCTTGGCTCTAACTCCCGCCGTGGTATGCACGACTCATTGTCCCCACTCGCCAGTACCACACCGCTCTCAGTAGTCTGTTCAGTATCGCTCATCGCGTCATTGTAGTCGGTCGGTAAACATTGACCCAAAATTGGACAGACATTATAGGTCAGAACAACTCCACACATCCCATACGTACACAAGAAAGCCAAACAATAATACATAAGAAATATCTTTGAATTTTATTTTATCATTACTTTATTTACATTATTTTGAATAAATGAATTTGTTATCTCTTTAGACAAGTATGCTTAATTTTTATTTAAATACCTATTTACTTAATTCTATTGACTTGATTATTTCGTAAACTTGAAAAATAAGTTTACTATGTGTGTGTGTGTGTGTGTGTGTGCTGTAACCCCTCTTTCCTTTAATGCTTTTTTTTTTATTTTTATTTATATTTAAATTTCTATCTCCTTATTTATTTTTTTTTAAAAGAGAGGCCACAAGTTATTTAGAACTAGGCTAGATCCTAGAGAAGCCAAAATTGTGCTGGGTCCAGTATGATGGGACTTGCAAATGAAACACTGATCTTGAGATAACAACAACAATATTTATTGTGCTCGGTTTGTACAACATATGAGCCCTTAAGGCAAGATAATTAAGTCTTTTTTATTTTTAAATATAATTCCATTAATATATGCATTGCCAAAAGTTGAACAATGAATAATAAACTATTAACATCAATAAGTATTGAATGAATATTAAATATCTGAATAATCATTGACTAGTAAATCGTTGAATGTTACATAAATGATAATAATACAATTGTAAAATGGCACACAATCTCGACCTGCAAATAATTACACATTTCCTAACAAGATATAAATATATAGAAATATACACATGCATAATCAATATAACAATGTAACAATCATATAAAACAAACACACACATATAATTGACATCAACAGACATTTACAGATAAATAACACATCACATGTTCACCCCGGTTATCAGCGTATATCAGTTTCTTATTGAAACCCCCTTAACCCCCTTATTCTGACCAAGTATCCGGCCCCCCCTTAATGTTCAATTAATAGGTGACTAAACCCCCAAAACCTCAATTAAAATATCCCAAGGAGTGGAGCGGACATGCCCCAAATTTTAATTAGATAAGTAGTAAACTGAATGTTCTATGTAAGCCCTGCGGCCTCCGCACAAATCCCATGCCGATGTTTAATTATCAATTTGAATCACGTCAATGACAATAATGAAGAGTGCCATCACAAGGTTAACATGGATGCTCGGTTGCCTAACTGCATTTTATATTTCTTTTTATTTTCAGAACAGAATTGGTAAAAATGGTGGAACGTGACCACCATGAATATTGATAACTGATACTGATTAATCTTGTGTTGTTTAATGGTTAAGTAATTGGTAAAGTGAGCAATAAAAGTTAACGTTACAAAATTTAGTATGGTACAATACAAACTGTGACAATATCTAACTGGCAATGGTAAAATTTAAAGTGTACAAATTAGCTGAACAGTGGAACAGAATTTTGTAAAACGGAATCTAAGTCATGAAGGTATTAAAACCAGCTCACAGTGTTCCTAAAAAAACTTGACTACCGGCCGGGTCAGGCATCGGGCGAGATCTAGCAAAATCTGACACATACAGACCTGCAGTGGACGGCTCCTACGGGAGTCGACCACGGGTTAAAACATCTCCCAGATCTTTAATGAATAATAAAATACATGAGCCCACATTAACCAAAAGATCCATTAAACATAAATATCCCAACGTGGACAGGTACATCTGTCCAGGCATGCTTAAGACAGAAACAGATTTAAATCCAACCCTATTTACCGAACTCCCCTCGACCCGGGTGGTGCGTGACCCTGGCCGAGTTTACACTCTCAGAACGAGATAGACATGACATTGATAGAGGAGGCGTAAGCCTTACAAATTACAAAATATCATATGCCACCCATTGTCCGTAAATAACTGTCCAAACTGGAGCGTCTACACGAGAGTCTTAAAGAGTTTATCGGCCACAAGATTTAGGTTTAATAAGGTTAAATTTCACCTGGTTAGTAGCGTGGAGTTAGAGGGTTCCGTTGTGTGTATCTAGTCCATCCTTCCGGCTGACATAGCTGACGAAGGTGTTTGAAATTACAGCATCTGAGGCAGTTGTTCGGCCGTCCTTCCGGAGCGGGGCAGATTTCCGTCTACATCAGAAACCCGGAGGTCACGTAGGCTTCCACCTATCCATAGAAATAGTTGGAAGACGAAAAACTTTTACATCTACTCTGCCAGCCGGGGACCAGATTATGAAGCGCCGAGAGCCAAAGTCGAACTGAACAAACCGGCTCTTGAAAAAACTGTACGTAACAGAGATAGGGCGCGCGCGAGTCGGCCGGCGGAGATGACAAAGTCCGATTAAGCGTACCAAAGGACAAATTCCCTCGCGTAGTCAAATACATAATTTTAATCATCCGCTATATAGATATAGGAACATCGCCGCGTTTTTCCCAAAACACGGCACAGTGCTTTGTTGGCCGCCTGATTTCCAACATTTTTCAATTCGGCCCTCAAGTAAAAAAGTTTGGAGACTCCTGGTTAAAAGAATTGTGTACACATTTAGGAAGTGTAAACTGTAGCGTGGAGTGCGCCAATGGGAGCACGTTACAGCCTCCACACTGCTGACGTAGTTGTTAGAATAAAACTTGTTGGTAGTTTGTAACTAGTTACAATATAAATAATTGAAAAAAAAAGTAGTATAATACAGAGTAGTATGAAGAGTATTTGTCATCGTCATTTTGGACAAACATCGTACAGTAGGTATAAAGGCTCTCTCTCTCTCTCTCTCTCTCTCTCTCTCTCTCTCTCTCTCTCTCTCGGGTAAAGTTTAAAGAGGGCAGTATGGCAGTGTATACAGATTAAAGTGTTGGTAAGTGGATGATGCAGTGTTATTATGTTCCCTGCATGTAGATAGCGCTGTGCTAAGCTTGGTTTACCTTCTTCATTAACACGGGAAACCCATATAATGTGTGTATCGGACGGGGATTGGAGCGGGTACCGTTATTACTTGTACCAGCAGCGTGGGGGCATGAAGAGGATGGGTACTAAAGTGTTACTGGGGTCTGAGCAGGAAATATTGAAATTAGAAACATATATAAGCAGGTAGGAAACTGAATATTGTGTTAACGCTGACCAAACCTTTAGCCGAAAGCTTTATTTCATCATCTTCAAGGATTAAACCAAGAATGGTTTGTTCCGGTCTCAAACAGGCAAAGATTAGAGCTGGTCACTCTAGCGCACCTCCGTCCCTTCGGCTTATAGTTCCATAGTTGTTTGCGGATGCGGCAGTCATCCATCCGGCAAAGACGTTTCCACCAATTCAGCCGATACTGGGCGATCCTCTCGAGTATACTCATAATATTCAGTTCCTGTCGTATATCTGTTTTTCTATGATCATGGAGAGTACACCCTGCCACGTGCCTGAGAAATCTCATTTCAGCCGCTTGGCTGCGACTGGCCTGGCCTTCGTTAAAGTCCAATTCTCAGACCTATACAGAAGTGTGGGAAGGGCCATCACCTTGTAGAATTTTAGGCGTGTTCCTTTACTTGCTGATTTAAGGGTTTGCCTAATGGTCCCGCACATAAGGTTGAACTTATACAATTTATTCACAACGTCGTTGCTTGCATTATAAGACACACTGTAGTCCAGGTTTCAAAATTGCTAACTTGTTCCAGGACAGTACCGCCTTTTTCCCGTACGGGATCAGTTCCACGAAAAGCCATCACCTTGGTCTTAAGTGTGGATATTTGCAATCCAGAGTCTTTGCAGAGTCGATTTAACAAACGTCTTATTTGGTAGGGAATTTTCAAATCGAAGTATTGGTTTAAAACAATATTCAACAAACTGATTTATTGACTACTAACCGACATTACCCTCCAACCCCTATGATCTAAGGGGTTTAGAAATTTAATTTCGAGCAGATTACTTTTGGCGACAGCGGTTTTCAAACTGTAGTATACATGCAACATATTCCCAGAGATCCGACAAGAAAAGCCACACAATATTACCAAGATTAAAGTCTCATATAATATAGGAGTTCATCATCTTTTATAAATGTAAAATACAATAAAATATATCAGAATGATCACTGTTGCACACCACTATATAAAAATTATCCCGATTTATATAGTGGTGTGCAACAGTGATCATTCTGATTGTGATTTTAACCACTAACACAAATTTCTTCATTAAATAAAATATATATTTTTAAATGGATTAGCACGAAATATGTTGAATACGCATATAAAATGGACATGAATGATATAAGATTTTCATCGTCTTCTTCAGCAAGGATTAAATCAAAAATGGTTTATTTCGGCCTCACGAACATAGACTAAAGCTGGTCACTGAAACACTTCTTCAGACCCCCCCCCACACACACCTCTCCTTGCATTCGGTTTATAATTCTATAGTTGTTTGGGAATTCGGCAGTCATCCATTTGGTTAAGACGTTGCAACCAATTTATCTGGTATTGGCCAATCCTTTCAAGTATAGCCATAATATTGAGTTTCTGCCGTACATCGATATTTCTTTTGCGTTCGTAAAAAGATCGTCTGCCACGTGCCTGAGAAATCTCATTGCGACCGCTTGAATACAACTGGCCTGAGCTTTCGTTAAAGTCCAATTGTTAAGCCCTGAGAGAAGTGTGGACCTTGTAGAACTTTAGGCGTTTTTATTTCTTTGTTGATTTTAGATTTCTTCTGATGGTCCTACACATCTGCTTCAACTTACCGATAGCTATGGTAGGCAAAGTTTGATCCATCCGGCTGTATCTTGCTTGCGACAGTTTAGTTACTAATATTTCGTGAATATGTTACTAGCATGTAGCAGGATAAGAAGGTGGTGGGGCTGCCACACTCGGGCATAACGTCCAGCCAGCTGGCTGTCTTACCGGACTAAAGACACCAGTTTCTTTCTCTGTACCCAGAGTCTAAGTCCAGCCGACTAAGTCCAACTAGTTTCACGTCTGTAATATGCCGGTCCCTTGCCCTTTAACTTGATACTGGTGGCTACTGCTGCCCTCCACCAGGAATATTTCTCTACTTTTCGGTCTAGATCCGTAGTGTTCTGCGTCAACACGGTCACCTCTTGTAAGATGTGGCACTTTCGCCACGCAGTATGGCCTGTGGCGTATTATCCATAACGGTAGGGTATGCTGCAGCACCGGGCACCAGGGCCTCAGCTGTCAGAGGGGGCATCATTCAGCTGAATCGACTAAGCGAAGCAAAGCTTGTGAGCACATTACGCAATTGTTTGGTTTTCTTACGCAGTTATTAACCATGGAGAGTGTCGAGTTGGAAAATCAAACAGAAGCTCTTATAGAAGTGTACTCGAACGATTTGAATAGCGATCTTCTAATTGAATTGAAGCACTTTGTGCTACAAGTAAAATTGCAAGGAAGAGGTGTTTTCCAAATCGTTCGAATGAAGATGATATATTCCATGATACTACAGTTTGTCCGCAGTAAAGTGTTACTACTGGATTATTGATTGTAAAATGATTTATGTATTCCGAATATATACATTGCTTATCGTCTGCTTCTGACGATTCCAATAGCTAACTGCGAATCTGAAAGATCGTTTTCTGTATTGATGTTTGATGTTTCTATTTTGAGAGTTTTGATGCTAGTGCCAAGGCTCTAACCCCTCTCCCTAACCGCAGTTTTGATGCTAGTGCCAAGGCTCTAACCCCTCTCTCTAACCGCAGTTTTGATGCTAGTTCCAAGGCTCTAACCCCTCTCTCTAACCGCAGTTTTGATGCTAGTGCTAAGGCTCTAACTCCTCTCTCTAACCGCAGTTTTGATGCTGGTGCCAAGGCTCTAGCCCCTCTCTCTAACCGCAGTTTCTTCTGGATATGTGTCTACAGTAAAATGTCTCACGTACGACTGATCTGTTTTACACGATAAAGGTGTAGAAACCTTTAGCTGATGTAAAGTAAATTTGTTCTACGCCCATGAATTTCTTGACATCCGCCGGTACACCCACATTTCAAAGGTATTGATTCTTTTTTAGGATGCGATGTTCGTGCCCCAGGTTTCAAAGGCTTAGGTGAATGTCAGAGATATAAGTATCCTTATTAACTTTCAGTAATCAAAGTACTTGTTCTTATTCTTTTCCTCTTCAAGGATTAGGTTATATAAACCTGTTCCAGCACCCATCTCATCCTCGGACGACCCATATCTCTTCTACCAATGGCTTTATAGTTCAGTCCCGCTTTCGGCAATCGATCCTTTGCAGATGATCCCACCATTGTCTTCTGTAAATGGAAATAATTTCATTTATGTCATTTACTTCGAGTTCTGCTCTGATATCTTCATTCCTTATTCTACCTTGCAATGTATAATTTACAGTATTTCGAAGAAACTACATTTCAGCACTCTAAATTTTACCGCTTTCCTTTTTCGTCATGACCTACGCCTCACTTGCATACATCAACGCGGCTATTGCAACTTTCTTATAAAAATTTAATCCTTGTGCTGTGTATTGTGTTATTTCTAAGATTTCTATGAATCGTACCACAAATATTCCTAAATTTATTTATCTTCTCTCTTATATCATATTCAGATTCATAGCTCACTGCACAGCCGAGATATTTAAAACGGCTCACTTGTTCTAATGTGCAGTTGTTTATAACTATATTAGCCCTCACTGGATATTTACCTTTAAAGGCCGTGTGATTTACTGTAATGGTAAAACTCCGTGTTCCCGCTAATATGGTAGTATCATTTGTGTACAGTTAGTCTCTGTATTAAACGGATACGGTATTTTCGTTTACACATTGTTGAATAGTAATGTGACCTACGTTAAAATACGGTCAAACAATAGCTGCTGGGTTTCCATTTGTGAATGAACAGCTATTAGTGCGCGGCGATGACCTTGCAGTGACCTTGACACTGACACTGGCATAGCATTGCATACGTACAGTTCAATTGTTATTGTCTTAAATTTACGTCAACCACGGAATCGGAGAGAGCTGGGAAAACCCGGTCAGACGTACCGAGCAGAGCGTACTGCGCACAACGCCCGACCGCCCCATTGTCTAATCAGCGATTCTATTGTTCCGATTAAGAAACGAAAATTAACCGCCAAGGTTGGATTATACAGTATTGCCGTGCGCGCGGTATTAGTGTAATTTGCCTGTCATTGTGGTCGGCGTGTGTGTTGTCATGCGGTAGTAGCACTCAATAAATATAAACGTAATGTATTCATTGCCCATTGTGATTGGCTGATTAATTGGTTCCGCCGATTGCTCGGCGATCGATTGACATTCCACTGTTGAATAAGTAACAAAAAAAAACAACAAACAAAATTTAATTACTATGGAAATTAGAGAACAATAGTTCATTTTAGAAATATATTTCGCTGCCAACACCCCCCCTCAATGTCGCTTTTTCTCCCTCCTCTCTCACTCTCTCTTCCTCTCGCATCCTTTTCGAGTTCTGTTAAAGTCCGTCCCGAAACATATTATGGATTAATAGCATCCATTTTATTTCTTTTTCTCCTCCTTTCTTTTGTTAACTTTTGCCTGAGTCTGCTTCTTGCTTTTGTGAGATCAAATCTTTGAATTCATGTCTGCACTCATCTAAGGTATGAGACGATCATTGAATACAATGTTGTTTGCTGGTGATCAAGTGTTCATCCAAACCAACGAATGCGAGCTGTAGAGTTCAATGTTCCAGTTACAACAAGTCTGTTCAAATTACAACTTGAACATTTCTGTACAGAAGACAAAAACTATGGCATTTATGGCCAAATACCCCTAACGGACTAAGATTGTATTGGGTAATAAGAGTACAGAGCAGCAGGTGTCACATTTCCGCTGTCTTGGTAGTGTCATGACGTATGATTTAGATTATGATGTTGATCACAACTTGGTTAAATTTCAGTCAATATATGGCACAATCCGACGAATGTTATCTAAGGAAGAAGGACAGAGATTCGACTAAAATTTTATAAGGTAAGGGCTGTGCTAATGTTATTTTATGGTTTGGAACTTGGGTTCCGGGGAAAAAATCTTCTGAGTTGGATACAGGCATAGGAGATGAGATATACAGTGAAGAAATTAGTAAATAGTTGAACATTTTTTAATATCCAAGATCGTGTTGCAGAGAACAAACAGAGATGGATTGGGATTGCTCATCTGAATAGGATCCTAACGGTCAACAAAGTAGGCCTGTTGGAAGCGTTGGTGAAGTGGATATATTTGTTCGGGACCGGAACAGGTGATTCGCCTAGTCACTGGTAGAAGAAGAAGTAGTAGAAGAGGGCTCATCAATGTACCCACCCCTGCCTGTGGGTACATAGTACATATCTAAGTCTCTCTCTGTCTGTCTGTCTGTCTGTCTGTCTATCTATATGACTATATCCCTCCTTCTCCCTCTCTTAGTGTCTGTTACTTGTTGTGCCGCTTGCACTTGATCTGATACTGTATGTTTTCACTTTGCCTCACTAATTTTTCTTTTTCGTCAAGATTTACCTGGCATTCAGTGTCTTGTTTTTATTCAACTACACTGTCTTTTAATCTGGCAGCGCGCAAAGATACCCACGAGGGAGCGGCCGCTTAGTCATCCTCCGAGTGCTTTAATCGTCCGACCGTACCAGCGATTTGGGTTAATGCAGTGAACAACATTTAAGATAATGAGTCATTGTGGATTACGTAATTGTGCCCGTTCCGCCGTTCATCTTGACATTTCAGATTTCTTGTCAACTTGTTAATCTCGTCGTCCTATCGCGTCGTCAACGTTTTCCGGCTTCGGTTATTTGTGGTCGAACTACGTACATTTGTTCGGTTCTTACCAGATGCGGTCCTAGTCGCTTTCGAATGCAGATATATTTTAACCAAAATATTTTCCAGTGAATTCTGGAAAACAAAAATATACAACATTCAGAATTTATTTCATTTCATGGATAAAATGCAGTTGCGTGGTAAAATACGATACCCTCAAAATCGTGTCAGCGAATATAAGAACCCTAGTTAGTAACACTTTACAGGCTATCAGGGCATGGTCCGATGTTATAATTAGAAAACGTTTCAGCCACTCCATCGGTGGCTATTTTCAGTGGTGAAATACTGACAAAAGTCTCAGTGAGTAAACCACAGTACTGTGGCTATGGCTGTTTGTTTACTGACTGAGACTTTTGTCAGTATTTCACCACTGAAGATAGCCACCGATGGAATGGCTGAAACGCGTTCGCTAATTATAACATTGGACCACGGCACTACGACGCCGGCCTTGAATGAAGCCTAAGGCAGCAATAAGAACCCCACACTAATATTTGCTGACAGAAGTAAAAAAAAAAGTGCGACACATTAGAATTTTTACAAAAAGTAAACGTTTACAACAAGCGTGCAATTAAATTACACAATTTATTTTGCTTTAAAAATTTCACATTAAAATTACATTATCAGTTACGCCATTTGTTTTTTTTTTTTTTAACTAAACGGGAAAGACGCAAACATTGAGAAATATCACCGTTCGTTGTCTTACAAAATTTTACACTTGCATAATTTCTGGTGTTTCTGTTTAGAGCGTTTTTGATAATATCTCTACGAACATTGGGAAGTGTGTTTAAGGGAATAAGGGAAACTTTCCTTATTTTGACTAAGAAATGTCAGTTCTAAATACACTCAGTTTAACACAGTGTATTGTATGACAATCAAAGGAAATAAGTGTAGGCCTATATGAAGAGAGTGAGGGGAGAGGCTGACACAGATAGGTAGAGAGAGAGGGAGGAGACTGCTGATAGATACGCTGGCAGACAGAAGGAGAGAGAGAGAGAGACAGACAGACAGAGAGGTTCAATACAAAGCAATTTTGTGGGTCGCATGTTACGTTGTGGAAACTTGTTTACATAAATACATTCCAGTTATTCACTGCCCCCTGTAACTGTAAGTAGTTGCAGTGGCGTATCTGTTTAACTACCACCGACCGGTGCTTCTCTACTCTTCCCATTTACACACCGTTAAAGGGAAACTTACAACTATGTTGACTTAAATGAAGTCGCCACGCTTTTAAGTCACCACACTTAAGGTAACTCCCACTTCTTCCCTGCAGCAAAATCAAGAACTGTGGCATTTATTAATATCAGATTAAAATGAAGTTAGTCGTGAACAGTCAAAATATACAGTAAATGTGTTGGTTTAGTTATCTGGGACGTGAGACCTCATACGATAGCAACTTTGATTGGCATTAGGCCTATACGATTATATAGGAACGATCCTTTGGAAGCCTAATGATTAACACAAGAAAGGACGAACAGATGAAGTTTCACAAAACCGTAGCTATCATCACATTCCTCTGTACATTTGAAACATGTAGCCTCGGTGTAATGACTAAAGAGGAAATGCAAAGTACTAAAATGGAGTCTTCAAGGGAAACCTCAAGGATCCTTCCACTCGGGTCGGTAAAGAAATAAAAACTTAGAAGACAATTCAAAATCGCTTCTTTGCGCAGCAGGAGGAGCTGCTGGGAACACTTGCTAATTTATCGTAAACAGATAAAAAAATTATTATTAACGAGCTTGAGACAGTAGGCTACTAAGGGAGAGGTGGAGGAAGACCGAAGAGGAAATGGGTTCAGTGGGTGGATCAACTAAGACCTAATTCTCGGAACGAAGAAGAAGAAGAAGAAGAAGAAGAAGAAGAAGAAGAAGAAGAACAACAACAACAACAACAACAAAGAGGAGAAGGAGACGATAACGGCGACAATGGTGGTGGTGGCGATGAAGAAGAAAGAGAAGGAGGAGGAGAAGAAGAAGAAGAAGAAGAAGCTGATGATGATGATAATGATGATGACGGTGGCGGCGGCGACGATGACGATAATGATGATGATGATAAGCAACACAGTCGCCTCTGATCTGTTTGCTTTCATATTGAGGGGGGGGGCACATGCAAATCTAGAAATCACACCGACCAGTAATACATATATACAATCGTATTCGCTTCAAAACCAAGAAAATACGAAATCAGTCCAACAGTACAAACAAATAAATAAAAGTGTAAGAGTGAATGAAGGTGCGATCTGGTCACAGCCGACTGGATCTGAACACTTGACTTAATGTAGTCTACGGTTCTGAATGACTGGCTGGTTTAATCTGCCCAATATAATGTAGTATTCTTAAACCGGATTCGATTTTCATTACGACGCACGGAACAAAAAGTAACCGACATTCAGAACGACAACAAAATATACGTTAGAGAGAAACGTAATTACAGAGAAGGTTATAACTAACACCAGTAGTAGTAGTAGTCGTCGGTCACTGGTGACTTGATTTAGCGGAACTAATGACAAGAGACCAGCTGGGAGACATTACTGTGGCCTGCGCCGCATCGGTTTCTTTTGTTGTTTCCGCTTTAGCGACATTTTATTTATGCCCGTTGCCATGGTTACAGCTGGCCGGCCGTTATCACAGTGCAGTGGTCGCCAGTTCGTTGATGACTGTCACTTCCCTCTCTCTCTCTCTTTTTTTTTTTTAATACTCTGTGAATCAGTACGTTACGAAATGTCCAGATTAGCTATTGATAAAGAAAGTTCAGCCCGTTGTTAGTTCCATTCTTTATTTAGCAGTGGTCATTGTAATAGCTGTATGATAGTGTGTTGGGTTGCAACTGTAGGAAATACAATACGAAACTGATAAGTGACGTAGTTGGCTGATAATTTAACAAATATCGGAATAAGTCATGGATTTTTTTTCATTTTAATGTTTGTATTTATTATATTGTAGTTTACGTAAACATGTGATGATTTTAAAGGCAATCTTTTCGTGCAATATCGCCAGTAGTCTTCTAGAATGTGAGGTAAGGCTAGGCAGATCTGTTGTTACTTAAGAATAAGTAAAATAGCGGCTTATATATTAAAGTATAGACCTACACGTAAACATGTATATAATATCAATTTTCAGTATACTGATGATATATAACTATTTATAACAATAGTATAACTAAGGACATGTAGTGCACATCGAATAGACTACCTGCTTCTATGTCTCAGTAGGCGTATTTTCATGATAATCATCATCGTCATCTTCACCACACGACGTGGGCAAGGCGCTACCTGTTCGCCCTTCAGAGGTCCTCTAGCCATATCTTCCTGGGTCTGCCTACATACCTGTGTCCTATAGCCTTATATTTCATCTTGTTTGGCCAGTCTTGAATCTGAAATTCTTTCTAAGTGTTCTTTCCGTTGTTTATAATCTTTAATTGAAGATGAAAACTTCTAATTCTTCCTCATGACGTCAGTCGTTATACTTCCTATTTTCCTTCTGCTGCTAGGTCTGTTTTCCTTCTATTACAGTTTCTTTTCTATTTGTTCTTTCCCTTATTACGTCATTCCTTACACGTTCCAGACGAGAAACTCTGGAAGCTCGTCTAAGATAGTCCATTTCTACAGCTTCAATCTTCCTGCGGTTCTTTTCGTTGATTGTCCAACATTCTGACCCACAGGTGGTAATTGGTTCAACAATGGCTTTTTAAATATTGATCTTTGTCGGTAGCCCGATTTTGGTGGACCATAAAAGTGAGTTTAATTGGCGTATGGTGCTTTTTCCTAAAATTAATCGATGTCTTATAATTTCATCACATATTCCATCATCGCTAATTATACTTCCTAAATATTTATACTTTCCACATTTCTTGATGGAAGTAGGCCTATTATCTGATAACTGAAGATCTGATGTTCGACTTCCTGTGGCTAAGTACTCGTTTTTTTTTTAAGTTTCTGTTTAATCCCCATCGATCGTATTCTTCTACTAGTTTTCTCATCATATAAGATGATGTTGTTCTTATATAGTAATGTTGTTCTTATTACTATCTAGAAACAGTGTCTTGTCACTTCACACACGCGTAGGTTCTACAATCCATTACACCAATTGGTTTCAATAAATTGAAATCAATACGGATCAAATCAAGTCGAAATTGGATAAATTGTTAAGCTTCCTCGTTAATCACAATAAAAATTAGGCATTTTCATTTAATATTGTTACGGCATCATAGAACAATCTACATGTTTATCGAATGTTCCAGAGGGATCCGGAATACAATGCGTGTAGCGTAGGTGACTCTCGACGCATTTGCTATACTGTGTCAAGGCCGCAATTAATTACGTCGTACACTAATGCTAATGCGTAGTTTGGAATCTTCTGGTCTGTGAGCATTGTATAAATACTAGGTGGCAGCGGCCTTAGTTTTCAGTTATAGTGGCGATATATTTACAGTGCGGTTCGAGTTATTATCGGGCGATATTACTGTGTACGTTCAAGTGGTTATTAGTGAAGTGTTGCGTTTTATAATCGGGCGGTATAATTGTAATACCATTGTGTTTAATATTAGTGACATTTTGTTGCGTGTGAACAATTTTTATTTGATTTCTTGTAGGAGACTGTGTTGTTAATTACGAAGTGTTTAACTGTGAAAAATTAAAGCTGGTGATTGGTGACTTAATTGGTGTCTTGTAGTTTGTTTTCCACTGTACCATACGACGATCAAGTAGACCGTCGTAACAATATTATGACATCGTGAGCGCTAATAAGTGTAATATTGCATGCACGCCGAAACATAATTATTCTTGACGGAAGTGTGAATGATTAAGAAATGATTGTCAGGAAATTAGGTTTAACATACTATTGTGACGTTACTGACATAAACTTTAGTGTTGTGTTTGTGGAAAACTGTATGCCAGTGACATAGTGAATCTATGTGCTACTGTCGGTAAAATCACGGATTTGAGAATAACATTCTACCTTTCAATAGACCGTTGCTTAGTCATTTTTAGGGTGAAAATGGTGAGGAATTAATAGATAAATAATTAAACATTAATAAAATAAAATATTATAAATTCTGATTAAGGCTTCAAGTGGATATAATTCATAATTCAAGCCACGTTGTATAATATAGAATCCTTAAATTCGTAGTGACCGTCAATCAATGAATTTTTCGGCGAAGGGTTTGTGAGGATCGATCAAAACGTATAACAGAAATTTTAAATAATTTGTGTCGACGTTTCGACAATATTTATTGTCATATCGGGACAAATTGTCGCTGAGTTTTTGCGTCGCATTGTTCGCATGTCATTAACTTAATATTTGTGTTATACTTTTTGACCGATCCTCACATACCCTTCACCGAAAACAAAAGTAATATAGAATGTTCTCGGTTGACGGAAGGTGGAATTTTAACACATGGTCTGCATGTTTGAAAGCGTTTTGAGAAATGTTGGTTTGAGACTGCAGATGTCTTGTTAAAGCCGACAAGATTGCAGTCATAGGCGTGCGCAGCCTCCTTTATTATAGCGTGCACGATGGTGAGGGGTGGGGGTGTAAATTGCGACTATAGGTAAACATAGGAGTACCGAAACAAGACTCCGATGTTGGAAATCAAAGAATCATAACAAATAAATTATTATTATTATTATTATTATTATTATTATGTTATTATTAGATAACCACGAAAATTTACGAACGGGATAATTCTAAGAGAATCACTTGTCACACGATAAGATTATTTCTTTAATATTTATAACTATTTTACCTTAAGATATATTATTTCCTTGTTTGGAACATGTTTCGTGAATCTATTTTTCCCATCCTCAGTCATCTTAATTTTAGATCTTGTTCAGTATTTGTGTCCCAGTTGATTGTTACTATGCCCATCGGAACACAATTATTCAACAAGATCCAAAATTAAGATGGCTGAAGATGGGAAAATATGATTCCTGAAACATGTTCCAAATAAGGAAATAACATATCTTGAGATAAAATAGTTATAAATATTAAATGAGTAATATATGTCCATCAAGAAATTAACTGTAGCAAAAAGTGTTTGTATTAGTAATAGTTAATATTAATGCTAATACTAATATTAATAATATTTATAAAATTTTAAATATCATGGGGAACACATATCCCGAAATTCCTCAGATAAAGTATCCTTTAAGATAAGGAAACTCAAATTAACAAAGGCCTTTACTCTAAACCGGGAACTGTACGGAAAGAAAAACCTTTCCTGAAGTGCGAAAGTCCGCCATTATAACACTGTGATCAGGCCGGTGATTATGTATAGAGTGGAAACAATGTGGTTTCAAAATTGGGAATCTCTTCTTAAAATTGAACGAAGAATTATTCTTCGGAAAATTTATGGCCCCAAGAAAATCAAAGATGGGTACAGGCATAGACACAAAGAAGAGCTGTACAGGGATCTGGAAGATCTGGAAACGACTTTCCGAAGGAAAAGACTGAGATTCCTTGGACATATGGTTCGGATGGATCGGTCCAGATTAAATAATCACAGTTTCAAATATATTTGGCAATTTTCCAGTCTGAACGGATACACCAAACAACTCAAGGAGGAAATGATGAAACTGGGTGTCTCTTTGAACGAACGACTGTGTGGACAGAAATACATACAGAAAGAAAATTCAAAATCTTGAGGTTCTGTGCGGTGAGAAGAAAACGAGAAAGGAGTGGACAGTGGAAAGGAAGGCGGCGCATAGTGTTCGAACGAGGCCCTTCTGGCAGGTGAAGAAAAGGAAACGATATTCGCGTGATCCACGGCTGGCCTATTCGTGTAAAAGAAAAATATTAATGCAACAAAGCAAACCTGTGACACTGCCCCCAACGTCGGCAGTGGTGACATGAATAGCATTTTCTTTCATACGTTGAAACAGTGAAGAAGAATACCTCACGTTATCACTCGTCCTACACAAAACATATCTGCATGACAAAGCAATCTATGGCGTATTCATTCATTCAGATAGTTATGCTTCCGGTGTACAGCTGTGTCAAGGCTTCCGCTGTTGCTGCTAAACCGAACCAAACTATTCTCGGTGTTTACTCGCAGTCCCATTGTAGTCGCGGACTCGTCACCGCATTCCTGCATATAGTTTGTCGTGTCACAATGACAGAGATTTCTTCTCTCTCTGTCGACGTCAGTACATTGCAACCTCTACCACGATCTACGGAAGAAGTTGAAATTGACAGTTTATCGAATTGTTCTGTAAACGTGGTTATTGTTCTGATCTGAAGAGAAGAGAATAGGTTATTTGGAGATGAAAAACTGATAAAGATATTTAGAACTACTGCATGGCAGCAACAGTAATCGCAGCAAAGCATACCAAAGGAAGCTTGGAAGAAATACCAGAGTCCAGACGTCATCCAGACACACAGATTCTTCTACAGTATCAGGATTAGGTTCCTAGCCTGTTTCGGTTTAAAGTTGGTGCTCGCAGCGATTTTGTGACTCATTTCTCTTCTACTTAAGGTCTTTAGGCCAATATTTTCTGCTGGATGCTACCCATCCTGTCCTCATAGCGAATCCACTACTCTCGGTAGTGTCTGACTGTTTCTTCCAATGATGAAACGCCCAGTTCATTCTGCATATCCCTCTTTAGTCCAGTCAAATTAGACCAAAAAAGGGCAAATAGGGGAATTAATTTATAAAGTTTTGATACTTTCCCATAATACTCGTTGGGGGTCTAGTAGTTGGAAACAAAAAAGTTTCCTCCCCTAGGAGGTGCGAGTCCCCCCTCCACCCGCCAAAAACAGCACTTTTTAGCGAGATTTTTCAGTTTTTTCAATTTTTACCCAAAACCACTCGATTTTTGACAACAACCTCTATTACAAAAAATGTTCCTCATAAAATTCTACATAACAAAGATTGTGTATATGTTGTGTCCACGAAGTACCGTTTTTGTGTAACAGACGCCGGAAAAAGGCGAAAATACGTAAGCATCTGATTTTGTCACGTTTTCTGGGTTTTTCAGCTAAATAAATATAGCCTACGTAAATATATCCATACTATATATATATATATATATATATATATATATATATATATACTTAAAATATATCCGTGTATATATAATTTATTTAAAATTTATATTTTAATTTACCTCAAGATGTTATTTTTCCTTTATTTGGAACATGTTTCGAGAACTCCCGTGTTCTCATCCTCAGCCTTCGTGATCTTGCGTCTGGTGAAGTATTTGTGTGTTGGTTGGATCTTATCCTGGTTTCTTGTTGGTCTCTGGTATTTTAAAGTGGTATTATTGTGTGTGATACACGGGATTGATGAGAACAAGGATGAGAACACGGGAGTTCTCTAAATATGTTCCAAATAAAGTAAAAATAAATCTAGAGGTAAATTAAATATAAATTTTAAATATTTTATATATATCAAGTAACGAACTGTAGCAGAAAGTGATTAACTATATATAATTATAAAGCCTATACACACACACACATATATACATATAATTTTTTCCATATATATTCGTATAGGAACAGGCAATCTGTTTGGTTCCTCAGATTTGTTCGAAAAAGAGGCCGCCCTTATGACAGCAACTTTGACGCTGCTTTCCAAGAACTGTGCACTTTCATTGATACATCGGAGGAATGTTAGTTTTCTTTTGAAAGATTTGATGCTGAAAATTGATGAATGTCTACCAGAAAGTGTCTCAATAACAATGAAAACTCTCAAAAATTGATTACAAGATCAATATGGTGATGGAGTCCTCTTCGCTAATATGAGGAAAAGCCCTTCAGTTGCTTCCTTTCGTGGTAGCGTTCTGAAAATCGTGAACCAGTGGTACAACCAACGACCTGGCAATGAAAAAGACGAGGGTATAATCGTGAACCAGTGGTACAACCAACGACCTGGCAATGAAAAAGACGAGGGTATGCGTAAACCGTCGACTGGTTTTGCGTAAAAATTGAAAAAACCTGAAAACCCCGCTATAAGTGTTGTTTTTGAAGGGTGGAGGAGGGACGCGCACCCCCTAGGGGAGGGAACTTTTTTGTTCCAACTACTAGCCCCCCAACAGGTATTATGGCAAAGTATCAAAACTTTATAAATTATTTCCCCCATTTTTTCCTAACTTGACCGGACTGGTTCCAAACCCAGAGGTTGGAGGACTTGCAATTTGTTTCTTCCCGTAGACAGTCCCTTGACCACTACATATCTTCTTTCTTCTTTTACCCCACCAATGTACTCCTGTCTGGGCCCTCCCGTCGATCAGGGGATGGTGAGCAGTTTCACTGGCGTAGCACATTATCAGACATACTGCTTCTCCTTTCCACAATAGTTCTAGCCAGCGTCTTTTTCACCCACTCTCATTAAAACCTGATCACTAGGCGCTCTTTCTGTCCGCAATATTATTAAGGCCGTCCTCCAGCATCACATTTCAAAAGCTTCACAGGTTTCCCCTCTCCAATTTCCTCAGACTCCATGCTAGCGAGCCATATGTGCGGATGTTCCAAATGAAATTCTTTATAAATATTTTCCTGGTTCCCTGGGACACGTTTCTGGACGCCAGTAGAGATATTTTATTAAAAACGTTTCCTCCTGCTTATGCCGCACATCACCAACTTGTGTGCAACGTTTTAGTGCCCTGTGGAACTTATCTTCAATAGCTTGACGTGACTATGAGCCAGAGTCGAAGATCCCGATACATAGGCCTGTGTGTGTGTGTGTGTGTGTGTGTGTGTGTGTGTGTGTGTGTGTGTGTGTGTGTGTGTGTGTGTGTGTGTGTGTGTGTGTGTGTGTGTGTGTGTGTGTGTGTGTGTGTGTGTGTGTGTGTGTGTGTGTGTGTGTGTGTGGCAGGTTTTTGGGTCACATCCGTGTATGAGGTTTTCATATTTCCGACGTTTCGTTCCGTAATCGTGGAATGTTTTCAAGGCGTTCTGATCCTATATATATATATATATTACATTTAACATTTATACATAAATTTACCTCAAGATGTTATTTTTCTATTTGGAACATGTTTCGGGTACTATCTTGTACCCATCCTCAGCCTTCCGGTTTTGAAGTACATATGTGTTGTTGGTTGACTATTATTATTGTGGCTTCCTGTTGGCTTCTGGTATTTCAAGTTGGTTTTATTGTGTGTGATTGTGGTGTATGTGTTAGTTTTTTGTGTATTTTCAATGTTACACAAATATACCTGAACAAATACAAATCAATACAAAACGTGACACAATATTCAAAGCACTCAACATTGAAAATACACAAAAAACTAACACATACACCACAATCACACACAATAAAACCAACTTGAAATACCAGAAGCCAACAGGAAGCCACAATAATAATAGTCAGCCAACAACACATATGTACTTCACCAGACAAAAAAACCGGAAGGCTGAGGATGGGTACAAGATAGTACCCGAAACATGTTCCAAATAGAAAAATAACATCTTGAGGTAAATTTATGTATAAATATTAAATGTATTATATACATCAAGAAACGGACTGTAGCAGAAAGTGATTGAAATATATATATATATATATATATATATATATATATATATACACACACGTAGATAACGCTATTATTTTATTCAACCTTACTTCTGTATCCGTGTATCTGTCAGTGTAGTGATCATTCTACTCCCTTAGAACATGTTACAAGTGGGTGTAGTGACAATAATCAGAGTGTTATTAAACTGATTTCCCGGGCTGTTTGACCGTGGTCCAACTAACGCAGAGCGTTCGCGTTAGAGACCGAAAAGTCTGCTTTGGATTTTAGCATTGGACTGCGGCCAAACAGCCCGGGAAATCAGTTTAATAACACTGACTCCGGCCGTGCAATCCTACGAAGTAAAAATCAAAGTATCTCGATTACACGGTTTAACCACGTACGGTACGTAAAACGAATGAATGGTGATGGCGATTATGGTGATAAATTTGTGAAGGACACATACTGTGTACTAAAAAATATATACGGAAACTTAAAGGACAGATAAGTACGGTAAGTAGACGCAGTCGAGAAAGTGATAGTTGGACAGCACAGAGAAGGCGCTTCGTCGCCCGAGAGGCCGTCCTAAGTTGGGAAGAAGTCATAAGAAAAATTGAGAAAGGTCTTGCCGTGGCTGTGAATCGTGGGTAAACTGAGCCACGTTTGTAGGCGTAACACATTCTGTGATGTTAAGCCATGGTCGCTTGTTCACAAATAGGGCCTACTTTACCGAACGTTTCTGCCACCTTTATGGCGGCCATCTTCACGGCGTAGCGGACAGTTGTTGTTCCCTGATATGAGCTCTTAACGATCTCCACGACCTCGTCCATTACGGCGCTGAAGTAGAAACATGGTCATTATTCTGGCCTAAGGTGAAGAGAAGACGTTTAGAGCTGATAACAACAGAAATCGTAGCGTATCGTATCGAAGGGAACTTGGAAGAAATACCGGACTCCAGACACACAGACTTCTTCATTCTCTTATTCTTCTTCAATACAAGGAGTAGACTTCCAGACTGTTTCGGTTGAAAGTTGACCTCGCAGCGTTTTATTAACTCGGGTCTCTTCTACTTTAGGTCTTTAGGCCGATATTTCTTGCGCCGTAGATATAGACGAAACGTTCAGTAGAGGTTTTGGGGCAACTATCAAGCCTGATCTGGGAGCCCGGAATTTTTTCACGCCTGTCTAATGACTCACGTCTTTATTAGCGACCACGTTCATATGTAAGGCCTATATTTTGATAATTCTTTTCTTCCTAAATACATTTATCTTATTTAGCCCTTCCCAAAGCTACAAAACACGTTGTCACCCCTCCCCAGCACTTCCGAATCAAACACTATTAGCCTAGTAATAATTGAAGCGTAAATGAGCGTTGTACGAGATGTTGCTGTCTCCTGTTACTAATTACTCTCCTGCCACTGTTATGCATGCAAGTGCTGTACTGTATATTGTTGTAGCCAGTAACAATACACCAAGCTGTAATGGGATAATACTATTGTTGCACAGTTGTTACAGCAGATACTATGAATTAGCGTGATTGTTTGTTGTCTGCACAGACAAACAACAGCAGGAATCACAGAAAAATCCTGAGCAGTGTTGCCAACTCTGTCATGCGAAAAGTCCCAAAACGCCACCCATAAATACCCCATTTTCAAGTAAAAATCCCCTAGATTAAAAAATATATATTATTTAATGTTTTTATTGTTTTAATTGTTTGCTTTTCAATTTAAATTGCCCCTTTGGCATAAATATCTGTCAATTTAACGTAAACTTCACACTTATAATGTACACAGTATATTCTAAGTCGGGTGGTTTCTGTTGGAAGTAATTGCCTTTTGAATTCGTGGTAAGTCTGTAATGTTGCTCGTATTTAGGACTCATCAGAAACTGAAGAAAAACTACCGAATGACCGTCGGTAGGCCTATAAGTGGTTTCCCTTTACCACCTGTCAATAGCCTGTCAACGGTTGGAGATTAAGGGCACTCTTGTCCTTGGGGTAAAAAGAATTACTCCTTATGGTGGATGAACCCTGTAGGACTATCACGTCTTGCTTCTATTCCCTTTTCTTATTTATGAATATTCACTATTTATGTAATAATTAGGAATATCGGTATGGAGAGCCATACATGACCACCATGTTCTAAGATTTATGTATAAAATAATTTTGGAAATGAAATATTTCCATAGAAACAACTTCTTTCTTCAGCCTTAACCACAGTACTGTATTCACACTAACGTATACCACCTCAAGTTAGCGCACTCGGTTTTCACTGATGATGGCAGTCGATGGCACTGCCGAAACGTCTGGTTTTGCAGAAAACATTGGACCACGGCCAAACAGCCCGGGAAGGAATTTTAACAACAAACTACTTCTTTATTGCCGATAACGTCCCCTTCAACTAACATTTTCATTTATAGATATTTCATCTACCTTTCCCCAGTGGATTATTATGATCTTTTTTTTAGGACGTTTATCAAAATTAAGTACTTTACTCTTCTTAAAACATAAAACGTTGCCGGTAAACTATCCTTTCCCCTTAACCGATCTACACCAAAATCAACAGGCCTTTAGTCCTCTACAACTCGGGCACATATGTAAAAAATTACTTGATTCTGTTTGAATTTGCGGTAGTTATCGTTCGCTATAGAAAAAATTCTACACAGAGACACTTCTTGAAAAATGTTTTTTCTTCATGTTTTAGAGCAGTACAATCAGAATCAGCCCTTATCTCCAACACGAGATTTTTTCACCATCACCATACTTCCATTTACTTATGGAACATTGAAGTAAAAATTAAAATTCCATCCCTGTACGATGCAGAGATTAAATGGTGTACGATATTAAATTTCATAAGTTCTTGGTCCGGTTTCTAGTTTTATTTCATTTGTACCCGGTCACGTCCAATTACACAAAAGTTAATTAAAACAAACTGTACGGCAAAAGAATAGTGACATCGGCTTCCTAGTTAGTTTGCCTGGCTCTGGTTCGACCTATTGTATGCTTTAATTACTTCTTTTAATTATCAGAGCAACGATCAAATTACACATGGTCGCTTGCCAATGTAAATTGCTTCCGTATTAATAGTGAGTTCATGAAGACCTATGTGTGCAAACTCCATCACCTTGCGGAAATCAGGTCATGTTAACCATGTGGGTGGCTGTACTGTGTCTACATATACATGAATGCGCGCGCGCGTGTGTGCTTGTTGCAGTGTTCTTCAAAGTCAAACTAACCTGCTTTATATTGACTCGAGTATTGTGACAGTATGGTGATTAAAATGAATCTGCTCTATATGCAGTAGCGTGGGGTCCATGTAACCGCTGTTGCCGGCGGCAACAGTAGGCCTACTGGAAATAAAAGAAAATAATATTAATTATATTACAAAATAAATACTAACTTATAGTTATTGAATAATTGAAATCCGAACAATATTACTAGGGAAACTTGAAGAAAAGCATAGCATTGTTTTCGAACTGCTGGCCGCTTGATCCGTCTTGTGTTGCCGGCTCAGACAGCGGCAATGTTTTACTGCGTACGGTCATTGACCTCCTAGTAGTTGTCACTATACAAACTGCGGTGAGGGGGACGCATTCGTTCACCCAGTGTGTTGCCGCTGTATAAACCGGCAAAACGCTCAGTTAGCAGCTGTGTTCGTTTTCAGAATCGACGTGTAGCAGTTACTACTAGTACGCACCTATTTGTATTTTGTTCTTTTAGTTAGGCTATATGTTTCTCTGTTTTTCTTTATTATTTTTAATTCCATTACAGTATTATTCATGTTCTAATTTATTCTGTGTAAATATAATGGGAGTCAGATCCCGTTGAACCGGGACCCTCTTCTTCTGACAGCGAATGATAGAAAATACTCTAAAAAATATTTTGGCTCTAAGAAGAATATTTTGGTCCCAAAAAGAACACTTGATACTAGAAAATATTCGAATTAATTTTTAGGTTAATGTATAAAGAATTTTTTAGTACTTACAAGTACAGTACACCTCTATTTATTCCAGTCGGTGATTTTTTAGTTTTTTATCTGAGATGCATTTCGGAACCGTTGTGTTCCATCTTCAATTGGATCATTTAGTAAACTTACATTACATTTATAAAAAATTTCCACTCAGGTGAGTGTCGTCGACACAGGTACATAGCCTATAACACGCAACAGAAAACACAACACTTAAAAAATTTTAAATTTTAAAATAACGTTAATATTACAACGAAAACCGAATCCAAACGGGCGATTTGAAAATCGAAGCTGGCCAGCACTTGTTGCCCGCACGTCATACGGAAGCCGACCCGTAAAAACTAAAAAATCACCGACTGGAATACCTAGAGGTGTACTTGTAAGTACTAAAAAATTCTTTATACATTATTAAAGGTATTCTTTGACTGTATCATAAAACGTTTAGGTTAAGTTTTAGGCCTATCACAACCGGCAACAGGTGTTATATACCCACGCCATGCCATTTTCTATATGGCAATGAAAAACTAACAATACACAATAATAATCTAAATAGGCCGGCGGCAGTGACTGGGGCAGAGACAAGTATTTCTCTAAATGGGCTTTCACGGTCGGGGTCAACTCTGTCATATTAGTCTGACAATCCACCGAGCTATTAGGCCGTGGTCTAATCCTGCCGCGTAAAACAGACGTTTCGGCCCCAGTGTAACGACTTCAGACACAGCAACTGGTACTATGCTCTTCACTAGTACTGTGCAAACTGGTGAAGAGTGTACCAGTTGTGTCTCGAGTCTTAAATAAGACTGTAAACAGTCTTATGTTTATCTTCGATCACGATTAATCTGATTTTTATATTTCCACCTCAAGAAAAAAATGAGATGATATGCATCAATAAATAGACCAATATACCTAATGTTTATAGACTTACGAAAAGCCTATGATGACATACCAATATCAAAACTATGGGAAGTGCTTCAAAATACCAACATCAATCATACTCTCGTAAAGGCTGTCCAAAACTTATACAATAACATGAAATGTGCAGTGAAATTAGGAAATAAAATACCAGAACCCTTTACAGTCAACAAAGGTCTGCGACAAGGATGCTGTCCATTTCCCCAACACTTTTTAAAATATATGTTGCCAAAGCTTTAACAACCTTGAAAAAGAAATGTAGTGGAATGGGCATCCAAATCGACGATGACACCTGTCTATATACACTTCAGTTTGCAGATGATCAAGTAATATGCGCAAATGGCAAAGATGACTTTGAATACATGCCACGCAAACTGAAGGAAGAATACGGAAAATGGGGACTACAGATGAATGTGAAAAAACACAATATTTGTGTATAGGCGAGGAAACGACCGACATAGTATTGGAAAGCGGTGAAATTGTAGCAAAATGTGAGAATTACAAATATCTGGGAATAAATTTTAACAAGGAAGGGACAGACGATACAGAAGTAAAGTAAGAATAAACAAACCAAGAAATAATTAAATCTCTAAATGGAATACTGTGGAGCACCGAAATAGGAAAACAAAGGTAAATGAGAATATCCAACACAATGATTAAGAGCACATTAGTATATGGATCTGAGACATGGAGATTGAAAAGAAAGATAGAAGCCACAGAAATGGACGCCTTAAGAATAAGAATATGTTGAACATCAAAATTAGACCGAGTCAGAAACGAAACAATTAAGCAACAAATGAATATAAAAGAAACTGTTTTAGAACACATCGAGAAAAAAACAATTAATTTGGTATGGGCACGTGCAGAGAATGGGGGAGGAGAGGTTGCCAAAGAGAGTGATGAAATTGATACCATAGGAAAACAGAAAAAGGGATAGGCCAAAAGTAACATGGATACAAGGTGTAAGGAGATCAATGAGTGTACGAGGTCTAACTGCAGAAAACTCCAACGACAGGAGATATTGGCGATTAGGCATCGGACAACGTCGCAGGACGTTTTAACTCGAATATCAACCCTAGCCGGGGACTGCAACATTCGACGTTGGCAGGTGAAAGTCTGGTTTCCCAGGCCAGGCGTCGTCGACACAAATACCCAAGCGATCTTTAACATGGCGACACACTTTGGTCGCTAAATAAAATTCTCGAAGTACTCGTCCACCTTATTGGAGCGTGACAAAATTATTACAGATAAAGAGGAGGAGGAACGCGCGACAGTAGTCTCAGTGGCGGCATTACAGACATGTCGTGATGTGTGTGTGTGTGTGTGTGTGTGTGTGTGTGTGTGTGTGTGTGTGTGTGTGTGTGTGTGTGTGTGTGTGTGTGTGTGTGTGTGTGTGTGTGTGTGTGTGTGTGTGTGTGTGCGCGTGGAATCATTATTATCACCTCCGCTATAAACGCGTTATTATCTGCATAAAGAAGACAAGAGCGCGGCAGGGAATGCGATACAGTAGCGGTGAAAGGCTCCAATGAACGTAAACGCTGTCACCGGCAGGCAGCAACTGTTACAGAGAGACTCAGCTGCAACGACAAGCACATCACGTTCGCTGTGGTGATCCAGGTGACAGGTTTACAGTGAAATCTTAAAACTACGGGCCCTCGTCGACCAGTAAAAGTAGACTTATACTTTGGCACAGTGGTTGGTTTCTAAAATTATAGGTGCCGGAACGCGCCAATTCAAAAGTTTTACAGACACCAATATACTTATATTTTATATTAGCGTATAAGTTTACATCAGATTATTACAAACGAGGTTTACATTTTTAAAGCCTTATAAAATATGTAACATACGTATAAACTTGTATCTAAAAAGGTAATAAATTTTACTGATATTTCTAAAGTGCTCCATTGTCAGGTTAGCCGCACGACAATCGAAAACATCTCACTCATGATGGCGTCATCCTGGAGCCTTAATAAAACTCTGAGTGATGGTTTCGGTGGTTCGGACATTTCAAAAAAGTTTCCATAGTTTCATCATTGTGTTGTCATATTGTTTGTTTCTTGACCTTTCCTTACTCTTTGTGTCCAGTCGTGTATGATGGCCAGAAATCAGCCATGAATCCATGCACTTTGATGGAGCGAGCCTTGTTGAATTTTTTTTAAATACGTTCTATTTACAAGATAATTTTGGGTAGAGCGTATTAAAAAATTTAACGATAGTAGTTAAGGTAAAGATTAGTGCTGGTGTTTGATTTTGACATATGTTTTGTAGTTTTGTAATGGGGCTGATGAGGGGCACAATTTAAAAAGTAGTAGTAAGTTTTTGTAATAATTCGGTTTTTCTTTTCGTATACTTTTTCGGCAATTTGTTTTTGGATCCAAGAGGTTGCGGAACGCCGTTCCGGCGCGATCCCCCTGAAATCAAGCGCTGACTTTGGCATAAAAGTGGCCGTGATACCACAAAAAAAAGAGTATACCTTGTCTGCTCTAAAAATAAATGTTTATTGATTTTCGGTGAAAAAAGTCATAAGATTAAAGTAAATATAAATCTTGTTCTAGACATGACAATTAAATAATTAAATATACTTCAGTAGACATAACATCATCATCATCATCTCCTCGTCACGGATTAGGCTGCAATGCCTGCTTCGGAAACGCCCCACCCTACGATATACTGTGGGTTTATAATTCAAGGCAAGTTTGGGAAGGCGATCTTGCTGCATTCTTCCCAAATGCTTACACCAGTTAGCCTTCTATTCCGTAATTTGTAATTTGTTTTCCGTATTTAAATTCTCCTCTTGTCCGTGCATTACTTATTCTGTCTCGTAACGTGCGCCCATTGACCAACCTGAGAAATTTCATTTCTGCTGATGCAACCTTCCCTCTGTCTCTCTGTCAAACTACCCGTGTCTCACTCCCATACAGCGCCACCGGTACAGCCATGGTCTTATCAAACTTAAGCTTAGTGTCTTTCCTAGTTTTGTAGTTTAAGGTGCTGTGGATCGTCCCCACGTATATGTTTAAATTTATTAAGTTTATTTTCGACATCACAATCAACTGGTCCCGAAGATGTTTCTTTGTCCTTACTGGATACGTCCTTCTAAAAGCCATTACGTTTGATTTATGTGCAGATAGCAGCGAGCCATATGTCTGTGCTAAATTACTCAAGATGAATACTCACCTCTGCAAATAATTTTCTGTCTTTTGTGTAATAACAACGTCGTCTGCATAACACTAAGTGTAGCCTACATTGCGGAGAAAGCTTAATCACACATTTACAGTTTTCCTTCCATCTTTTAATGATGTAGGCATATGACATATACACAAAATACCTACAAAAAGTTTCAATACTCTATCTCATGAGGCTTCAGCGAAACATGTACCTACATGTGGCCAATTTAATATTACCAACACAGGGAGTACCGGCTCCCCTTAACAGACTTCAGACAGTAAGAAAATACAAAAACAAAGAAACCGTCATAGTGGCAAACAAAACATGCGTTAGTACAGTAGATCTGATAAACTACAGAATGTAACATAAGTAGAAAACAATTAATAAAAAAACTATAAACTTCCGTCAGCGAGAACAGTCAGAGAACGTCTTCTCATGGCAACCTACCGAGTGTCGGCAACTTTGGTTTCGCACCTATGGAAATCTTGGACCCGAAACACCTCGTATACCTTCTTACCTTCCTAACTGCCAATCAACAACTAAATTGAAAAATGGAGAGGAAAGCTAAAAGGTAAAGAAAAGGAATAGTAATAAATAAAAAGTTACAGAAGGATGGAAGAAGAGTTCCTGGGAAGAAGACAAAATGTGCGCGTTAAGTCTTGCAACATGGATCGCAACAACAGAGGGCAAGAAACACGATTTAATTATTTAAAGTCTAAAATGAGGTTACTATCTAGTAAAATTAAATGCTAAATTGTACAGGCTTAGCCTACAAGTAATAAACTATTGGACTAAGTGAATAAAAATGGCAGTAAAAATAATACTTGAATTTAATAAATAAACGCTTGGTATAGTTAAAAGATAATGTTTTTTTTTTTTAATCTGTAGAACTATACCAAGCGTTTATTTATTCAAATCAAGTACCTAATAAAGTGTTCTACCAGTGCCGGGCGAGGGACCATCCGATCCGATCAGTGTAAACATAATACAAAAGTATGGTTTTAGAAGTCCATACTATTTATAAAAACGTAGGCCTATTTATTTTATTATTATTTATAATATTATAGTGTCCTTTCATATTTAAAGAAATCCTCTCAAAAGCCAAACGAAGTTTTTTTTTTTAATCCCTCCCAAACCCATTCCCTTAGGCCTACACAGAGAAACCATAATAGGAGTATATTTGAAGAAAAAGAATAAGGAGGAGGAGGAGGAGAAACAGAAGAAGAAGAAGAAGAAGAAGAAGAAGAAGAAGAAGAAGAAGAAGAAGAAGAAGAAGAAGAAGAAGAAGAAGATATTTGTAAGTAGAAAAAAATTCCATTTTTAAAAGTGTAAAATATAAAAGTGTAAAAAGCCCACAAATGTGCAGAAAAATGTATAATTCTCTACGCAACACAAATTCTTATTAAAAAAATTGCGCAAATGTTTGTGCAAAAACGTAAAAAACAAACACATCGTGCCACCGGTATCCATGGCAGTGTTCGGCAAGGACAGCCTCACCCCGTCTCCAGTAAGCGTCGCTGCCTGCACCGTACCCGCTGGGTTTAGCAGCAGAAACGTACATTCAAGTGTCACGCATGACAGCCGCATTTAACGGGCGGACAGGCATTGATCGAAAAATTTGGAGAAACAAGAAAGAAACGCAACAAAGAAACAGGCCCCAACTGATTGACAGCAACAGCGAACCGTTCCTTTGTGAACCGAAACACATTTCAAGTGCGCAGCTTTCGTAAGGGGAGGCGTTTGCGTGCTCCTGTACTAGTGTATTACGGTTCAACTATATTTATGTGTTGTAGGCACCACTGTGCGAAAGGTAATAAAATTTAATTTAATTACCTACAATCATAATGTTCTCTGTGTTCGAGAATGGTTAAAGAAACATAACAGCTCAGTGGTTAAATAAAACAAATCGAAATAGGTTGTTGCTCTATAACAAATTGACTTGGCTTGCAAGACGCGAATAAAAATAAATGAAGGAAAGAATGAATGAAACACACTGGTAATGGAGGGGGAAAACGAGAAGGAAAAAACAAGACACACACACACACACTCACAGCGAAACAGAACCACGAGTGTATAAAGTGTGAAACTGACCTTGAACGTGTGCCGGTTGTGTAACACACACAGAGCGCGCTGGATGACCTTGAAGGCCAAGTTCAAGGACGCGCGCCTCAGCTGCTCCACAACAACGCCGTACCCCACTATACTGACTGACTGGCAAAGCCGGTCCGTGAGAGAATGTAACGTGTTCACTCGGGTGGGTGAGCAAGGGATGCAGGCACATCGGCTTCCTCACACTGTGTAAGGAAACATGAGTTGTATTCTATTGTCTACCAGAGAGAGGGGGTGACTAGGGAACTACAGAGAACTGGTCGTGAATCTCCCAACACTAAAAAGTTAGCGTTAGTTTAATAGTAAGTGTGAATTAATAAGTGAAATTCTTATTTAAAATTCACAAATGTAGAACTTGTGAAGTTCGGTGATTTAAAATAATTAATTTGTGTCGACGTTTCGACAAACTTTATTCTGATAATCAGGATTTCTAAACGGGCGATACAGAAACGATATAAATGAGTGTTTTTGTGTGAATGTGTGTGTGTGTGCGTGCGTGCGGGTGTGTGTGGTTTTCATAAAGAATAATATCTATTACAAAAGGGACTGCATTTTTTTTCGTTTGAGCCACTGTGGACTACGTTTGGCGCAACTGGTTCGTCCCTTCTTCTCACCTCTCTTCCTCCTTTCCCATGTCTCCTTCATTCTTGATCGATGTCTGTGCCTCTTTTCGTCAGTCCAGATGGCACCTGTCCTCTTCTTGGGGTTTTCCGGAAGCCTTGGCCATTTTTTTAATTTCTTTTTTGAATGGTAAGCTTGTTCTTGAGTAATCTGGAGTTCTTCTATATGGCTTTTCCTGTTTCTTTGAACCACGTATTGGACATTTTGAACTTTCTGAAATAGTTAAAACGTTTCCCTGTTAGTCTGTCAGGATTCTTTCTGTGAATATGAAGGTAATTCTTCTTTTTTTAATTACGTCTGTGATTTTCTCAACATGTGTGTACAGCTCATTATTGTGGCGACTTCTGTAGTGTTCTCCATCTTTTGTGGGGATTTTTCTCAATATTTTCCTTTTCATGAAAAAAGGACTGTATTACATTTATTATTATTATTATTATTATTATTACTACTAGTTGTTTCCAATCCAGGTATATTTTTTCCCTTACTTGGAATATATTATTGGGATCAAACAAATTAGTTTGTTTGTTCCTCAGCCATCTTAGTTTTTAGTCTTGTGGCATACTTGTGTACAGGTTGGTTGTTGTCACGGCTTCCTGTTGGCTAGTTTGGTAGTTTACATTGGTGTCATTGTGCTGATTTGGATTTGTTCTCGTATTAGTTTCTCTTCTGTTTTATGTTTATATATTTACTAGCTTCGCACGCGAATGTTTGACTTTTAATAAGTATTTTAATATACTTTATAATGTCTATGTCTATATGGCGTTCTGTCAGCTCGTATAACAATTTTGTACTCATTAGGCAAATTCTCTCCAAAGCTGTTTTCAGTACTAACTTATTATGTTGGTGCAACAGGCTTTGGAGATTTCAAAGTACCCGTTTATACAGCCTTTGAAGATATTTATAAAGTACCTGTTAAATTAAAAACGCTAAATTCTTTATTTTAAGTGTTACTGTGTTAGAAGCATTGTATAACACATTAAGGCCGGGCGGCCACCAGAAGCGGAGCGAAGCAGAGTTGAGCTGAGTGGATTGAGCTTGTAAAATCTAAACAATGTTGTTCAATGAAAGGGTGGCCACCGAAAGCGGAGCTGAGTAGAGTAAAATGAAGCGACGCCGCTCGGGTCAAATCCGCTCACCTTGCCTCGGCCGAGGTCCGTTTGGAAACTGACTCCGCTTCCCCCACCACACCATCTTCCCAGTCATTTTTCAGGACAATGAGTCTTTTTCAACCATTTTTGTAATTTAATAATTATTTCTGTAAATTTCAATCGTTGTAATTAATATATAAATGAAAATTACCTTAAACAAATTGCAAACTTCTCTTTTGGTCCTATCGCCTTCCGATAATTAGTAGCCCTATCAAATGCTGTTATATCATTATGAATAATATCGAGAAGTTCGTCGCGTGACATTCTGAAATAATTTTTAAACTGATCAGCAGTCAAATCATCAAAAAGAGTGCGAAATTCACGACAGTCATTTTGTCGTCTCAGATAAAGACTTTCCCACTCTTTCTTGCGCTTAGTAGCTAACGCACTCCCACACATGATAACTGAATTCAGTGTATGAATCATCAGATTCCGAACTAAGCATCGAATATTCCATCTGTTTGAAATTTAGCACGTTTGACATCGCCGAGGTTATAAACGCAACTCAAGTACATTCCGCTTTCTATTGCCGCCTCCTAAGTGACTCAGCTCAACTCCACTGCGCTCAACTACGCTCCGCTCCGCTTCACTCCGCATCTGGTGGCCACCTAGCCTAAACGTTATGTTTTCCTCAACCATGGCTTTTATTTATTTCAGCAGTAAACTAGAAACCAAAAACCGTTGTCACCTAACCTCACAAATGAAAACAACGCGTATTTTCGCTTTTTAATAGGACAATTTTTACAATTAGTACACTTCTTCTTTTCCACATCGTAATATAGCGATACAATCGCATATTACATAAAACATTGAAAATGTACTGTTTATGGATAAATGTACAGTTCTGATGCCGCTTGTTTATGATAGCTTTTGTTTATTTAATTGTTACTATGGTATTTAATTCTGGTCTCCATGGTGTTGTTGACATCTTTATACGCGTCAAAGGAAAAGGCATAATTAAAAGGGCCTAAATCGTACGAAAGGGGAAAAATATTAAATTCCAAATTAGACAGTGGTTTTTGCCTTGTGTCAAAGGTTACCTGTGCAAAATTTGGTAGCAGTCGGTGTAACGGCGTGGATTTGTATTCAGTACCCATAAATCCTCAGACTTTGAGTTGTGTGTGTGTGTGTGTGTGTGTGTGTTCAATCACTTCCTGCTACAGTCCGTTTCTTGATGTATATAATATATTTAATATTTATAATAAATAAATCTTGAGGTAAATTCATTATAAATATTAAATTTTATATATATATATATATAACTTATATATATATAAAACTTATATATATATATATATATATATATATAAAAGTTTTCCCATTTATTCAGTATTGTCCCTTTGTGTGGTGTGCGTTTTTCTAGTGTCATGTTGATTATGTCTGGGAATCCCCCCCCCCCCTTACATTCGTGTCCTGTATTTATTGCATTTGTGGCCAAATGAAGTTTATAAATGTTTGTATGTGTTTGGTTTACAATGTTTTTACAATTGGTTTTTCGTCCGGCATAAAATAGTGGAATAAAATAATTGAATACCACAGACTCCTAACCTGGTTCGTAGAGGCTATCACGGCCGGCGCCAACATTATGCAAAGTATCGTTAGCTCCGGCTGCTAGTTCGTAGTATAAAAATATTAAGTACAGACGTTTCAGCCATTTTCAGGGGCAAAATTGTTTTGGCAGTTGTTCGCTAAATAACCCCTAGTACTGAGGTAGACTCTACCTTTTGCACTGAAGATGGTCTCCGATGGAGGTCGAAACGTCTGTACTTAACATCCTTAGACTACGGCCTAACAACCCAGCTACCGATAGTGTTACGGCGGTCTAACTGATCGTCGTATGGTACAGTGGAAACAAATACAAGACACCAATTAAGTCACTAATCACCAGCTTTAATTTTCACAATTAAACGGTTCGTAATTAACAACACAGTCTCTTACAAGAAATCAGATAAAAATTGTTCACACGCCATAAAATTTCAACTAATATTAAACACAATTGTATTACAATTATACCGCCCGATTATAAAACGCAACACTTCACTAGTAACCACTTGAACGCACACAGTAATATCGCCCGATAATAACTCTCTAACCGCACTGTAAATATGTCGCAACTATAACTGAAAACTAAGGCCGCTGCCGCCCAGTATTTATACAACGCTCACAGACCAGAAGATTCCAAACTACGCATTAGCGCCAGTGTACGACGTAATTAATTGCGGCCTTGACACAGTCCAGCAAATGCGTCGAGAGTCACGTACGCTATACGCATTACATTCCGGATCCCTCTGGAACATTCGATAAACACGTAGATTGTTCTGTGATGGCGTAACGATACTTTGAACAATACCAGAGTCTGTATTTCTTGGAACTTTAATAACATTTCAATAAACAAGAATACTCGTATACAAGATTTCTTATCTACGATTTACGATTGTCCACTGCACAATAACGTCACAAACAATAAATATCATCTAATCATAGTAGTCGCAACACATAATACAAGTCACCAGTTACAAATGTACGCACAGAATAGTTTACACAAAATATTGTCCACTGTCTAATAACTCTTCCTCTCTCCTATGGCACTACAGCCCTTGTTGGCCCCTGGCCTGCTTCAATTCCCCCCCCCCCATTCTCTTCTGTCGGTAGCCGTCCTCCTCTACGAACGCAATTTCAGTATTTCTTTCGCATCCTCATCCACCGCGTGCTCCCATATTCACCTCGGTCTTCCCACTGGTCTTTTTCCATGGATTCTGGTATTCAATAGTTTTTGTGGTATCCTTTCTTCCCCCATCCTGGCTACATGACCGGGGCGCTGTAGTTTTATGTACCGTGTTAGCGGTGGTTCTTTATACATTTGATACAATTCAAAGTTATATCTTATTCTCCAGCCGTGTACGTCATTAACTGGTCCCAGGATTCTTCGTAATATTTTTCTTTCAAAGATATCGACAGCGTTTGCTGCTTTGGAGTTCAAGATACACGTTTCGCAGCCGTAGGTTAGGATGGGTCTTATTATTGATTTGTATATCCTTAGTTTCGTGTTTCTGTAGATGTCTTTGGATCTGAAGATACTTGATGTGGCGAAATACGCTTTATTGGCTTGGACTATCCGGTTTCGGATTTCGGCTTCTTCTGTGCCGTTTTTTTCTAATATGGTTCCCAAGTATTTAAAGTTGTCCACCTTTTCGATATTGTCGATTGTTCCGTAGTTTCTTTGTCTTCTAGCCTGCACTAATATTTTTGTTTTATCTATGTTGATTTTGAGGCCTATATTGCCAGCATTTTCTTTGAGCTCGAAGAACGTTTCCTCTGCCGTATTTTTTGTCCGACATTATGTTGATGTCGTCCGCGTAGGCTGCTAATTGGACCGATTTGTCTGCCAGTACGTTATTTCTTCCTACTGACAGTTTTCTGATCACATATTCTAGAGCTAGATTAAACAATCTAGCGGCCAGCCCATGTCTAATAACACACACTGACATCAAAATTCACAGTTCCTTTTTTTTTTACTTATCTTCATTGCAACTAGTTACAAACTATCTAGCAATTTTATTCTAATACACAAGTTAACAGTGTGTAGGATTAGCTCAGTACAGTTACACTTTGTTCATGTGCTGAGAATTACTATACATATTTAGTTCACCAGTTCAAATGCTTTTTGTCTCTGCAATCCCCAAACGAGTCCAGCATTATCAAGCAGTTGTAGCACTTCAATGCTTACGTGTTCACGAAATCTTCTTTCATATTTATCCGCAACCCGTTTAATCTCGTCAGCAACCGTAGGCATTTTCAGGTCCCGATTGATATCATCATTTCCTACGTGCCATGGTGCATCAACAGTACTGCGAAGAACCTTACTTTAAAAAGTGTGAATTATTTTAATATTAGATTTCTTAGTACACCCTCAAAGCTGTACACCATACACCCAAACTGGTTTGAAGACTTGTTAGTATAACAACAGCTTGTTATGTAGCGACAGCTCAGAGTGGCTTCCAAGCCACCACCACATTTTCTTCAATTTTAATACAACTTCTTCCCGTTTCTTCTTAACATGCTATTTCCACCTAACAATCACTAATAGTTTGTCTTTATAGATTCGTTCGTCATGTACAAGTGAGCTATGTACAACTTCCAAATCAGCGTTACCTATAATTTAATACGTTATGGTAACGGTAAGAGATGTCCTGGATGGCGGTAGAATAATCGACCAACGTCTTGAAGGCGCGTCCTGGAAGATCGAGGGCGTTGCGTCACCCTGCTGCTAACACAACGCGTGCAGAGGATCACGTAGTCACGAACGTTAACTGTCTCCACAGCGTGCTAATAGGATAGCGAACCATAGACGGCCAAAAACAATGGTTATAAACTGGAAAACGCAACGTTTCAGACAGCGAAAGTAAGTCACAAATTAAACCAGTAGAAGTAGGGGAAAATGTAGCAGGATTGCTAGGTTTGCCAGGACAAACAAAGAAGACACAAGAACTAGAATGGTCAATTTCTTCTTCTTCTTCTTCTTCTTCTTCTTCTTCTTCTTCTTCTTCTTCTTCTTCTTCTTCTTCTTCTTCTTCTTCTTCTTCTTCTTCTTCTCCGTCTTCTTCTTCTTCTTCTTCTTCTTCTTCCTCTTCCTCTTCCTCTTCCTCTTCATCTTCCTCCTCCTCCTCCTCCTCCTCCTCCTCCTCCTCCTCCTCCTCCTCAACCCATAAATTGGTGAGCTTGCAACTTTTCTTTCGTTCCCTAGACAGTATCTTAATCACCACATACCTTCTTCTCTCATTTGACCCCATTAGTGTACTCCTGACTGGGTCTTTTCCTCCCGCTACGCCCTTCAACAAGGGTTGTGAACCAGTTTGAATGGCGTAGCAGTTCATTTTGACCCTCCTTCCCACAATGGTTCCAATTAGCGTCCTTCTTTCACCCACTCTCTTCACAACCTCATCGTTTGGTATTCTTTCCGTCGACGGTATTCTTAGTGCCCTCCACCAGCACCACTTGTAAACAACGTCAAGTCAGTTCCTCTACAATTCCTTCAAACTCCAGGTTTACGAGCTGTGCGTGCATATTCTCCAAATGAAGCTCTTTATAAGTTTCTTTCTGTTTTCCAAGGACACGTTTCTGGAGTCCAGAAGAGATCTACGTATTATCGCTCCTCCTGCATGTGCAGTTCCAGTTTCTGCATTACTGGTGCACCTTCCCCATGTGATTCAATGCAGATTCCAAGATATTTAAAGTGATCAACACGCACTAGCTTCCTATATCAAAATGGGTATTCACTTGGATATATTGCATGCAAGCAAAGAAAATAACTAAAATGGTACGGATGACTTGCATCGGAGGATCAACAATGACACGCTGCCTAAAATGCGTACTATGGGTATGGTGTCCACATGAAAGGGACAACGCCACTAAGACGTTGAAAACATCAACAATGCACTGTGATGACAAATAACAGTAAAAACATTACAGTACTGGAAAGCAGTATACGATTAATGTGCACAGAAGTAAGAATAAACACATCACATTTGTGGAAACGTGTGATTTATTACACACACACACACACACACACACACACACACACACACACACACACCTACACCTCTGTTGTGCACCGGCGGACAGCACGTTAATCATTTACGGTACATATAACACACTGTGAACATACCTTATGCTGTGTGCTGTAACAATTCTTTATAATGCCATGCATGCATGTTCTCTTACGTTATGTCGTGTGATTTCTTTTATCGTCATGTGGTCTCACGTTTGTGCTTGTCTCATATACATTATCTCGTATCACATGCATTGATAATCCAATGTTTCCTTCACTCAAGAATATCACTTACCATTTCCATTAGAGTGTATTGTACAGCTAGCAAAATGTGTATCGCATGTACCCGACCGTCGACTACGACGGGCATCGAATTCATAATTGAGTTATTAATTATAGGCATAGGCATATAATGTGAATATTGAATATGTTTATAGGCAACTATAGACATAGGTATAGGCATAATTGAGTTAGGCGTAGATATAGTTAGGCAACTATTTTTTTTGAATAATTTAACGTAACATTTCTAAATCTAATAATTGTTATTCGAATATTTCTCACATTGCTTATTATATTTTTCAGAGACGAACGTACTTCTCCTTTAGTAAAACTGCCTCACGACAGGTTTCAACTCCATGCTCTCCATTTTATATTTTTCAGAGACGAACGTACTTCATCTGTAGTAAAACTGCCTCACAACAGGTTTCAACTCCATGCTCTCCATTTTATATTTTTCAGAGACGAACGTATTTCATCTTTAGTGAAACTGTCTCACGACAGGTTTCAACTCCATGCTCTCTATTTTATATTTTTCAGAGACGAACGTACTTCATCTGTAGGAAAACTGGCTCACAACAGGTTTCAACTCCATGCTCTCCATTTTATATTTTTCAGAGACGAACGTACTTCTCCTGTAGTAAAACTGTCTCACGACAGGTTTCAACTTCATGCTCTCTATTTTATATTTTTCAGAGACGAACGTACTTATCTGTAGTAAAACTGCCTCACAACAGGTTTCAACTCCATTCTCTCTATTTTATATTTTTCAGAGACGAATGTAATTCATCTGTAGTAAAACTGCCTCACAAGAGGTTTCAACTCCATTCTCTCCATTTTATTTCTTTCAGAGACGAACGTACTTCTCCTTTAGTAAAACTGTCTCACGACAGGTTTCAACTCCATGCTCTCCATTTTATATCTTTCAGAGACGAACGTACTTCATCTTTAGTAAAACTGTCTCACGACAGGTTTCAACTCCATGCTCTCCATTTTATATTTTTCAGAGACGAACGTACTTCTCCTTTAGTAAAACTGCCTCACGACAGTTTTCAACTTCATGCTCACTATTTTCCCTGGTACTATGCGTTTGTCTTCATCCGTCTATAGCCCACAGACAGATATATAGCCGTCTCCAACCGTTCCTCTTCCCCGTCCTCTCTTTCCTTCCATCTTTCGCTCTGTACATCCTTAGCTGCGGACTAGTTCTACTAGTAGCGTATCTGGAATTTGGCCTGGGAGGAGGAGGCGGTCGAGTCGGCCTCATACAAACGAAGAACAAGCTAACATTAACGTATTTAAAGTGGTTGAAAAACGAGTGATAATATCCTGAAAGCAATTCCATTAATGTAAACGGCAAATACAATAAATACAATAAACATAATGTTGTTGAAACATTGTTTACAAGGTACTTATTGATTGGACTGATTTTCCTGTAGGTTATATTTCCAACGAATACGTAAATTCTGTGTAATAAATATGTTTGTATATTTACAAAATAGTTACTATTATATTAGCGAATACAGCTGAAAAAATAATACAATAACCTAAAAATAAGGAGATTAACAAAATTCGTTCTTCTTTTTTCGACATTCTGGGGAGGGGTTGGATCCCGCCCGTTCATCACCCCCGAAAATACGCCCCTGGGTTCTACTAAGTATATCCCCCAACACAGACGTTTTCTATTTGTTATTGCTTTCAGCAGTTCAATTTCCTCACCTATTCTCGTCAGTACTTCATTGTTTATCATTCTACAAGTCCATTTCACCTTAATTATCATTCACCGCACCCTCAATTCGAAGTTCTCTAACTACTTTTCTTCTTTGTTTTTTTTTTTTTTGATAGCCCATGTTTTACTGCCATACAAAACCACACCTGAAATAAAACATTTAGCAAATCTCTTTCTCGTCCCAATCGGAATCCTTCTTGCTGTCAGCAATGCTTATACCTTTAAAGCTCTCTTACCATAGGTGTCCTACTTGTTATTTTCACTGTACAGCTTCCACGCTGTGTCACATGGAATACGTAAACCACTTCACTTACTCGACAGTGTTTCCTTCCAACGATGTGCTAACGAAGCCTTCATCATTGCTAATTTTTATCATCATAATCTTCTTCTTCAAGGATTAAACCAACGATGGTTTATTTCGGTCTCAAATAGGCAAAGATTAGAGCTGGTCACTCCAGCGCTTCCTCGAACGTCCCACACCTCTCCGTCCCCTCGGCTTATAGTTCCATAGTTGTTTGGGGATGCGGCAGTTATCCATTCGGCAAAAAGATGTTCTCACCAATTCAGCCGATACTGGGCGATCCTGTCGAGTATACTCATATTATTCAGTTCCTGCCGTATATATCTGTGTTTCTTCTGTGATCATGGAGAGTATACCCTGCCACGTGCCTGAGAAATCTCATTTCAGTCGACTGTCCTGGCCTTTCGTTAAAGTCCAATTCTCAGACCGATAAAGAAGTGTGGGAAGAGCCATCAACTTGTAGAATTTTAAGCATGTTCCTTTCCTTTACTTGCTGACTCAAGAGTTCGTCTAATGGTCCCGGACAGAAGGTTGAACTTACGCATTTCAAATTAAATATTTTTACTTCCATCTTCCGTAAGGAAAATGGAAGTATGGTGATGGCAAAAAAAATCGCGTTCGAGATAAGGGCTGATTCTTATTTTACTACCCTCAAAACATGAAGAAAAGTCAGTTTCCAACGCGCGCGCGCGCGTGTGTGTGTGTGTGTGTGTGTGTGTGTGTGTGTGTGTGTGTGTGTGTGTGTGTGTGTGTGTGTGTGTGTGTGTGTGTGTGTGTGTGTGTGTGTGTGTGTGTGTGTGTGTGTGTGTGTGTGTGTGTGTGTGTGTGTGTGTGTGTGTGTGTGTGTGTGTAGAATTATTTATATGGCAAACGGTAACAGCCGTAAATTCAAACAGAATCAAATAATTTTTGCATACTTCACTAAATTGTAGACGACTCAACGCTTATTGATTTTGGTGAAGATCGGTTAAGGGAAAGGGGTAGTTTACCGGCAACGTTTTGTGTTTTAAGAAGAGTAATTTTTTTTACGAACGATAACTGGCGCAAATTCAAACAGAAACAACTATTATTTTGCATTCATCCCTGAATTGTAGAGGACTCAAGCCTACTGATTTTGGTGAAGATCGGTTAAG
Source organism: Magicicada septendecula (assembly GCA_034769895.1). Taxonomy (NCBI): domain Eukaryota; kingdom Metazoa; phylum Arthropoda; class Insecta; order Hemiptera; family Cicadidae; genus Magicicada; species Magicicada septendecula. The sequence goes on from CM068371.1 coordinate 7,199,531, forward strand.
GGGAAGGGGTAGTTTACCTGTAACTTTTTATGTTTTAACAAGAGTAACTACTTAATTTTGATAAATAAAGTATCCTGAAAAGAAGCTCATAATAATCCACTGTAGAAACGTAGATGAAATATCTATAAATGAAGAGGCTAGTTGAAGGGGGTGGGGGTTATTTTCTATAAATGAAAATGGTAGTTGAAGAGGAGGAGAAAATTTTTATTTATATGTCATGTGTACTACGTTATAGGCAACAAAGAAGTAGTTTGTTGTTAAAATTCCTTCCCGGTCTGTTTGGTCGTGGTCCAATGTTTTCTACAAAACCAAACGTTTCGGCAGTGCTATCGACTGCCGTCATCAGTGAAAATCGAGTGCGCTGACGTGAGGTGGTATACGTTAGTGACCACAGTACTGTGGTTAAGGCTGAAGAAAGAAGTAGTTTCTATGGAAATATTTCATTTCGGAAATGATTTTAAATATAAATTTTAGAACATGGAAGTCATGTATTGTTCTCCATACCGATATTTTTTTTTAGTGACAGCAATAAACCCGTAAGCAAAGCAGTTAAATTTTGGCGCTACTTACAGTAGGATTGAGCTAGGCGTTCGGTTTGTTTTGTTTTGCTGATAAACATTTTGACTGGAGAGAGGTTTAAAAGTTTATGTGGTTATCATTGTTGGCGCAGTAACTGCCAGTAAATTGTCGGTACCCGTCGTTGCTGTTGGTCGGTATTAAATTCACAAGCTTACTACAGTCTGGTTCACTGCACTACACAATCGCGACATTATAAATTTCGCTAAACAGAATAAATTGATTCTATTTTGTGCCCTGCGCGTTTTATTTTCGTGTAGTTTATTCGTCTGGTCTGTGCACATATAACCGTGTCTTGCAGCAACATTCTTATTTCCCTTCCTATTGCCTTCACTAACGTAATGCGCTGTCTTTGGTAAGTGTGGCAATTTGTTCAGTGCAATGCAAGCCATTACTGGATGATATCTATCAGCAAGTGGAATCAGGCGAGCGTTATCCTCTACGTTCACCGTCGACTTTGCATGTCAATAAAATTCGACAGCAGAACCAGTACAATTCGATTCACTTGTAAGAGATGCATTTTACATGCAAGCTGTCTGGCCCGGCCTAATCGTGCATCAGCTGTTCCCTGATGACCTTACCTGAGAACAATAAGCTCCAATTTCCACCCATTTAAATTTACTGTACTTATATAAATTATGCTGAATTACAATACGCTCATATTAATACATTCGTTTTTCAACTTTACAACTAATTGGTAGATCTGATATAAAATTTAATTAATAAAGTTGTGTCAGTGGTTATAATCACAAACAGAATTAACACTTGTATACGTAACGTTTTCCGGACTGTTTAGCCGTGGTCTATGGTTTAGTGACAAACCAAACGTTTCAACAGCACCGCTGGCTGCCATCATCAGTGGAATTAAAAGAAATCCAAGGCCTCCTGAACGTAGGTTGTTCGCGTCAGGCCCACAGTACTGTGGTAAAGGCTCACAGTTTTTTCTTTTCTTTTTCTTTTAATTTTTCTTTTTTCTTTTTCTTTTCTTTTTCTTTCTTATCTTTTCTTTTTCTTTTCTTTTAATTCCACTAATGATGGCAGCCAATGGAGCTGTTGAAACGTTTGGTTTGTCACTAAACCATAGACCACGGCCAAAGAGCCCGGAAAACTTTACGTATACAACTGACACCGGCCGTGAAAGCCTCAGGACAATGTTAGAATTAACACTGTTGCACACCGCTATAGAAAAATTATTCCGATTAGGCCTTTCAAGCTTCACAGCTCATCATCAGATAGGAAATAACAATAATGGAACTAGACAACTTCTTTATATGAAAATGTGTTTCTAATGTAAAATGTGTGTGTTTGTGTTTGAAAATGTGTACGAAACAACACCATCGTTTACGAAAACGTGTACGCGCTATAGAGCAAGTGGGGGGGGGGGATAAAAAAGTTGTCTAGTTCCATTATTGTTATTTCCCATCTGATGGTGAGCTGTGAAGCTAGAAAGCGCTAATGGGAATAATTTTTCTACAGTGGTGTGCAACAGTGTTAATTCTGTTTGAAATAAAATTGTAAACACTATTTTACAATTCGGCCAGCTGTGGACTACCTTGCTTCCTTCGTTGGGTTTTAATTTTTGCTAAGTTTGCCTGCCTTAGTAATCGAAGTTGTCATTAAATGAATCACGTTCGTCCATGTCTCCAAGCGTGATCCCCACTTCATCTAGATCCCCACCTCGGCGAATCAGGACTCCTTACGGTACGTGCATAGCGCGGAATAACAACATAGAATACTCACACAGCTTACAGTCAGTGTGAAAACAGACTCATGTATTTACATGGCACCGTGAATAGCGAAGCAGATCGCACATCGCATACCAGAGAATGTCATCGCTGATCCTCTTCGGAAAGCAAACAAGTTTGTTTTTTACATCGCTCATGGAATACTTCTGAGCTCTGATTGGTTGCTTCGAGAAGCCACACGCAACTCTATCTAATGTACAATTCCCGCTAAAGTGTAAACAGTTCGGTCTCTAGTCTGCTGTAAAATGTGCTTACGACGGCATGCACAGAACTCGACACTGTTCACTGTTCTCGTGTATCAGACATTATTTCATCCTCGGTATGCACACCTCTCATACATGTGGGATCGTCTGTGCGAAGCTCCTATGCTAGTGTTCCGCGCTATGTACGTACCCTTAGAAAGAAAAGTAAAGGAGGAACGAAAGGAAAGGATGAATATCGTCCAACTTCGAAATTCGTCTATCTGTTAAGCTGTTCTTAAAGTTGGCCTTGTCCTGGCAGGTCCTCCACATCATATTGTGAGTTATTAATTCCAAAAAGTGGAAATATAACCAAACATAGTTTCAACTTTAAATTCCTTCAGCTCTTATTAACTCAGTTCTGTCCAGTGATGGCTGCCGGCGTTTCAAAATGACGTACTGTTCGCTGTTTCAAGTCTCTCAAACGTATTTTATTGAAGTCTTTGAAGAGAGCGGACGCTTTTATTGTTAACAACGACAAACAAAGTAGGCCTACATTTTAAGCCGTACAATTGTTAACTTTACCGCGACCGGCTGCCTCCGAAAGCGGTGTTGTTTGTTGTACACCGAGAGTGTCACAAACGTGGGCATTGGAGAGAGAGAGAGAGAGAGAGAGAGAGAGACGGAGTGAGCGAGAGCGGACATCAAAGAAAGTCAAGAACTGGTTCCTGTCTCTGGCGTTTGATTTACAACACTCCAAATGTGTTGCTGTAAGTGTCACCGGTAACCACAGTAAGAATCGGCACGGCTCGCTTTGCGCGCGACACTAACAGTAAACTTTACGACGCGCGCGCCGCCGCCTTCTTAAATAAAACTTGAGAAATTACTTTTTACCGCGTTCTCGTCATTTTTATTGCCGCACGTGTGCATACTACTACTACGCTTTTACTCCGTTTTGCCTCGTCCTATCTTTGTTGTTTTCGTGTGATCAGTAGATAGACAAGTCCAGAGACTTTCTTATTCCCCGTCATGAGGTACGATAAACATAGTTTTTTATTCCTCATAATATTCGGTCTTCAGTTCTGGTTTCTTAATTGTTAGACTGTTTCGAAGATTTACTCAATCTTTTACTTCGTTTTTGTTCTCTGTTACTTTGAGCGAATACAGTGGTGCGACTCCTACTCAGCTGGGAAAACATACAGAAAGTTGAAAGTGAAACTTACTTACAAAAGCGTCTCTGTACTCGAGGCAATGACGAATTTACAAAATATCACTTTCGCTACCTTAGGAAACTAGTCTATTCTAAATCCTATAAATACCCCTTAAACCAATTCTAAAACATATTCAATTACAAAAACACAATATTTAAATTATGTTGTATATTTGGCAACCAACTGATACACGCCGAAACACACAAACATACAAACGAAAAAGGAAACAAAACAGACAGAAATACACAAAGGACCGATGAAATATAGTTTTTCTGTCGCACTGGTAACAACAATGTTGGGAAGGGGTCGCGGACCCGCATACATAGGACTGTTTAATCTTTACGACTTACTAATCAACCGCTTGGGTTAAGCCGCCAGCAGTAAAACATGGTAAACAAATGAAGTTATGACGCTCCAGTTGCTGCTGTTCAAACAGAAAACAAATACAAACTCGTGGACACGTCTCTGTGTTGGCGTTTTTTTGCGTTAAAAGGTTATGGCTGCTGGAGTGACGGGCATATAGCCTACCTAGACCATTTCTGTTGTTCACTTTACCTGAGGTATTTATATTTGTACGCGGATTATAGTTGATCCGGAACCAAAGATTACAGAAGTGATTGAATCTCATCTTCCACTGCTGCTTGTCCATCAAAAGGTCTTCTTCAATTACTCGTTCTCTTAATATCGTCTGAATTTCTTCTATCCAGGTGATAGATGGTCTTCCTCTTTTCCTTATTCCTGGTGGGGTCCATTCCATAACTCTCCTTGGCAATCTTTCCTGTGCCATTTTTTTCGTGTGTCCATACCATTGTAATTTTTTTTGTTTGGATAAATCGACAATTGAATTTTTCACATTCATCCTGTCCTTAATGACTTCATTTCTAATTTTCTCACGTCTCCAAACTCTTGCCGAACGTCTCCAAAAGTCCATCTCTGCTGTCATTGATTTTGTTCTTGTGTGTTTATTAGTAGTCCAAACTTCTGAACCGCAAATCATGATATTTGTAACAATGGTTTTAAATATTTTGGTTTTAGTTTCTGCTGTAATTTGCTTATCCCACAGGATTCCATGCAATATAGATATAGCCATCTTTCCCAAATTAATTCTGGATTGTATTTCTTTGTCTTGCTTCCCACTGGCTGTAATTTTAACCCCTAAATAGGCTACTTGTATTCTTCTGTATATGAAATCTTCTCCATGTCTTCCTCCAATATCAAGTCACGTATTGCCATGTACTGTATTTTGTTTTATTCATATTACCTTTAGTCCCCATTTCTGATATTCCGTATCAATTTTCTAGTCATGTGCTCTAAAGTCTTCAAAATCTTGTACACGGATTTCTGTAAATAAGAAACAGGAAGGTCTAATTTAAGTCAAAATGTTTAGACATTTTTCGGGGAGTTGGTTGGTCGAGGAGCGACATCTATAGCTTAGCGGTATATTGTTGTTACCGTTAACTTTAATGTGATTGATTTCAGGATGTTATCACACGTTTGTCAACCACTTTAAAGACGCTAATGTTGATTAGTCTTAACTGGTTTTTTCTGTTTTGTGAAGCCGACTCGACCGGACCCCACCACCCAAGTCCAAATTCTTGATACGCCACTGGGTAGAGTATTATGTAAACTCGAATATTCAAACAACTGTAGCGGTTAGACGTAGTCTGTGTGAATCGCATTTGTGATTGTGATTATCATAGTTGGGGCAATCACACTGACTAGCTGAAGCGAAGCAATTCCAATAAATAATATTTATTATTGTCGGTAGTCAGTGTCGGTATTAGATAAATAATACCGTTATTGTCGGTATTACATGCACGTATTCCGCTTACTACAATCTGGTTCGCTGCTATATAGCTTACAAAAGCAACATTATATATTTCACTAAAGAAGAAGAAACTGATTCCTTTTTGTGCTGTGTGCGTTTTATTTTGCTGTAGTTTATTCGTCCGCTCCCTGTTATTGCACCAACAGCACTGTATTTCCCTTCTTGCTTTCGCCTTTTAACGTAATGCGCTGTATCTTTGGTAACCGTGACAATTTATTCGATGCAATGTTGGCAACACTCGTTGGATACCATTCAGCAGCAGACGAGCGTTGCCGAGTACGTTGCCCCTTGACTCTTAGCATTAGCATTACAATAAAATTTGATTGCAAAACCGGTACAATTTGACTCGATATGCAAACGTGCAAGTTTCTAATACATTGGAACCTCGATAACTCGAACCTCAGGGGAAATGGGAGAAATCGAGTTATCGAATATTGAGTTTCGAGTTATCATGAGCAGATTACAAACAACGATTTTAGATAGTCTATAATATTTTTTTACACTTCAGATTTGTATTTAGTTCAGAAGTTTAATTAAGAAAGTTGTCTTAGTGGTTATAATCACAAACAGAATTAACACTGCTGCACACCACTATAGAAAAATTTCCGATTAGCGCTTTCAAACTTCTCAGCTCATCGTCAGATCGGAAATAACAAACAGAATAAAACAAAGTCTTCACACCCCCACCCGCCGCATTGTCTACACACATCCCCGCAAACAAGCTATAAGTCAAATGCCCCTTCCCAACCTCCGAGCCCTGTCACCCCCGTCTGTACAGTTACATATTTTTTTAGCACATTCCGTGTGTTTTATTCTGGTTGTTATTTCCGATCTGACGATGAGCTGAGAAGTTTGAAAGCGCTAATCGGAATAATTTTTCTAGAGTAGTATGCAACAGCGATAATCCTGTTTGTAATTTTTTTCTGTCCGTTGTTATTAATTAACTATCTAGAGTACGACCGACTCGGATCACAAATTATTATTGATAAAAATTATAAATTTTTACCTTATGGCATTTCATTTCAAAACTAGCTTTCATTCCGTTAGAGCTTCGTCACAGGATGCGCGTAGGAGCGCTTTTGGTGACTGCGCCGTCTTTCAAAAGACCGTTGTTTTCTGTGTGTTGTGTAATATGTTCAAACAGTATGTGTGATTTAAATTGTGTCTGTTCGTTTAGGATGTTGTTTCTGTACGTTTCCTGTGTTTGTATACTTCTAGTTGTTCAAGAGTGTCTAGTTTTCGACCTTTTGTGTGTACGGATAGGATTTCCATGTTCTTTTTTATGTTTGTGCATGTGTGGTCTGCCTCAATGATATGGTCTGCAAAGGTGGATTCGGTGGTGGAGTGAAATGGAGTGTAACGCCTATTAATAATTTTCTTTGTGCCTAGTAATAGGCCTATCTGTAAAGATAACACAAGACGGAAATTCATATAATAATTAAGAGAAGCTCAGTCTCAATTAACACAGACGTAACAATAACAGTGGAATGATCAATGAATCGAATGTCCGCGAGTTTCTTAATTCGAGTCTTGACGGAGGGGGTAGTTTTGGAAATTGGGGGGGGGGGGAGTTTCTCCAATTCGAATGTGGCAGATGGAAGTTTCTCACCAGTTCGTGTGAGCCGTTCGCACCGACCTCTCATAAACAACAAAATACACAGGATTGCAAACAGCCATTAAATAGTAGATCACGAAACTGTACTGTCAGAGCAACTGTAGAACAAAGGTCCCGTCGCCGGGAGAAGACTCCGCAGAACTTAGCTTCAACATCTGCTACTTTATTGAAACACTGTTCTTAAAAACCAGTGGCTGTTACTCTTAGAAAGATAACTCTTTCATCAGGGCCGTATTTGTGGGGGGACGAACGGGACCGGACCCCCCCCCCAAAGGGTCAATAAAAAGTTGACGAGTTTTGGTTAATCTGTTAATTTTTAGGCTACTTTATTGTTTTTTTTTCCAACAGGAAACGCTAATATAGTACTAACTCTTTTTTAAATATACAAACCGGTGTATTACACAGATTTTTCGTATATATTTGAAAAATATATATAACCGTATATATACGGTTAGTAGCGTTGACTACTACGTTAATGGGATTGATTTCAAAATGTTACCGTACGTTCTTCAACCACTTTAAGCATAGTAATATTGATTACTCTTAACTTGATTTTTTTTTAGTATGAACCTGTCCCCTCCTACAAGGCCAGGTTCTAGATACGCCACTGTCTTTTATCTGATTTACTTAATACCCTGTTTTAAATGTAGATTGTAAATTGCATGCAAATTGTCACTTTAAAATAAAAAGTGATAGTGGGTAAAATTTAACATACGCACAGAAACTACCATGTTTTAAGCACTTTACGCTGCATAATAGAAAGTTGAAAATTCGAAACTTTCATCCAATAATCTTTCTATATTTTAGTATTTTCACTGAAAATATTTCCCATTTTGAAACTAGTCTTACTTTTTTATGTCTCCCTTTTCGCTCATCCACTCTCTCTCTCTAAGGCGCTAGCTACTATTTCTTAACATTACCAACGTTATTGTTGGGTATTTTCTTTGGGTATTAAATAAATTATACGGTTTGAGCTCAGCAATAATTTAATGGGTTGCCACCGGTGTATAGGACTTTCAATTTCACACTATAATACGATTATCATTTAGTCTGCAGTAAAACTTAACTGACTTCATAAAATAGCAGCACAATCTTTGTGCAATAAACTGATGTGGTGCGCGGGCTTCAAACTTGCGGCGTGCACGATGATGTAAACAGTTTTATTGCGCTTGCGCAATGGGTTCAACGCGTCTTGCCAACCCGAAGACCGCTATGGACACAGGCCTACCAACAAACTATCGAAACATAAACATGTGAACGATTATACCAAAGAATTTATATAAAAAAAGAGAGGCAATAAAATTTAATTTTGCATGTAAAAACGTAAATGATGCAGCAAATATAAAAGTAAATTAATCGTTTATAAATTATTCAACATCTTGTCGGGTTCATTATATAAGTTATTCAGTTCGTTGTGGGCGATTTGAATAATTTTTCCATCTATTTATCACAATTTCTCTTCCCATTCTGTGTTAATTTTTTTTTTTAAGGAAACTATGTCCAAAGTATGTGACTCGTTTAAGTGTCACATCGGAGAAAATTTATTACCGTTTACTACAGGAAACGTTCACATACATGCGCAAGCTTCGTAAACCGTCCCTTCTTCTTAGCTTAATGAATTGGTAACGTAACCGGCCATTCTTCTTCTTCTTCTTCTCTTCTTCTTCTTCTTCTGCTGCTGCTGCTGCTGCTGCTGCTGCTGCTGCTTCTGCTTCTGCTTCTTCTTCTTCTTCTTCTTCTTCTTCTCCTCCTTCTTCTTCTTACTTCCCAAACAAGGCCTACGATCTCACAACACACATCCCACCACCACCACTATCTTCATCATCACTTTATCATCATCATGTAAAGGCCATGCCTTGTCGAGTTAGGCACGTCTCTCTCTCTCCATCATTGTCCTCTTTAAATCGCAGTACGATAGGAAGTTCATCTCCTTCCTCATGTCTTTGAAGAACGCTGCTCTAGGTCGTCCTCTTGGTTCCCCCCCCCCCCCAACACCTATCCTTGAAAAATGTTACATAAGAATTGGTTGTGTCGTAACACTTGCCCGATAAATTTTGCCCTTCTTCTTCCAATCTATTGGAAGCAGACTATCTTCGTTCACTTCTGCTCATTACGTTATAAATAAAAAAGTAAATAAATAAAAAGTTCCGCCACCGGGAGACAGAAATTACTAAATTTAATTTAATTTAATTTTTTATTTTACTACTAGAAGTTACTAGTAGGCATCTAGTAACCACGTTGAGATGGCTGGCCCCGCGGTGAAGACGGTGTGGACGCGCGCATACGTAATATAGGTGTGACTTTGTTTCTTATCTAACCGAGACATACCAGACAAGACCGCTGTATTAGTCCTGCGATAGGGGCTGCCGGGCAGAGTGAGTCGACACCTTGACTCAATCCCATGACCGCAGCAAAAACGTTGACATCGATTATGAGTCGCAAACGAATCCACAGTCTGATCCCCCAACATTTTTTCCTAAGCCATCATATTTCTCTTAGCCTGTTTAGGCGGCCGAAACATCCACCGCTTTCATCAGTCACCAAGAATGCAGCTAGGCCTACAGTGACGTCACTCGCCATGTCTGTTACAGTCCGACCCACATCCTCCGTACACCCACAGCGCCTTCGGTTCCCTTTCTATCGCGGTTGACATGATCCAGATTCTCTTTGTCTGCCCAGTCTTCTCAGACGGGGTTCATCTATTGAGGCGAAAACAATCCTCTACCCTTGTAATGACAGGTGACTGCGTTTGCAGCCTGTTAAACAGAAATTGTAAACTGCGCCAACGGTCAGTTCTCCGCCGCTCACCTGCACGTCAGCGTGCGTACGCGCACATTTGCACACGCGCCGGGGTTGTCGACAGGTTCTTCTTATCCTCCTCCTCCTTGTTGTTGTTGTTGTTGTTGTTGTTGTTCTTCTTCTTCTTCTTCTTCTTCTTCTTCTTCTTCTTCTTCTTCTTCTTCTTCTTCTTCTTCTTCAGCACTACAGCTCAACGTAACCCTGGCATCCTCTCGTGTTATTTTATCGACATGTAGAAATTTCGAGAATTAGAAACCACTCCCCTAAATGGTCACTTCAGTTTCTTTTGTCGTTTAGAGACTGTAGAATGGTTTTGTGATTGTCAATATGATACAGAATTCATATCACGTTATGTAAGTTCATGCTCTTATTCTAAAATTACTTTAAATTGTAACTGCACCTCATCTACTGGTATGTTAATTTTTATTTGATACATACCATAAATGAGTAGTGTGTATTTTAAAATGTAAGTGAATATTATTAAAGAACAATGAACTGGCAATCACAGAGTTGATTATATACTTGTTTGTTATTAAACTTATATTATATTGATAAAACACGCTGTACCTTTATCTTCACTCATTCCTATCATTTATACTTTAGGCCTTTAAATAATGGTCCAATAATCCCCCCTCCGCAAAAAAAAGCAAAAAGAAACACTCGCTGGATCCGCTGCTGTGTAAGTTGTACCAAAATTAACCGTTTCTGTTCAAGACTGTATCTAAAAGTATTCCGCTGTTCCTCATACTGCTCAAAACCTTGCTCACCCTGTCAACACATATTTTGTCTCCATTTTTCTTCATACCTACATCTCAAACGCCACAATTCTCTCTCTCTCTCTCTCTCTCTCTCTCTCTCTCTCTCTCTCTCTCTCTCTCTCTCTCTCTCTCTCTCTCTTTCTGTATTCGTCATACTCTACGTTTCTCATCCATTTATCCATCTCTTTCTTCTTCTTCTCCTCCCTTCAAGCATCAGATCTGCGGCACGTTGCGCACCCTGCTAGCCATAGGTGCAGCCATGGCCGGCTGTAGTAGAAGGCCGGAACATTAAACATGGCAACACTGGAACCAGCTGATATTTGAGGCCGACTAGAAGATCTCTTAATTTGTGTATTTCAATAATCAAATCGCGTCATTTTTAATTGCCGGTTAACAGCAGTTTTATAATTCTCCATTTTATGCAAATTAAAAGTTTATTATATAAAATACTGTTATATACTTAAGAAATGTATTAATCAACTTATTCGCGTGATACGAATTCAATAATTCAAACAAAATTAATTCATCAGGTCTAACACTAATTCACTAATGTCTTCGTATAGTAGGCTACTAAGTGCGCACAGACCTATAATTTAGATTTACCTATAAATAGGCCTACTCATGAGTTTATAAATGCTATGAGATTAAATCAAAATATAACGTGTTCACTTTAGCTGTTTTATTACGCTATGTTTATAGGCTTCAGACGCAACGTTGCCACGTTTAATGTTCCGCCCTTCTATTAGAGCCGGCCATGTTTGGCTACAACTCGTATTCAGAGTACTTAGGCGTATATTTCCTTGCGATTGTTTGCTTTGCCTTTTCATTGCGTTCCGCCTTAAGATATGACCGAAGGACGTTAAAATGTTCCTCTCTATCGGCAGAATAGCAAACGCGCCCTGGCGACGTTTAATTTCACTTCACACAGAATCAAATTTAATCTGATACTGTTCGGTCGTCTTCTACTTCTAAATCATCAGCTGTTTCCCCAACACGTAGATATTTAGTGGTTACGTAGCCTACATAGTAATTCCGTTCGACAAAAACAAGTGTGTAAGTTACAGCTATACTCATTTCCGTCTCATCATCTTCACGTCACGGCGTAGGCAAGGTGCTGCCTGTTCCGCCTTCGAAGATCCTCCAGCCAACTCTTCCTGGGCCTATCCACAACACACATGTGTCCTATAGGTTTGTATTATTTCCAGACTTGTTTGGCCAGTATGGAATCTGACATCCTTTCTAAACGTTCTATCCACTGTTGGTTTATAATCTTTTAGTCTTTCATTCAAGTTGAAAACGTGTAAGTTTTCTCTTAACGACCTCACTCTTTAAAGGATCTAGATTAGAACACCCTTTAACTCCTCGTAAGAACGCCATTTCCGAGTCCTGTACATTTCACATTCTTGTTTCTTGCTTGTTGTCTATAATTACACCCATAGGACAGTACAGGGACTGCCATAACTTTGTAAAACTATCATTTTGTATCTCGACGTACCTCGTTTCCAAAAATACGTCTTTGTTCCCCACTTACGTTTTAAAGGCATTGTTTATAAATTACGCTTTCATAGACTTTAAATATCCCAAACAGTTCCTTCGGCCATGTCAAAAATCGTCTACAAAATGCAATAGTGTTTTATACCGAAGTACTGTTATACAAAGCGTTGTAAGGTAGGGGTAGTTGGCAGGGTAGAGAAAGTTGATTTCCAAGAGGGTGGTGGTGAATGTGTCAACTTTGCTGATGGCATAAAAAATGCTGGCTGTCCCTCTCACACTGACACACACATGGAACGCCCAAGGTCACACGGCTTCCTCCCCTCCCAAACTGCATTTTTCATTCACGAAGAGACAACTATTAGTGCTTCCTAGAAGGAACACAAACACGTACGGAATTCTCTTCTTCTCACTTGTGACCCCTCGGTTCCTCTTTAAACGGTTTGAATCACTGTCGGATGTTCTTTCTGTTTTCTCTTATTTTAGTTTCTGTAGTTCGAGAGAGAGAGAGAGAGAGAGAGAGAATAAAGGAACAACTGTTCCCATGTGACAGTTGGAATTAATAAAAATTCCGAAACACAGTTTCCCCAACACACACACACACACACACACACACACACACACACACACACACGCACACGCACACATTTACTTGCCGAAACAGGGCACGACGTGTGAATGTATGCGGTAACGTTTGTGTGTCGAGCATAAACAGAATCAATCTCTGTCTCTCTTTCTCACACACGGAGCAGTCAACAGTTAAAATCAAAAGTATCAGCAGTAGCGTGGAATGCTGTTTCTTGGTAACATTCTGGTCAGAAAGTCGCCCGGCAACTGTTATTTGTCTTTGTTTTGGTGTCGAAAGGATCCGGGAACAAAACATTATACAAGCTGGGACCGGAACTCTTTGTCGGAACCGACTCAAGAAATTTTTCTTGTCTTCGGGTCTTTTCGTTGAATTTTCGTGAAACGATTCATAAAATAATGCGCAAGATGGTCGGCACGGAGCACACGCTTTCAAAACAATTAGGGTTGTATGTTGGGAAGACACAAGAAGATCAGAATCTATGCAGCAGAAACATGGATGTAGTAAAAAAAATGACAAGAAAACCAATTTAGACGTATTGTAGGAAGTGAAAGTACAAGCGAAAAGTAATCTTCTACAAGTATTGAAATCTAGAAAGGTTTTTAACGCATTAAGACTGTCACACGGGACATTCTGCATAAAGGTAAAGTGGATTATTCTATTTCCGAGACTTCACTGCCGGCGTGAATAGTGTTAATGGATAGTAATAATAACTATTAGGCTGTGGTCCATTAATGTTGTTACTCACAGACTAAACACCGGCCTATTAGGCCGCGGTCCATTAATGTTGTTACTCGCAGACTAAACTCCGGCCTATTAGGCCGTGGTCCATTAATGTTGTTACTCACAGACTAAACTCCGGCCTATTAGGCCGTGGTCCATTAATGTTGTTACTCACGTACTAAACTCCGGCCTATTAGGCCGTGGTCCATTAATGTTATTACTCACAGACTAAACTCCGGCCTATTAGGCCGTGGTCCGTTAATGTTGTTACTCACAGACTAAACTCCGGCCTATTAGGCCGTGGTCCGTTAATGTTGTTACTCACAGACTAAACTCCGGCCTATTAGGCCGTGGTCCGTTAATGTTGTTACTCACAGACTAAACTCCGGCCTATTAGGCCGTGGTCCCTTAATGTTGTTACTCACAGACTAAACTCCGGCCTATTAGGCCGTGGTCCATTAATGTTGTTACTCACAGACTAAACTCCGGCCTATTAGGCCGTGGTCCATTAATGTTGTTACTCACAGACTAAACTCCGGCCTATTAGGCCGTGGTCCATTAATGTTGTTACTCACAGACAAAAGTCCGGCCTATTCGGACGTGGTCCTGTAATGTTGTTACTCACAGGCTAAAATCCGGCCTATTAGGCCGTGGTCCATTAATGTTGTTACTCAAAGACTAAACTCCGGCCTATTAGGCCGTGGTCCATTAATGTTGTTACTCACAGACGTTTCGGCCTCTCCTCTGGAGACCATCTTCAGTGCAGTTGTGACCTGGTGAAATACTAAAAGTTTCCATTTGTTAGAAAGTGGAGTATTTGGCTGAATTTAGATATAGAACAAATATGAACTGTAAATTGTAAGTAAGACACTTTCAATGTGAAACGTAAATAATAAATAAGGCACTTTCAATATGAACTGTAAATAGTAACTGGGGTACTTTCACGAGTCCATCAAAACAAGCTAAAGGTCATAGTTTTCTCTCTCCCTTCAATGTATAAAAGAACCAGTGTCAAACTGTAAGTTATCAGTCTCGTTAGAATGCACACGCGACGTATTTAGTAAATCAGTCTCGTTAGACTGCAGAAGAGTTGTTAGTCTCGATAGACAGAAGCAATTAGTTAATCAGTAGCATTAAAGTAGTGTTGTTAATGTAGAAAAGTTATTAACACTTAAGGGAATTATTGTAAACGATAAATTAATCAAACTGTGTGATAAACTTCTGTTGAATGAACTTGTGTACCAACACTTTATCGAGGACCGACTCACACCAACCACAACAAGCTCCCAACCGGCTCACCTCGATGTACTATGTACTGGGGTATAACAGTGCATACAAATGAGTCACACAATTGGCCGTGGTATAGCTGCGGTTCGACCATCGCCAGACAGCAATCAACAATCTGGCAACCTTGTGCGGAGTTGTGTCTGTGTACGCGCGCGCGTATTTAGTGTACGCTTGCCTTCGTTTCTTATCTAGTCCAAGGGAGTGGAGCGATGGACAAGAAGAAGAAGAAGAAGAAGAAGAAGAAGAAGAAGAAGAAGAAGAAGAAGAAGAAGAAGAATTTAAATGCTTTTATTACGATCCTATTGGTTTATAATGTGGAGAGAATGTCCAAGGAACATGAAGAATAAGTACGAATGCAGAAATCCAGCAAATCTATGAAGAGACCAGATATCGTCACTGACAGTAGAATGCGATGGGCAGGGCATGTCCAGAGAATGTTAGAGACATCCACGTTGAAGAAAGTTTTTACGGGGAGATCCGGTAGAAAAAGAAGGAGGAGTTGTCCCAGAAAACGGTTGTTGGATTATCTTGAGGACGACCTGCGCAGGCTAGGTGTAAGAGGGTGGAGACTGAGAACAGATGATCGAGACGACTGTAGACGGATTGTCCAAGAGCTGTAGCGCCAATTAAGAAGATGAAAATTGGTTTATAATGATAACAATGAATTTGTGTCTTTTAACATTTAGGACGATAATTATTTAATTTTTATTGTGCCACAAGCGTTGATGTTGGCCAAAGTACAATTCAACCTACAGCAGTTTTGAATACCTGGGCTATAGTGTGTCTTATAATGCAAACAACGACGTTGTGAATAAGTTGCATAAGTTCAACCTTATGTGCGGGACCATTAGGCGAACCCTTAAGTCAGCAAGTAAAGGAACACGCCTAAAATTCTACAAAGTGATGGTTCTTCCCACACTTCTTTATGGGTCTGAGAACTGGACTTTAACGAATCCAAGCGACTGAAATGAGATTTCTCAGGCACGTGGCAGTGTATACTCTCCATGATCATAGAAGAAACACAGATATACGGCATGAACTGAATACTATGAGTATACTCGACAGGATCGCCCAGTATCGGCTGAATTGGTGGGAACACCTTTGCCGAATGGATGACTGCCGAATCCCCAAACAACTATGGAACTACAATCCGAGGGGACGGAGAGGTGTGGGACGTCCGAGGAAGCGCTGGAGTGACCAGCTGTAATATTTCCCTATTTGAGACCGGAACAAACCATCCTTGGTTTAATCCGTGACGATGATGATGATGGCAATTCAACCTCTTCTGTAAAGCACACAGGTGAGGCTACTCAAACAGCCGGCGGGTACGCTCAACTGCGTCGGCGTTAATGGTACCCATTAAAGGAAGTTTGGCAATAAAACCTGTTGGACAACAAAATATAGGAAGACCTAGAAAGCGTTGGTGAAGTGTATGTATTCGTTTGGGACTGGAACAGGTGATTCGCCTATTCCGTGATGACAGAAGAAGAAGAAGAAGAAGAAGAAGAATTTAAAACTTTTTTATTACGATCCTATTGGTTTACAATTATTTTTATTTGGTGTTCTGTTCTAAGGCAGGTCTTCAAACGGTAAAAGCTCTCCAAGCTGTCCTATCGCATGCCGGTCTTTTCATTTTTTCGCAACACCCTCTGATTTTAATGCTATCTATTAACTTCATTCTTCTACGCCCTCTTATTTTTTCTCCTTCTATGACACCCTCCATGCCAGTTTACAATAATTACAATGAATTTGTGTCTTTTCACATTTATGATGATAATTATTTAATTTTCATCGTGCCAGAAGCGTTGATGTTGGTCGAGGATGAGAAGTAAACTTCAACCTGTTCTGTAAAGCACAGAGGACTAAACTCAAACAGCCGGCGGGTACGCGCAACTGCGTCGGCGTTAATGGCAGTCATTAAACCGCAACTGCCGCCGGTGCCAAACGGTTGAAATTTGTAAAAAATCATAAACGATGCCATAAACATGAGTATTACGTATGCAAATCTGATGTGACCACCGGCAGCACAGCAGTCTTCCGCAATGTTGAGCCTGCTTGTTTAATTACCTGTAGCAAATGTGTGTGTGTGTGTGTGTGTGTGTGTGTGTGTGTGTGTGTGTGTGTGTGTGTGTGTGTGTGTGTGTGTGTGTGTGTGTGTGTGTGTGTGTGTGTGTGTGTGTGTGTGTGTGTGTGTCGTTGTGCACCTGCTTTGTGGCCCACGGATTGATTATGCCAGCGCTAAAAGCAACTCATAATTATTATCCAAGCAAAAACAACAACACACAAACATAAAAGACGGTCTAAGCATTTCAGACACATGAAAGTTTTCAGTTTTATTTTTTGTCAACGATATGACTGTTTGACGTCTGTCGATTTCATGCTTCATATATAGTCTTGTAACATATTACAACCAGGTTGCTCAAGTAAGACTTAGGATCCTCAAGTCACGCTTAGGATTTCATAGCCGGCATCATAATTATTAAAATTATTGTTCGGTCTGTGAGGCCGTGGTTCTCCAAATTCTTCATGCTGTAGGTGTTAATAGACGTTTCGGCCTCACCTCTGTAGGGCATCTTCAGTGAAAGCCCTTTAAAAACTGACAAGGTGTACGCCAGTGGTTGTTAGTGGACATTACTGGCGCGCCTCTGCCTAAACCTACATAAATATGATACTCATAAACAAGTTTAGTCTGCCCGTACTTAATACTGTGTTGATTCTATAAAATACTTGTAAATCAACTAGTCAGTACTTAACAGCAACAAAATAGTGTACCCATTACCAAAACGTATAATTATTACTTTCTGTTTGTTACAGGTAAGAATGGTTTACACTTGGTACCTTTCCCGTGGAGACAACAATAGTGGACAAAACTTAATTCAATGGTAAGTTTAAACTATCCACTTCACAAGTCGTAATCTTTTACAGACAGTGGCGTATCTAAAACTTGGCTTCGGGGGGGGGGGGGAGTCCGGTCGTGTCGGCTTCATGTAAAAGAAAAAAAACTGGTCAACACTAATCAATATTACAATTCTCGAAGTGGCTGAAAAACGTGTTATAACAACCTGCAATCAATCCCATTAAACTAAACGGTAATAACACAACAAAAATACGCGTTATTGAAACATAATTTACAAGATATGTAGTGACATGTTTTACAGTTTTATTGAAAAAAAGGTAAACCAAAAAATTTTAAACACATAACGATAGACTGTTTTTGAGTTTACTGTTTATTCGCCTTGATTTTTTTTTTTGCCATTTCATTAACAACTTCTTCCGCGGTCAGTGAATTGTTTTCCCTGTATTTCATATTTTCAAACGTGCTGTGTAATAAACCTGTTTGTTTAATTTAAGACGTGTTTACTACTATATTCGTTTACACAGCTGAAAAGATAACTAAAAACCTAAAAATTAAGTGACAGAAGACCTTGTCAACATTTTTATTCCTCTGGGGGATGGAGGCTGGTCCCGTTCATCCCCACCAACGTAGATCCGTAAAGACACGGCCCCTGTAGTTCTACTTACCAACTGTCATCTACTTAACTAGCCTTATACGTCGGGCTCCTGAACGTTAAACATCAACTGTAATGTTTCATCGTCTTTACACGTAAACTACGCCGTGTCGATTATAGACGGTAAACCCACCACAACCTTCTCACCTTTCCTTGCACATAACACCCCCTCTCTCGCTCTCCCCCTACCTCTCCCTCTTCCTCTCTCTCTCTCTCTCTCTCTCTCTCTCTCTCTCTCTCTCTCTCTCTCTCTCTCTCTCTCTCTCTCTCTCTCTCTCTCTCTCTCTCTCTCTCTCTCTCAACACTTGATCCTCACTGGCGCCAGTTTCGCTGACTGTGTTTTCCCTCCTTCTGAAGAGGGCTCCGTGGGTTGTCGGTACTGAACGGGGCCGTAGTCGTCCGCTTACATGCTCGTACCCTTCATTTCAAGAAAGGTTATTTTTATGGCCACTAAAAAGGTGCATCTATTGTTAAGAGGGTTTTACAGTAGACCTATTGCGGCGGCCCCGTCCAGCGGATTGAGTGGCATTTTCCGTTGCATATAACTTTAGTTCGTTCAAAAACATTTATTTTATTATTATATAATATTATTAGCGCACGATTATATATAACATTATGTAATATATTAATGTAAATATTAATACAGTTTTATAACAGTAATAATAATAAGAATAATGATGATCATGATTAATTATTCATAGGCCTAATTTAACACAAAATAATTATTTCATTTTTTTGATAAGAGAAATTTAATTTTGTTAACACCAAAGAATTCGCTATTTTATTTTTAGAGAAAATGCAATTTTCCGTTACATGTAACTTTAGTTGGCTCAAAAACATTTATTTTATTAACATTATGTCATATATTAATGATAATATTTTCGTATATATAATAGTAATAATAATAATAATTATTATTATTATTATTATTATTTTATTGGTAATACTTATTATTATTACTATTATTAATGATAATGATGATTATTATTTATTTATAGGCCTAATTTAGAACTAAAATATTTCTGTCATTTTTTCGATAAGAGAAATTTAATTTTGTTCACATAAGATTATTACACAGACTGCGACATCTTTCAAAGGACCTCACCGGGATCCTTCCTACCCGTCGCCTCATGTCTTTTTTTCATTTTTGACCAGTGGCTCTTGATGTTCTGTGTATGAATGTTCATGTCACTGCAGTATACAGAGTTCAGCGACTGCTAACTCGCAAATGAGTACAATCTTTACTTTGTAGAGAATTGTAGCTCCTCCACATGTTCGTAATTATACCAGTTCCAGACTGAACGTTTTTCTCAGTTACATCCAACAAAGCGTTAGCATCCCGTTTATTTATATTTTTCAGGAAGAATTTTTTACTCCTTCTGTCTATCTCTCCGATTACCCACCGAATCTTCACCAGTCGATCCCCGTTACATTTCTCTTGCGGAACGCACTTTCGTCTATTACCACTGTGTGACCAACACCACCAATTTTTGTACTGTTCTGTGACAAAAATATAGTTAATATTTTTCGAAACTCGGAAATTAATTTTCTTGTCCTTTTCGTATTTCATTCGGTTTCTTTTGTAATTATAGAAATCGGGTATTTAAAAATCCACGCAAATAAACGCACTACACGGAATCTGTTGGATTCCGCCTTATGCCAAGAAACGTATTGTCTCGCTCGCAGATTCTTTTTTGATCTACATTGGTCTGTCCCGCACCTGTATATCACATTTTTATTAAAACCTTTGTTGAGATACATTTTACCCCACACTTCAAACATTCAATCCTGTTGCGTGTAATGTTTCAGTCTGTCATACATTTCCTTATTCCGTTGTCCCTCACGTAATTTCTCAAAGAATTAATACTTTTAAAATACAACACAGAAAATAATGTACTCTTGAAACTTTGAATGTGATTATGAACTTTAAATACAAAAATGGCTGCGCGTGATTCTTATAGTATCTCACGTGTTGCACTTATAAGCAAAAATAGTAATGCTGAATGTAGGAGTAGTGGGGAAGGGGAGGGTGGAATGCCACTGGCGAACGGTTACCGCCCCATCCAGTACCGAAACCCTTATCCTTTATGTCTATAGTTATGCATAATCCGTACTTTAACATACGGAGCTAACTCAGGAATATTGTGATTAACTCAGTTAAGTGATTATTGAACTTGGCTGACACTGGTAATAGCATTGGAGAAGGATTCACCCCCGTAGTTCTGCCACTGCGTCAGAATAATACTGAGTAACCAGCAGCATATAATGGATAGACTAATCTGAGAACTTGGAATACTGTAAACCTAGACAGTCATAAACGTATGTGCATTTTGGAATAAAATAACTGAATATTCTCTAAAAATAAAATAGTGAATTCTTTGGTGTTAACAAAATTAAATTTCTCTTATCAAAAAAATGAAATAATTATTTTGTGTTAAATTAGGCCTATGAATAATTAATCATGATCATCATTATTCTTATTATTATTACTGTTATAAAACTGTATTAATATTTACATTAGTATATTACATAATGTTATATATAATCGTGCGCTATTAATATTATATAATAATAAAATAAATGTTTTTGAACGAACTAAAGTTATATGCAACGGAAAATGGCACTCAATCCACTGGACGGGGCCGCCGCAGTAGGTCTACTGTAAAACCCTCTTAACAATAGATGCACCTTTTTAGTGGCCATAAAAATAACCTTTCTTGAAATGAAGGGTACGAGCATGTAAGCGGCGACTACGGCCCCGTTCAGTACCGACAACCCGGGCTCAGTTTCCAGGTAACCCCGGGACTCGCCTAGTCATGAATCTCCAAGAAAATATGTTTTAATATTAAAACTTTAATACAAGAAACATCCTTTTTAATATGAGAACTATTAAAGCCAAATAAAATTGAACATTTATTCCTGGATTTTGTTGTCCATGAGTGTCCGTTGTCATTAATTAACTATATATAACACTACCAACTCGGATCAAAAATTATTATTGATAAAAATGGTAATTTTTTACTTGTTGGGCTAAACTAGTTTTCGCTCCGTTAGAGCTTCGTCAGAGGCTGCCGCTAGGAGCGCTGTCCGTCCTGCTTTTGGTGACGGCGCCTTCGTTCAAAAGATCGTTGCTGTTTGTGTCTGTTGTGTAATATGTTCAGTGTGTGTGATTTAAGTTGTGTCTGTTCGTTTAAGATGTTGTTTCTATGCATTTTATTGTGTTTGTATATGTCTAGTTGTTCAAGAGTGTCTAGTTTTCGGCCTTTTGTGTGTACGTGTAGGATTCCATGTTGTTATTTATGTTTGTGTACGTGTGGACTGTCTCAAAGAGGTGGTTTGCAAAAGTGAATTCAGTGGTGGAGTGTAATGCTTTTATGTGTTCAATGTAACTGTGTTTGAAGCTGCGTCCTGTCTGGCCTATGCAGAACTCGTTACAGTCTGTGTAGTTGAATTTGTAAACACCAGGTAAACCATTTGTTGTTGTTTGTGTGTGTCTTTTAACAGTGTATGTTGTGTTTTGTTTGTAGTTCTTTATGCGATTGTGTATCCTGCTTTATTAAATTTGTGGGCTATTTTTTCAGTGTGGTTACTGATATATGTTTGTGTTAAGAATTTGATGTTTTCTGTCTTTGTTTGTTGTTTGTTTTGTATTTTGCGTTCAATACTTTTATCAATAATAATTTGTGAACCCGAGTGGATAGTCTTACATATAGGTGATCATTTGTTTTAAATTTTTTCCCTGAAATGGTAGTCCTACACGTGTTCGTAATTTTACAGTACAGAGAAACGATAAAGGACCTCCCCCCCCCAAAAAAAAAAACACAGGATAAGTTGTTGGCTATAAGAAAATAATTGTATTTTAAAAAACAATGATATTTAAAATTACAACGTGATGTTTATTAAAATCTGGCAAGAAATGCCATTGTGTACATGAGGGTGTGTGCGTGGGTGCCCGCACAGTAATTGGCTGCCCACCGTTTCTTATCTAATGCAATTCCGACTCTGTGTGTGTGTTATTACACGTAACAAGTTATTGGTTGTTTGTTTGTGTATGGCGCACTCACACAGACAATTTGCCAGCCAGTGCGCGCGCGCTATCTCCGCGCACAATCTGTTGCCCGCGCCCGCGCCGCTGTAATTACTTCATTCATGTTCCCAGTAACAGCAACAACTACCGTACAAACCGGTTTCCTGCAATTACTGATCGTTTGAATTACTGGATTCATTATCAGATAAACCTAGTTTATTACACTGTCATTTACATAAATTTATAGAAATTACGAAATAGATAGATCTTAAACAATAGATCTTTTTTTAATTTTTTTTATTTTTTTATTTTTTTTTTATTTTGTCAGTGTTTTTCTCTGACATGGATGCTTATCAGACCAATTGGTATGGGGCGCCTGCCTACTAATCTACTCTTGGTTTCACAGTCGGATGAGACATGACAATGGGCGAGATAGGGAAATACATTGCGCTTGTTCACTACTATTACGCGACTTGAAAACCTTGACCGATAAAAATAAAGTACTAGATACGTCTACAAAATGTACACAGTAGTAACAATATTTTAATTCTTAACATTTTGGTATACTTTAAATAAATGTAGCCCAAAAAATGAGTCGGTAAAAATAAAAAAAAACGTAATAAAACCATCGCACACTCGATTTAGTACGTATTAAAATATAAACTCCCCTTACGCGAGAAGTTCTTCCTCTTTAACGATGATTTTTTTTTTGCACGTAGTCCAGATCACGTACGTAATGTACGCATGGTATTTCAATTTAATAATATCCTTGTAATAACAAAATAAAAAATAAAATTTCATATCAAATTTTAATTTTTCTCAGTCATGAGTCGTAAAAAGTAGCCTGCGAGAAACTTTTTCTCTGTTCAAGACAGACTAATACATTGAGCGAGTCAATTGTACAGAAAGGTTCAAATTCAATTCTGATCCAACTTCCAATGTTTTAGCTTTATTGGTTTCCAAATTATTGAGCGAATCATACAAACAGCCTATACTTCAGCGGTCGCGCTGCGTACTGCTGCTCATCCAAGTCCCGTCCTTGTCAAACTGTGTTAATCATGAGTGTTTCAATTAAAGCATTACACTGTTACTGAAATCGTTAGAAATACGTCTGTTATAATTCAAGACTTAAAAGAGTAAATCTCGTCCGCAGCATTTAGGAAATCGTAAATTGAAATAAATTATGTAATAAGTAGGCCAACAACAAATAATTATTTTTCTACTTGAAGGAAAGTATATAGCGCGTAAGTAATAGAAGGAAAGTAATAGCTTTTAATAGACGGCTCAGATTCGACTCCCGGGCTCTTCTCAGAACGCTTTAATTGGGTGAATGGCACTATCAAGCGTACCTTAAGGAATAAAGTCAGGCAAGTGACGTTATTAAAATTTTACAAAGTGATGTCCATTCAAATATGGTAGTGTAACATGGACAATAACGAAAACATATTGTCGACTGCAAAGTGCAGAGATGGGGTTTCTTAGATCAGTAGCCGGGTATACCAGGTTAGACAGGAAAAGGAATGAGGACGTACCATGTCATGAGGGTAGCTGCCCGACCACTGAACGACATGGTGAATGACTCGACGTGCGACTTTCAGACTCCAAGTTCACAGCCTGTGGAAATGATTACCTAAGATAATATCCTGGAGGAATAATGGGCGGCTGAACCGTAGTGCTGGCCACACTGCCTTCCTTGTAGTCTTTCTTTACGTATAGTATGAGCCCCTGTAGACTACGTTTGGTTCAACTGGTTCTCCGTTCTTCTCCTCTCTCTTCCTCCTCTTCACCCACATCTCCTTCGTTCTTGAGCGATGTCTCTCGCTCCTTTCGTCAGTCCAAATGGTACCTGTCTTCTTCTTGGGGTTTTCCTGAAAACCTTGGGCCTTTTTTAATTTCTTTTTTTTTTTTGAGTGGCAAGCATTTTCAATGTCTTCTTGAGTAATCTGGATTCTTCTATGTCTTTTTCTGTTTCTTTGAACCACGTATTGGACATTTTGAGCATTTTGAAGTAGTTGAAACGCTTCCCTGTCAGTCTGTCAGGATTCATTCTTTGAACATATCCGTAGAAAGGAATTCTTCTTTTTCTAATTACGTCTGTGATTTTCTCAACACGTGTGTACAACTCATTATTGTGGCGTCTCCTGTATACTGTTCTCTATCTTCTATTGATACCAATATTTTAAAAATATTTTCCTTTCCATGACTCCAGTTCTTTCATCATCATTTTCTTGTTCAGAGTTGGACACTCGGCTGCATAAAGTGCTTCCGGCCGAATTACTGTTGAATAATGCCTAAGTTTGGTATTAATGGATATTGATTTCTTGTTATTTGTGTCCTTTGTTAAATGGTAAGCAACTTTCATTTTATTAACTCATCCTTTAATGGCTTCTCTCTCTCTCTGAGACATTGTGTTCAACAATTTCTCCAAGTTACTTGAATTTGTCAGTTCCATAGATTTACCCGTATCGAGTTTTCACTTTCTTGGATTAGCGAAACTTTGTTCAACGGTTCAAACTTGAGCGGCGCAAGCAAGTCGTCGGATTCTGGAGAACTTGCACCAACATCCATGAAGGACAAGATCAAGCAATGTAGGCCTATTATTACTATTTTTTATCATTATTTCTATTATTATTAATTCTTCTTTGCAAGTTATAAGGCTCAAGGCCTGTTACTTCGTCCTTCGTTACAACTGACCTCTCCACCTTCGTCCCAGACTTCCTCTACTTTTAGGCGTATATTTTACCGCACTTACGTGTGGTAGGCTATTCTTGATGGGTCCAAACGTTCTACGTGATCAAACCATTTCCATCTACATTGCCTCACCATGTCAGTCACTGGACGGACAGCTAACTCATGACGGATGTCCTCATTCCTTTTGCTATCTAGCCTGATAGACTCGGGTGTTGATCTAAGCAGCTCCAAGCACTTTGCATTTGATTGTCATCGTCCATGTTTCACTACCATAGACAGCTTGTAATGGACATCACCGTATACAATTTGAATAACGTCTCTTGCCTAAGTGTATTCCTTAAGTGTATTCGTTTGATAGTGCCATTCATCCAATTAAAGCGTTGTATCATATTTCATACATCAAACTTTCCAATATCTATGTGATTCTTATATTGCACCCTAAGAAATTAAAAGATACAAATTATTCAATAGTTCTATCTTCAATCACTACTTTTGTTCTTTGTGGAAATGCCCCATAAAACGTCATTACCTTAGATTTTCCAACGATAAAGTTAACTTATATTTGTTGATTATTTTATAAAGCTCGTGACATACTGTCTATAAAGTATCTTCATTATTGGATATGATAACCTGGTCGTCAGCAAAAAGCAAGATACAGACACTCCTGTAGTCACCGAAGTCCCAATTGTAAAATGGTAAAACAGTTCTTCCATTAGCGTAGAACGTCTCTATCGGAGAAATGCTGCATCCCTGTCTCAGCCCTTTATTCACAATTTCCAATTTTTTATTAAGGGCACTCGTAAACGGCTGTGCTTACCATGTTAAATTCATCAATTTTGAGACCCATTATCTCAGAACCTGTGAAAGATATAAGTCTGAAATTTTAGTAAGCAGGTTAGCATATTATACTCTTAAAATGCTATTACAATTATAAAGATATCTCAATTTTATATTTTTTAATGTTTTGTCTAAAAATTTACAACAAAAATCATACTTGATATTTTTTACGTTTTTATTTTTCAATGAGACTACATAGTTCTAGTTGTGTAGTTATGTCTCAACTAACCCAATATCGAGAAAAAAATTCAGCTTGATAGTTTACTTGGTTTCTGAAATAATGGGTCATTTATCTAAAAAAAGTAGATTTTGAGAAACACGCGTTTAAAGTTTTAAAACAGTTTTTTTATTGTTTTACCTGATTTAAAATAGTCTAGCTCCATACTCGGGGTCTTCAGTTATGTCCATTTGGTCCTCTAGTTTCTTCTCCACATTTCTACTTGACCGTCTAACCTTTATCATCAAGTATATAAACTGTCTCTGTCTCAAGTATTCGTTGTAAGTCATTCTTTTTTTAATTACTTCATCCATATTTGATCCTGGTTTGATCCCTAATTTTTGTTAGACTTGACACTTGTTTATTTGCTTTCTTTGCAACAGTCATCATGTATCAACACAGCATCATGTACACACAAAACCAAAGTATCCAGTCCAACAAATCTATTTTTTGAGAATCTATTCTAATCAAATGGTTTAGCGAATCGTTTGCATTCTGTGTACTACGATGAAGACATTTTTTTTAAACAAATTAGGATGACTCAGATCAGCAAATATTTGCTTGTAACCATTTTTGTAATACAAAATTTTCCTTTGTAAATACAAAAATTCTCTTCCAATGGTAAAAACCGCACGTCTGTACGATTTGTTATAAGGGAGTTACAGATTTGTAAAAAGTGGTAACATTATCAGCACTTTTGACAGAACTTTTCCTACGATCTCTATTCTTTTAAAAATCATAAACAATTTATTATCACGCCATAAATGCCTGATACCCATAAATTTGGTGTCAAATTACTCGGAAAATATTGACGATTTTTTTAAGAAAAAAACCAAAACTCGATTTTTGGGTCGATTTACCCGTTACGAGTGCCTTTAACTTCCGAGTGACATTAAATAATCTTCATCTAAGGTCTATGTTCGTCAGTCAGAAGTATATACAGACGATAGTGGGATAAGTGGATATTAAATGATAGGACGAAATCCACTAAATATATCACTACCGACTTGGAACACAAAGTTTTTTTTTGGCAAAATCGTAAAAGTATTACCTTATAGCCTGAACCAGTTTTCGCTTATTATAAGCTTCGTCAGAGGCTGCCACTGGGAGCGCTGTCCGTCTTGTTCTTGGCGACGGCGCCGTCTTTTGAAGGATCGATGTCGTGTGTGTGTAGTGTGATCTGTTCGAATAATATGTGTGATTTGAATTGTGTCTCTTCCTTTAGGATGTCGTTTTATGTGTTTTTGTGTGTTTGTGTATTTCCAATTGTTCAGTAGTGTCTAGTTTTTGTCCTTTTGTGTGTACATGTAGAATATCCATGTTGTTGTCATGACGAAATTAACTTTTATCAACGAACAGAAAAATCCCCTTTACAACAGAATGTTTACACGTGGTCTGCAACTGCATTAACATATTCTGTTTCATTGAAATTTAAAACGCGAAGACAGTATTATACATCTACAAAACGTAGTGAATAAGTGCGTGAATACGCGTGTTAGACCCAAATCTGCTGCCAGACTTTAAGTAGACCTGGTGGAATTTTCAAAAATTTGCTACTAACATTTTACATTGGTTTTATTATAATAATCGAGGCTGTTATTTCATTGTTGACATGCCTCGTTCATAAAGCCGAGGAAAAGCGTGACACTAAAGTCATGTCTGTACTTAAAATATTTGTTATACTAATAATTTGTTTTGTTCAACAATACAGCAATTTAAAACTGTCAATAAACAAACACTCAACAAGCTCAATGGCCAAGACAATAATAAAGTCAACAACACAAATAATTGTTAAGAGTAACAAATGGTGTGTACAATTAATGGCCAGACAGACAACGCCTTGCAGTGTGTTTTGTGCACAGAGGTTACACGCGCCCCCTGCTGATCGAGCTGTTGTACACTTATTCATGGACACCGCGGGATCGCGCCCCTCTCAGATATCAAGTACCAAATATATTTGCAACTTTTCTTGTGTTGTTCTGGCTAATTAATCGATGTAAACAATAAGTTTTGAGAGGTTTAATGGATTCTTGATTGTTGTGTCAGGTTACCGCTAATTAGCCAAGCATCTTGATTCTTGTGTCTCGCTGCTGATTAGACGAGCCGCACCGTAAATTCCAGGTATATTTTCCAGACTCCATGTTGAGTCTGTTTGTGGAAACGAGTTGTTATGACAACGTGTGTTACAATAATTGGTGAGCGAAGCACCATTATTGGACATGCGATCACGTAGGTGTTATTAAGAACAAAAAACATGACTTTTTTATAAATTAATAGAATCACTTCAGATATGTCGTGTGACTTCGTTTTTGCGTTGAAATCGTTAAACTTTTAACACAAAAACACGACGGATCTCAGGTGATTCTATAAATTTATAAATAAAATATGGGTATGGAGAACCATCTATAACTTCCATGTTCTAAGATTTATATTTAAAATCATTTACTTGAATTCGGTTCGATAATTTCTATCAAGTTAGGTGTGTAAATCCGATTTTTATGTTTGACAATTTGAAATGAAATATTTCCATAGCAACTACTTCTTTGTTGCCGATAACGTAGTTACACATATAAACATTTTCCCCTCCCCCTTCAACTATTATTTTCATTTATAGAAAATTACCCCCTCCCTCTTCAACTACCCTTTTCATTTATAGATAATTCATCTACATTTCTACAGTGGATTATTATGACCTTCTTTTCAGGATACTTTATTTATCGAAATTAAGTACTTTACTCTTGTTAAAACGTAAAACGTTGCGCGTAAACTACCCCTTTCTGAGTGTAGGCCTACATATTAAAAATAATGTTATAATTAATTAGAACATGGAAGTCATGTACGGTTCACCATACCGATTTTTTATACTTATCTCAGAATTTCTGGAGGTAGTGGTAACTAGCTACCTTCTACAGAAACCGTTCCTGATGCCTCCACATCTCGATACTTGCCAGATAATTTCCTTTTGTACATCTGATGCCCCATGCCTCTGTTCAATACAGAGCCACGTCATCCATAGATAGCACGCCTTTTACGTCTGCTGTCGTTCGTTTCGTTTATAAGGAATTCGGTAATTAACACCATCGTACTAAAAAGAAATTTCACATGTGAATTAAATTAACATTCATTTTTTCGTTACCAGTACAAATGTAATTTATCTGCGACATCTAGTTATACAACGTCTCTGAAGAATACTTCTGATTTGCCTGTTTGACTGTTGGAAGCGTCTAAAGTGACTACGTAACGAACCCATGACGCCACACAGTTAACCCGTTAAGACCTCGGTCGACAGCTTCTTCTATATCTGTGTACTCTTTCCGTCTGACTCATTATTATTGTTGCAGTATTAACAAAACAACATTGTTGAGTGCGACGCGCAGAGATAAGAAACGCTTTACTGTCTTCCAGTGTAAATGCAAGCGCGCGTGTGGGCGAGAAAGTCTATTGCTGCTCATTATGCAAACTGCTGCGCACCGAGGATAGGTGTGTAACTAGCGTATAAGTGACGCCCCCGCGGCCCCTAGCACTTAACTGCCTGTCCTTCATACCTAATGTACTGTCTTTATACAATAATTTGCATTCGTATTTCTTTATTGACTTTGGAACATTTCGGTAATTTGAAATTACTGAACGCGGCCCCTGGCGCTCGCTGGTTGACCCACCATAGAAGTACGTGGTATCTCTCAACATTAAATGCATATCATCAAAAAAATGTGTATGAGGACTCAAAAATAAGCTATAAGGTAAGGACAAGTAAAATCTTCACTGCGTGAATAAACATAGCAATAAAACAGAGCTGGAGCTTATGGTCGATTTTAAGGAGGACGACAGAATGCCCAAAGCAATTTTTTTAGAGGGACAATAGATGGGCAAAAAGGGAAAGGAAGACCTAGAAGAAGGTGGCTACAGGACGTAGAAGATGACCTCAGGAGGATGGATTTTGGGGACTCGAGGCGGAGACTGGAGGACCGAGATGTTTGGACGCGACTAGTCGGGGAGGTCGTGGGCTGCAGCTCCAGAAGAATGAATGAATGAATGAATGAATATCAAACGATTATGGGCCCCTGACGCTCACAGGTTGACACATCATAGAAACACATCATTAATCTCAACATTTAATGCATGTCATCAAAAAAATGTATGAGGACTCAAAAATAAGCTATAAGATAAGGGCAAGTGAATTCTCCACTACGTCAATAAACACAGGAATATGACAAAGCTGCAGCTTGTAGCATACTTTATTTAGCTTTTACGTTGACGAACCTGTTAGGCAATACATGCGACAGCTGAGTAACATTTATATTTCAAACGACTTTGTGGAGGACGATAGCAATTCTTACAGGGACAGTAGATGGGCAAAAAGGAAAGGTAGACCTAGACGAAGGTGGCTACAGGACGTAGAAGATGACCTCAGGAGGATGGGTATCGGGGATTGGAAGCGGAAGCCGAGGACTCCACCGAGGACTCTTATGCACGCTGATTACCAGGCAATATTAGCGAATGATGAAGAGCCTTTAGAAAGAGGATTGCTGGAACTTTATTCAGTAACAAATGACATTATTCTGGGCATATTCAAAGAAAAAAACGAAAACTGTGGCTTTTGCCGGAAAATGGTCTGTAAGGTGTAAAATTATATTAGAAAATACAAATGTAACAGGACGAGATGTCACGAAAAAATTATTTCTAAGTTTCAAATGATGTATGGCATCGTACATAGAACACTAAAGAATAAAACAAGGAAAGAGATAAGGATTAAATTGTTGAAAACAATGAGTTTGTAATGTATGTGTGAGAATCGTGAATGCCTTCAACGAAGATCATAGACCGAATTCAGAGTTCACAAATGAGTTTTTTGAGACGAACAAAGGGTTGTATAAGACGAGATCGTTTGCGTAATAAGGAACTACCGGTATTGTCTGTAAACTATACAGTCCAGAAATATCGCATGGAATGGTCGCAACATCTGACCAGAATGGAGTTTAGACGGCTTCCTAAAGTAGCATATAGGTACTTTGGAAAAAGAATGTAGGCAGTCCAAGGAATGTGTCGCCAGTCTCGCTGATGGCGAGATATACTGTGAAAACAGGACCAGGATTCTGCCTACTCTGAGAACCGAGGACAAATATAGAGGAGGTCTCTTAGTTTTAATTCTCAGCTGCTGAATATCATAGCCGGACGAAACAGATATCGATCACAAAGTTGAAACGTTTGGGTGTAGGCCTATATATGCGTGTTCAATGATCGAAAGAACTTTAAAAATAAAAACAAGAAAAACATACAGAAACATGTTGTAACGCCACGGTCGTGCATGAGAGTGGCACACGGACCACGACAGTTGGGAACAGGAACATGTAACGCCACGGTCGTGCATGAGAGTGACACACGGACCACGACAGTTGGGAACAGGAACATGTTGTAACGCCACGGTCGTGCATGAGAGTGGCACACGGACCACGACAGTTGGGAACAGGAACATTTAACGCCACGGTCGTGCATGAGAGTGACACACGGACCACGACAGTTGGGAACAGGAACATGTTGTAACGCCACGGTCGTGCATGAGAGTGGCACACGGACCACGACAGTTGGGAACAGGAACATGTAACGCCACGGTCGTGCATGAGAGTGACACACGGACCACGACAGTTGGGAACAGGAGCATGTTGTAACGCCACGGTCGTGCATGAGAGTGGCACACGGACAACGACAGTTGGGAACAGGAACATGTAACGCCACGGTCGTGCATGAGAGTGACACACGGACCACGACAGTTGGGAACAGGAACATGTTGTAACGCCACGGTCGTGCATGAGAGTGGCACACGGACCACGACAGTTGGGAACAGGAACATGTTGTAACGCCACGGTCGTGCATGAGAGTGGCACACGGACCACGACAGTTGGGAACAGGAACATCTAACGCCACGGTCGTGCATGAGAGTGACACACGGACCACGACAGTTGGGAACAGGAACATGTTGTAACGCCACGGTCGTGCATGAGAGTGGCACACGGACCACGACAGTTGGGAACAGGAACATGTAACGCCACGGTCGTGCATGAGAGTGACACACGGACCACGACAGTTGGGAACAGGAGCATGTTGTAACGCCACGGTCGTGCATGAGAGTGGCACACGGACCACGACAGTTGGGAACAGGAACATGTAACGCCACGGTCGTGCATGAGAGTGACACACGGACCACGACAGTTGGGAACAGGAACATGTTGTAACGCCACGGTCGTGCATGAGAGTGGCACACGGACCACGACAGTTGGGAACAGGAACATGTAACGCCACGGTCGTGCATGAGAGTGACACACGGACCACGACAGTTGGGAACAGGAACATGTTGTAACGCCACGGTCGTGCATGAGAGTGACACACGGACCACGACAGTTGGGAACAGGAACATGTTGTAACGCCACGGTCGTGCATGAGAGTGGCACACGGACCACGACAGTTGGGAACAGGAACATGTTGTAACGCCACGGTCGTGCATGAGAGTGGCACACGGACCACGACAGTTGGGAACAGGAACATGTAACGCCACGGTCGTGCATGAGAGTGACACACGGACCACGACAGTTGGGAACAGGAACATGTTGTAACGCCACGGTCGTGCATGAGAGTGGCACACGGACCACGACAGTTGGGAACAGGAACATGTTGTAACGCCACGGTCGTGCATGAGAGTGGCACACGGACCACGACAGTTGGGAACAGGAACATGTAACGCCACGGTCGTGCATGAGAGTGACACACGGACCACGACAGTTGGGAACAGGAACATGTTGTAACGCCACGGTCGTGGATGAGAGTGGCACACGGACCACGACAGTTGGGAACAGGAACATGTAACGCCACGGTCGTGCATGAGAGTGACACACGGACCACGACAGTTGGGAACAGGAACATGTTGTAACGCCACGGTCGTGCATGAGAGTGGCACACGGACCACGACAGTTGGGAACAGGAACATGTAACGCCACGGTCGTGCATGAGAGTGGCACACGGACCACGACAGTTGGGAACAGGAACATGTAACGCCACGGTCGTGCATGAGAGTAACACACGGACCACGACAGTTGGGAACAGGAACATGTTGTAACGCCACGGTCGTGCATGAGAGTGGCACACGGACCACGACAGTTAGGAACGTAAACAGAATAGAAGCAGCAGAAATGAGTTTTCTCAGAAAGGTCGTTGAAGTCTGAAACGAGACTATATTAGAAATCAAGTTATCAGATAAAATCTGCAAATACGAGCTAATTTTAACAATTTAATTGTACTTGCAACTTGGACACCACAACAACTATGTAGGCTATATCTAAAGATTGTTCGACTGTTCAAATCCGATTGTTCCCACCTTTATTTTTCTTGATTTTGTATTATGGAATAACCATTTCAAGTGAACGCAAAATTTTACAAATTCGGTAGACTCTGACTATACGAATTTAATACACTAGTTGATGTAATGTAAAGTGGTTATTTCAGTTTTTGTACTTCATGAATATGCCCCCTTGTATTGCAGAATACGGTTTTCAAGTAACTCCATCTTCTCCTTTATCTTGAATCAGTAGCGTGGCGTCCATATAACCGCTGTTGCCGGCGGCAACAGTACAAGCAATGAAATAAAATAAAATTAATTATATCACAGAATAAATAATTTAGTTATTAAATAATTTGAAATGGGAACAATATTAGTAGAGAAACTTGAAGAAAACCATATCATTGCTTTCAAACTGCTGGGCACTGCACTGTCTTGTGTTGCCGGCTCAGACATCGACAATGTTTTACTGCGTACGGTCATTGACCTCATAGTAGTTGTCACTGTAGAAACTGCGGAGGGGGGACACATTCGTTCATCCAATGTGTTGCCGCTAAAAAAAAACGGCAAAACGCGTTTCTCTGTTTGTCTTTATTATTTTTTAATTCGATTATGTGAGTTCTGATTTCTTATGGGTAAGTATAATGGAGTCACATCCCGTTGAACTGGGTTCCTCTTTTTCTGCCAGCGAATGATAGAAAATACTCTAAAAAATATTTTCACTCTACAAAGAATATGCTGTCTCTAAAAAGAAACACACACTTCGTACTAGAAAAAAAATCGAATTAATTGTTAACCTGTCACAACCGGCAACAGCTGTTATGTACCCATGGCACGCCACTGTCTTGGATTGTTTTTAATAATTGCGATTATGAAGAATTGGCATAACGAATAAAGTTTCGATTGAATGTTTATTGTAAGAGGAATCAGACGCTAGTGTGGTATGTATGAATGAGGAAAGGAATTGTGTAAGAAGTGGTTGTGGGCGCTCCACCGTCCCGTCGGTATCTCTGTCAATTAGTACGAAGCAGCGCCTACTTGTTTTGTAAACAACAAGAACAAATTTCTCTGCGTCGTGTTTCAACATTCTGTGTACCCTGTGAATATTCATGACAGTTCACGGCCTTTTTTCGTTGTTTTTTCTTTTTATTTTCAATTAACCTCACATTTACAGAGAACAGAGACCATTACGAGGCTTCTGGTTAAGTGGTGTATTGTTCCCGAGACCGTGAACGCTACTGGTACGCTTTACGTAACGTAACATACCTCTTTGCCTCAAGCGTAGAACGAAACAGCTGCCATGGCACCGCATCCCGCCACAGCCACGTTTACATCATGTTACATTTATGCCCCGTTTCAAGGGCCTTTGTTACCTTTCCTCGTAATGTCCCGTTTTGTTAACTGGAGATAATGTTTTTATTTATAATTAATATACAAAGTATAAAACTTCAATTTTTTAAAATTATGAAATAGCTAAATAACTAAACCTAGCCTATAAGTAGTAAATAATGGCATACGAATACTTTCAGACAAATACAATATGAAAACCAGAATCGAACTCACTGATTAAGTAAAAAACGTACAGTGTAAACAAAGATACAAAACTATACTCTTTCCGAGCTTAAGTATAGAGAGGCGGGCAACTGAAATGTACACACAGGGCCGCCGCTACCTGCGAAATGTACACCGGACACGGGGCGGCCGTAGACTACCAAATTCATCAGCAGGTATTGCAAAATAAATTAAAACAATTAATACCGAATGGGTCTCGGTATATGACATCAACGTTTATTGTGTTGTTCTTGATATTTGTTTTGTTAGCATTGCCGCAGTGTACTGGCATCACCCTTTGTTTTGACTGCCAACAAAGCGTAGGCTATAGGTATTGTTGCGCGACATTTATATCTGAGTTATAGCTGTGGTATCTTTGTGATTTTGTAGACAGGCGCGTGATGGCAAACTATAAAGTACCTACCCGATAAGATAAGAAGGTATGTATGTTTTGATTTGATGAGCGGGCGCCTTTAGGACTGTCAACTTGTAGTCGAAACAACAACAGTTTATAAGCAGTAACAGAAATTTGTCAGTTATGCTTAAGACGTTTCCAAATACGGTGTTGTTTTTGGTCACGGTCTGGCGGTGTAATTCTGAGACGTGTCGTATTTTTATACGGTTTATATTCGTAATATCATCAAAACGTCTGACAGTAAAACGAAACGGTTGTCGGGCTTTCAATACAAACACAAAAGAAAGGCGAAAATAACAGATGTTAAGTGGCGCGTTAGAAATGTTATTAACATTTTTTTCTGAAACCGAAGCACGAAAAACGCTCTTTTAATAAACTATAGTGTTATAAAAACTCTGAAAAGACGACCGCGGAAATAAACTATTATATTTTTTTAAATATATTCAACAATTCTACGACCACATCTTCCACTTATATTATGTAGGCCTAAGTACTCGGCTAAATAAGTTTTTGAAAAATATATTTATTTTTTGTAAATTTTAATACTTATGTCTGTATCAATGTTTAACTAAAATAATATGAAACAGTGTGTCAAAGTAGGGATGTGATAAGTATATTCAGGAGAGCGGCAAAGGTAAAAATACAAACGGGCGGCAACCACCCTAGCGGCGGCCCTGAGTGCCCATGTGTACGTATCCGAATAAATGCAACAAGATGCTAGTGAACAACCGAATGGAGAAGATATGGGAAGATGAAGGTGCATAGCACGCCAAACGATTATGTGGTTTAAGGAAAAGTATGTATTGAGTCGTTAGTGAGGGGGGGGGGTGGTGGTGGTGGGGGAGTCACCTTGTCACCTTGTTAAACTATTCATTAGTTAAGCCATTATTCATTCCGTCCGAACTGCACTTGGAAAGATTGACGAGCGTATTCAAACTAGGTATTTTTCTCCGTTACTTTAATATTCAAGGTTGGCAACACTCCAAAACAAAACGACTTAGAAGAAGAAAGAAAAAATGAAACCTTCACGCAAATTGAGCGAATCATTCGTATAATGAGACGTTAAAATATGGTAATTTTAAGTCTGAGCGTGTGTGTTTTTTATAAATTTTTTAACTAATAAATCATAGTATATTTTAATGAGTTTCAATCTAATATATCGTCGGTTTTTTTACGGCCACATGAGGAGACGACAATTTTTTATGTCCCAAACCGACGGAGACGCATGTGCAGATGTGCTGTAATGTAACATGTGAGAGACGACCGTGCGCTTACATGATTTTCTTCTTCTTCATTGCGAGTATAAGGCTCAAAGCCTATTCTGTCGTTACAACTGATCTTTCCATCTTTTCATAGCCCGTCCCAAAACTTCTTCTACCTTTAGGCATATATTTTGCACTTACGTGTGGTATTCTTGTGATCAAACCCATTTCTGTCTATAGCCTTTTCCCTCATCGTGTCGTTCACTGATCGGACAGCTAATTCATGACGGATTTCCTCATTCCTTTTCCTATGTAATCTGGTAAACCCCGCTACTGATCTAAGGAGTCTCGTCTCTGCAATTTGCAGTCGACTTTGCGTAGGCCTACATGATTTCCTCATGTCCATTATTCCTTTGTAAGTAACTCGTTGAGTTTCCTGCAGGTCTCGTATATAATATCTTCTGAAAAATACAACTATAAGTTGGTTTATTTTCATCTGATGCATGTTTCATAGAAATTATTCTGTATCTTCACAGGTTTTTTGAATTGTATTGAATGTTTCGCTTATAATCGCTTATAATTCCAAAAAAGCTCTGAAGATACAGAATAATTACTGTGAAACATGCGTTAGGTGAAAGTAAACCTACTTGCGGTTGTATTTATTTGAAGATTTTCTTATAGTAGGGATAATTATTGTCCTGTTCTATGCCTAGTGGCTTTGATCTAATTGAAATTACGACGTGACTTGCATATAAAAGTTTGTCTTAAGTTTTGACTGGTTTTTCACTTGGACAAATATAATCCGGTGTAGAGCATGGAAACACGTACAGTTGTGCCGAAGAATGGGGAAGATTAATGGTAACACTTTTTTCAGCTGAAAAACCAGGTTATTTTCTATCGTTATAAATGCCCAAGGTGTCCCCAGTCTGTGACCTGGTATCCTCAAAGAGAGATAGACTAGAGAGCAGTGGTGACTGGTGTTATGGTTGCAACTTTGCACAATCACCAAAATAGAATAACTAGACTATAAAATAATACTATTTCTTTTATGAATTTGCCAACTGCTATAATTTTTGACGTGATAACGTCTTATAAATTGATGAACACCGGCTGCACGCACGAAAAAGTGTCACGTTCCGTCTGAGCCTGAGCGTGCAAGCGAGAGCGCGCAACAAGCGATAGAGAGGCACGATCGGCCAAATTTAGATTGTTCAAGGTTATCATTTAAAACTCTCTCTCTCTCTCTCTCTCTCTCTCTCTCTTTCTCTTTCTCTCTCTCTCTCTCTCTCTCCCTACACACACACACACACGCGCGCGGGCGCGCGCGCATAAAGAATTTCGACGAAACCGAAACATCGAAGCATGATAATGTTTTGTAAACAAAAGATTTCTAGACTGTGGGAATCGAAAGTGTGGAAGCGTTACATTTTTCGATGACGATTTTATGGAATGACCCCCAGCCTAAAAACATTATCATGTTAAAAATTATTGTATTAATAAATTGTATGTCTATATACTATTGGAGCTATTGGTGTCTTACGACATATCGAACGCCAGCAATCAAATGTAGATGACCATTCTGCAGAGGCAGGACCATCGACCAGTACAACCTTGCCGGCATCTCGAGAAGAAATCATTACTCTATGGTTCGAGTTTCCGGAGAAAACAACAGGTGTCAGTGCCAAAATAAAATGTCGGCCTCACGTGCAAAGCGAGCCAAATACTCTGTCTCTCAACTGGGTGCCGGTGTATAAGAAAGTGGTGAACATTACACTGACAAAAACTGTCAAATGCAAACGAAAACAGTTTCCCTGCGTCCCTGCTTGTGCTATTACCATTCACAAGTCACAAGGTGGGACGTTTGATGTCATTGTTTATAAGTACTCCCCGAAACAACCACAACAGTTGGTGTACGTGGCGATGAGTCGGGTAACGAATATAGACGGCTTGCACATCATCACGGACAAAGATGCTCCCTTCATCTTCAAACACGGTCGAGATGGTAACGACTCCCAGACTACGCGAGATATTCGTAACGAATACGTTCGACTCCGTGGACACGCACTTCATACAATCACTAAGAAAGCAGTAAAATTCTGTGATGATGCTAACAACGCTGGACAAACTATAGTGATAAGCCTTAATTCTCAGAGTTTGTCTGCTCATTCCATGGATATTGAAACGGATACAGTGATACCTAGGTCTGATTATTTGGTATTGACTGAAACGTGGATGCGTAACAATTGTGATCCAGTTCCAGTCAATAATTATGAGTGTGTATCCCGGCAGAATAATCGATCGGATTCTGATACAAACGCAGCTGGTGGAGTAGCAATCTATCGCAAATTATCATCGACATCCACGGCCAAAGTTCTCCAAGTTGCATTGTCGGACACAACTCGTGTCATCAAAAACACAGGTGACGTGTGCTTGGCCGAAATTACATGCTTCACTGCTGGTACAACGTTTAAATTTGTACTTGGCGCCGTGTATATTCATCCTGGAGCAAGTATCCAAAATATTGGTATGTTGCTGTACCAAGCACTTGTTCCATATGTGCACAACAGCCAGTATGTACCACCGTTCTTCATGGATATTGATGCCGATGTACCAATTCTTCTTTGTGGCGACTTCAACACAAACGTGAAAAATGATGACGCATTCCTCAAATACATGAAAGATACGTACAATCTCGAATGCGTATCAGATGTTAATAAGTCAACAACGCTGAGAGGAACAACCATCGATTTGACTTTTTCAAGACACATTACACTTGAAACACTCCCCTTGATTTCGTACTTTTCCTATCATCGTCCTATCCTTAACAGAATAACGCAGATTGGAGGATCTTAAATATAACACATGTATATAAGTTGTAAATAAATTGTTAATAGCACATTGTTACTTGTAATTAATCTGTATAATTTAAGTAAAAAAATATTTGAATTAACGAATGTAAATAAATGTTAATTTATCGAAAAAATTGTAATTTTCAATTAACTCCTTCTTTGTATTATACAAAATAATGATAATTCAGTGATAATAATTCAATTCAATTCATAAAAGTATGCAATTTTTCATCAATGTTTCTTTATGACGTTATCACGTAAAACTATCGTCCGTAAACCGACTTTACAGACAACCAATTGTTTTTATTGTTCGACTAAGCTTTTCGTCATCACTGACATCATCAGGTCTTAAACAACGTCTATCAACTGTACGTTGTAGGCTTTTATACTTTAGGCCCCTCCCCTTATGTCATCGCCCCTCCTATTGGTTCTAGCTGCTGCCGCTCTTCACGGGAACTTTGTCTACATTTTTCCGTTAGGCATTTTTCTAACGTCCGTCAAATTGTTTTAAGAATCTCCCGTTAATTTCTTCATTCTTGACTTATAATTTTTTTTGTAACCTTTTACATTTCGTCATTTTTAGTGTGTTATTTTTATTATTTTAATTTATTTTTGTTTATTGTTTAATATATAATAAAATATTTCTTCATTTGTAAAATCCACTTTTATATTCATTAATTTATTTTTATTTTCTTTTTTAACTTTAAGTATTTCTAATTCTTCTATTAGTTTTCTTTTTTGCGGATTGTTTTCTATTTTGATTATTTCCATATTTTCATTTGGATTTATGAATTTATGGCCTGATTCATTGAAATGTCTTGCATATAATGAGTTCGTTACTCTACCCCCTTCTCCTTTTGCGTGTTCATTCATTCGATTTTTAAATTTTTTCCAGTTTCGTCCAGATATATCTTATTACATTCCCCAGTAAGGAATCCCTAGTAAGGATGGCTGCTAATTTAAACAATACGAAGTATAAAATAATAGACAGATGTAGGTAGTAACTGCTGTACGTTGGTTCCGAACCGAACATAGCAGCTGCTAACTGAGCGTTTTGTCGGTTTATACAGCGGCAACACATTGGGTGGACGAATGTGTCCCCCTCTCCGCAGTTGTACAGTGACAACTATAATAGTACGAGGTCTATGACCGTACCCAGTAAAACATTGCCGATGTCTGAGCCGGCAACACAAGACGGTGCAAGCGCCCAGCAGTACGAAAGCAATGCTACGCTTTTCTTCAAGTTTCCCTACTATAATATTGTTCGGATTTCAAATTATTCAATAACTAAAGTATTTAATCTGCGATATAATT
This sequence comes from Magicicada septendecula, assembly GCA_034769895.1. Classification (NCBI taxonomy): domain Eukaryota; kingdom Metazoa; phylum Arthropoda; class Insecta; order Hemiptera; family Cicadidae; genus Magicicada; species Magicicada septendecula. The sequence goes on from CM068371.1 coordinate 7,240,268, forward strand.
AATATGATATTCATTCGTTTCCAGTACAGTTGCCGCCGGGCCGGCAATAACGGTTACATGGACGCCACGCTACTGCACTGCAGCATTCTTTGCCACAGTTCTGTGATTACTGACGAACATAATCGTGTCAGTTGTGTTGAATCATTTTATTCACTGAAACTGATGGGATCCGCAGATGAGGCCGAAACGTCTGAAATTAATACTTTTACCGGGCCACATCCCAGTAGCCGGGGTTTTGTAAGGACTGTTACATTTATTCTAATTTCGGAGATAAATTTGTTTTATAAAAATCGGTATGGAGAACCTCCATGGTATCGATGACTTCCATGTTCTAATTAATTATAAAATTATTTTTAATATGTACACTCAGAACGAAACTAAGTATATCAGCATACTGTTAGTAAAAACGCTGAAGAAGATAATCGAAATACGAATTGTACCAAGTTGTTAATATTTTAAAAATAAAGAATTAAATTGATTGAATTATATTTTATTTAAACAACGCTAAAGAAAGTGAATACCGCCCAGCGTTTTGTAATCTGTGAATTTCTGAAAACGAAAAATTATTTTCTTTACGTATTCGTGGTTACAATATTTTGTTTACACGGAACGATATCAATTGTTTATGTTTTATTGAAATTGTTTTAAGTTTTCGATCGAATAAGTTTATAACAAGTTAGGTGTGTTCCTTGTAAATCGAGTTTTATGTTTGACAAATTGAAATTAAATATTTCCATAGAAACTACTTCTTTGTTCCCCATAACGTAGTACACATAATAAAAAATTTACAGGCATTGCACAAATACAATGCACAGAGAAGGGCATTGAAAATGCTTCAATAAATCTAAAAAATATATATATTTATGTTCATTCACCTATCAATGAATTCATTCTTAATTCACCAATCAATTAATTCATTCTTCATTTACCAATGTACAGATTATAAGTAAAATGTACAGTAGTCTCATTCATAAGCGAAGTTTTATATGTGTACTACGTTATTGACAACAAAGAAGTAGTTTCTATGGAAACTCACCGGTTCCCATTTTCGATCACGCACCAGCGATCGGCCGCAAATGTGCGACACGTCCTTATAAATATTTTCAATGTTAAAATTACACCCTCACCCTTCAACTATCATTTTCATTTATAGAAAACTAACTCCTCCCCATTCAACTACCCTTTCCATTTATAGATATTTCATCCACCTTTCCACTGTGGATTATTATGACTTTCTTTTCAGGATACTTTATTTATGAAAATTAATTACTTAGTCTTGTTAAAACGTAAAACGTTGCAGGTAAACTATCCCTCCCCCTTACCGATCTTCACCAAAATCAATAGGTCTTGAGTTCTCTACAACTCGGACAAATATGAAAAAAAATTATTATTTGATTCTGTTTGATTTTGCGGCAGTTGTCGTTCGCAATAGAAAAAATTCTACACAGAAACACACACATACACACACTTTTCGGAAAATGACTTTTCTTCGTGTTTTGAGGGTAGTACAATCAGAATCAGCCCTTATCTCGAACACGATTTTTTTCGCCACCACCATACTTCAATTTCCTTACAGAACTTAGAAGTAAAACGCTTGAGATAATTTTGCTCTTTCTCTGGTGTCGATTTAATTCGACTGCACTCAAGACGGCCAACACGTAACAAATCCATAATCGTGTGGACAGCGAAATTTATGACCGACAAAGTCAGCTGGAAATTAATAAAGTCGGTTTCTACGTGTAAAGAACTTTTAATTATCACATCTGGCCGGTACTTTATCGGTTTCATTGACTAGTTCGGGGAAATAAAAATGCCAGACACGAACGACCGGTAGTGGCGAACTCCGGATTCCTCAACGCACGCACACTACGAGACCGCTACACTAAAGTAAGCAATTACCGATATTTACCGCAATTACCGAGACTGATGAGACAATCTCAGAAACAGTTACTCTTAAGTTACCGACCGGTTAGGTTTCATTCATACCGCTATGTTACACTCCTACTACTATCCTCTTTTAAATACTTAGACCGTGGTAAAATTTTTATTACAAATTTAGGCCCGCCAAAGCCTGCCCACAGCCAGGTTGCAAAAGGGTGAGGGGGAGGAGTAACAACCTCATTAAAAAATCAGGTTAATCTGGCTCGGTAAGGTGAAGCTGTCGCCTTGCCGTTCGGCGTTGGTTCGTCAAAGGCTAGAGGAAGGAAAACCAACGGTTCTTAACGGTTTTAGGATTTAGCGGCTTGTTCCTATTCCACAGTCCACCATTTCTTAGCTCTACCAACTTTTCTTCTGCCTCTAGGGTTGTAATCTTTCGCAAACTTCGGTATTCTACTTTCTTCCATTCTACCTACGTGCTGAATCCATTTTCTTCTGTATTCTTTAATCCTTTAATTAACTACAAACATATCTAAATCACTTCTTATATCTTCGTTTCTTATGTTCTCGTCTGTTACACCTTTTAACTGATCTCAGATTTTTAATTTCTGCTGTTTGTATCTTCTGTTGATCTTTTTTCTTTATGACCCAAGTTACAGAACCATACAGTAGTGTAGGTATTGCCATTAGGAAGAAAACCTTGATTAGAAATTAAAAACCCACTGCCTTCTGGCGTGGAGGGATCCTCAAAGGGTAGAGGAAGAAAACCCCAACCGAAAATCAGGCACGCTTGGAAGCCTTAGGGTGACAGCCCCGTCACCTAACTACCTAGCTGGAGGCTGGTTACCTCTGATAGAGAAACTACACCTACTCATAATACTCACAGGAACGAGATAGAGGCAGACCTAGAAAACGGTAGCTGTGAAGACGGAACTGGCTGCAAGCTTAATCCTTGAAGGGAAGAATAAGAAGAAGATGAAATTTAGGCCTACTACAGAAAAGAGCGGCACGCAGAAATGAAGTAATTTATTTTTTATTCTTATTCTGTTCTTCCCAAAAAACAAGCGTTTTCTTTTCTAATCGATCAGCAGTGGCGTGAGTTTTTTCGGAGCCTCTACACAGGAATCCTTTGCGGGCTACCCTTACTTATTTCATCCCATTGTTCCCACATTCCTACTTCTAGCTGTGGAAACTACTAAAATCGTATAACGTAAAGAGAATAACTGTTCTTTCTTATATGATGTATACTCAATTAATAAAATACTACTTTTGTTTCAGCTAGTACATTGATTTGTTATTTAGTATCTTTTATGTCTTTGATCAATCTATAAAAAAAAAAAATAGTGACTCTCAGACATGCCACTAGTAAACAATTACAATTTTGTCATTATATGGATGTCATTACAATGAACTTATATGGATCCTGAAAAAAAGGACACATTTTATTAAATTTTATATAGGACATTTTATCTATTACTCTCATATTTTTAAACAAACCACAAATCAATTTCACTTTTAAAGTTTTTGTCACCTGCTTACATGTTTATAATTTGCAATAATTTTATTAGAGAACTGATATCAGCACTGAAATTAAATAAAAATGTTATGATATAAACGTATTTCATTTTACAAAAATGAAGGCAATTCTTAACTGATCACTGTGCATTCTCAACTGGAATCACCGCTCTATTGTGCAGTTAACCAAATAATGTATACTCTCCGAATAGTTATTAGGTAGGCCTACTGGTAAAATAGCAGTAAAAATATAAGTGCATTTGTTTTTTATGTTAACTATATACGGGGAAATTTGGTTTTACTTAAGTTCAATCATTTATAAACATCCGTAAAAAATTAAAGTATTTAATTAATAAAGTTGTGTTAGTGGTTATATATTCACAAACAGAAATAACACCTTTGCACACCACTCTAAATAAAATTTTCTGATAAGCGCCTTCAAGCTTCACAGCTCATCACCAGATCGGAGATATATCTGATGATGAGCTGTGAAGCTTGAAAGCGCTAATCGGGAAATTTTATTTATACTTCTGTGTTTATTTGTAGTGGCATGCAACAGTGCTATTTCTATTTGAAAAAATTAAAAAGAAAATGTTTGCGCGGACCCTGCTAGTTCACAGCTTCCCCCCCCCCACTATGGCGGTCCCTGCGGATCTGGCAGTTACGCCACTGTTGATCAATGTACCTTTCAAATGTCACAGAATGTAAACACCTAGGTCCCCGGGTGTCAGTAAAAAAAAAACAAACTTCAAACTACCTTATTAGGCAGAGAGGAAATTGGCGAAGTACTAATGATGCCATGATTTGCTGGAACAGGAGCACAAAGGAGGAGGAGGAGGAGGTTTTACTCTTCTCTTCATTAACAACAGTTAAAGTGCGTGTACTGCTGAAACCATTAGTAGCAGCGGCTGATCTCTTTCTCCAGTTTATTTACTTGTTGGCAGAGATCCAACCACTACAAGTGATTGATCGTGAGAGGCAACTAGTCTGTGTGTGTGTGTTGCATTTGCTTGTCACATCATCCCACTTGTTACATTGTGCGTGGCTGCCCTGCCTCTGGGTAATCATGCCGCCACTTTGTTTAATTTAAAACACGTTACCTGCTTCTCATTACTGGTTGTCCTGCTAACCACTTTACGCCTGGTACCGTGTTGTGTTTACCATTAGTCTTTGTTAGTAGTAGTAACCAACCACCAACGGGTTTATTATATTCATTTGTCCACTAAACGTTATTTTATTTTTTAAGTTTTTTACTTTCGGAATCGTTTATAACTGCTTGTTTCTTATGCCCTGGAGGTATTACATTGTTTTCTGTGCCTTCCTACATTATACTATTACCCTGTGATGCATTAAAATATGCCGCCTTTAGTTCAGAGTGCTTTTCCATGCGCAGACCACGTTCCCTCCACCTGCTATTATATTCATCAACATTTTTAACCAATGGGGAGACACCGTAAGCTCACTCCGTATACATTCATTGCAAAGCATATCTAATCGTGAGCATCCTTTGATCATTCTTATAAATCTCATGTCCGCCGCGATGATTTTATTTACACCCGCCTTTCGCAGAACCCATGACTGTTCACCGTCCCAACAGGATACCGCCAATTTTCTATTGTATTGTATTTATTGTTCATAGCCTAAAGGTACCATACATGGTACGGTACGGTATTCACAGGTATGGTACCTTTAGGCTATGAACAATAAATACAATACAACAGAACATTGAGATTATAGGTACCATTAGTAAACAATAAGTGTGTGTATATTATAAATACATCACATTATCATTAGGATACCTCCATAACCTTATGAAATTTAATTTCAGTTTCTGGACTAACTTTATTTTTGATGTTCTTTGAATCGTTCCATAGAGGGATCTAAATTTACTCTATTTGTTCTTCACAAGAGAACAGAGAATAGAAATTACGTAAAGCAGTTTAAATAGCAATCCAAGTAAGGAGATTGTAAAAAAAAAAAAGCAAACAAAACACTGAAGGGATGCTTGGGTATTTCTCTCAAGCCAAACGATGCTTAGACATAGGCCTACATACAGTAAACCCCCGTCATAACGGACCCTGCTTAAAAAACGGACAGCTCTAAGAAATATAGAAAACTGAAAAATTAAAGTCAAACAGGCTCAAGAAATTACGATTACTAACGCTGGATAATGCGAGCGAAGTAGAAGACCACTTGAACTATGTCATGGAATACGTTCATCGATCAAAAAATGAAAACATGTCACTCGCTACACTTTCCTGACATCAACTCTAATCGACCCGAAACAAAAATCAGTAACTTCTAAAGCCAGTAAATGTAGAAGTAGATGTACCTACATGTAGCTATCTAAATGTTTTTGAAAAAGATACATATTTGACGACGTTTTTACCATAATAGTGAGTATATATCTGAAATGTAAACTGTTATTTGCAATGTTTACGTACAATTTCGTTTACAGTATTTTGTATAAGGCATGTCTGTCTTTTATTGCTGTACTGCTGTACTGTTACCTGTTTTATTCAAACACAGTAAAACAAATAGTTTCTATTTTATCCACATAGTTTAAATGACTCGTATCCATAGGCTTACTTACTGTATACAGTTACAATAGGAACGGACACCTCAGTGCCTGTATTACTCCGTTATAACGGGAGATCACTGTAGTTGAGATTCACGGAAATATACGAAAGTATCACAAAAGTACACTGAAAACCCAACTGACTGTTTATAGAATTAACTTTTTTTTATAGTCAATTAAGAGTAAATAGTAAACGACACTACAACAATGTATTCTTTGTTCCACAAACGAACAAAGAACATATTCTATACTCCGGATTGTATAAAATTGGTAGTATTTTAATCAAAACGAAATACAGAGACCGGGGTCAAACACTGTGTGTTACAGATCAAGAACACATGACACGTTATCTAAGCAAATGGACGCGTATTCCTGGAACACGCATGCTTCACTACGTGCTCGCGTTAAACGTTGTGCTTTCCAAGAATCCATACCCAATGAATTCATTCTTGTTTCTACAGTGTTTCATCGGTTTAAAACACACACACACACACACACACACACACACACACACACACACACACACACACACACACACACACACACACACACACACACACACACACAAGTTCCACGATCGTACATCATTCATCCTACAATGAAGATAAATTATTCTGGTACTAATTGACACATGTTAAAAATAACGAAATTTTTGTTACTTGGAATTTAAAGAAAAACAAAGTAACAAAATTAGGTTACAAAGAAACACGTTTACGTTCGTAAGTTAATTAATGGAAAAATTATGTTTGAGCTATGTTTCAATTACGAGATGTGGCAAGAGTGTACTCACTGACAGTTTCAGTAACAAAGGCCAAAACCATGGGTTTTAAACGTAAATATCCATTGAGGACTAACATAGTTATAAACAACAGCACTTTAGAACAAGTGAGCCGTTTCAGATATCTCGGCTGTACAGTAAGCTATGAATCTGAATATGATATGAGAGAGAAAACAAATGAATTTAGGAATATTTGTGGTACGATTCATAGAACTCTTAGAAATAAAACAAGACACAGCACAAGGATTAAATTTTATATGTCAATTACAACACCCACGTTGATTTATGCAAGTGAGGCGTGGGTCATGACAAAACAGGAAAGCGGCAAGATTCAGAGTGCTGAAATGCAGTTTCTTCGAAATACTTTAAATTATAATTTGCAAGATAGAATAAGGAATGAAGATATCAGACCAGAACTCGAAGTAAAGGACATAAATGAAATTGTTGCAATTTACAAAAGACAATGGTGGGATCATCTGCAAAGGATGACAGAGGATCGATTGCTGAAAGCGGCATTGAAATATAAAGTCACTGGTAGAAGAGACGTGGGTCGTCCGTGGATGAGATGGGTGTCGGAACAGGTTTATTTAACCTAATCCTTGAAGAGGAGAAGAAGAAGTATATTTTTATTTTAAATAGATAGCGTTAAGAAAGATGAATACTATACGCCATGTCCCGCGATGAAAGGATACACTAATTGTGAAAGCGATTCTATAACTAAAAATAAGAAGAATGTCACTCATACGTACAACGAACGGGTCTGTTTCTAGAGTTAATGACATCCGCGTGGTTCTTTTGACTTCGGAGGATCTATACGAACCTCAGAATTAACCTCATACATTCGATTATTATGTTCGAACCATTTTTGCCGATTTTGGGCAAGCCTATCGAGTATACTCCGTATATTCAGTTTCTGCCGTGTATCTGCATTTCTTCTGCCACCTTGAAGAGTAGGCCTATAGCCTACCACGTGCCTGAGAAATCTCATTTCGGCCGCTTGAATACGGCTGGCCTGGCATTTCTCAGACTCACGATGAATTGTGGGGAGGGGGCGAAGTTCTCCTTGTAGAGCTTCAGGTAAGACTTTAGAGTTCTCCTGATGGTCCAGCTCAAATGGTTTGAGCGTATGTAGCTTTTTTACCACGTTATTCTGTGCTATAATATAAGGCACATTATAGCTCAGATATTTAAAATTATTCACTTACCAGAGTAGTACTATCTACGATAAGTATTCTTTCTCGTGTGGGATCAGCTGCATGAAAAGCCGTTAGTATGGTCTTTATTGTGGAGGTCAGTAATCCGAAATCCTGACAGGTTCAATCCAATAAATGTACAGCCATCTATAAGCCGCGTTCCGAGTTCGATAGGACAGTCTGGTCATCAGCAAAACTAACAGCGTGTCAACTGGAGACTTACCAAACATAAAATGCTCCCGAAGGCTCATCTGCCAATTGTGTGTGGCATCGTCTGTGACATTAAAAAGACAAGGTGACAATAGTCGTAATCCACAGTTGATCTGTCCCACACCACAGTTGATCTGTCCCACACTACGAGTTGTGCTCCGTCTTCTTGTCTCAATTGAGATTTTCTTTTCCACATAAAGAATTTGTTTGACCCTAATGAGATGTTGCGGAATACGTTTCTTTGCCAATATTGACTGCCATTTTGCCATTATTCATTATTCACGCCCTGCCCTATTCACTGTATCAAACGTCTGTCCAAAGTCGATGAAATGTATGTCTTTTGTCTGCGTGTTAATTGTGGATGCGTATAGCTAAATGTTGGTGAAGGTGGTGTTGGGGTTATAAGACAAGAGCGGGATAAGCTATAGGTGCATTTACATTATCTTACCCGGACAATTACCCGAATCCACTTTACCGACTGGACATTTTTCCGAACGACGAGATACCCGAAATCATTATACGAGCACCCATATCCCATTAGCTTGGATAAATTAACTCATGGAAACATTCTGGCTACTCTAGTGAACCTGTATTTAGACATGTCAGGTGTACGTATACGGTGGCGTAATGAGGGAACAGGAAAACGCCAGCTGTTCCAACTTCACGAGTTAATCATCCGACTTTGTTTCTCATTTCAACAGTATTAATGTAGGTACTTTCCCAGTATCTGTATCCACAGTACAGTTTTGATGTTTGTGGTGTGTGATAGTATTAGTACACTACGATGAAGAAAAGAAGTGCACTAATTGTACACTATTTTATTTTTTAATGTATAGTGAAAATGTGTAATGTTTTCATTTGTGAAGTTAGGTAATAATGTTTTTCGATTGTTAGTTTAGTGTTTAAAGAATTAAAAGCCTTGATTAGGAAAAATATAACGTTAATGTGTATATACAATGCTTATAACCGAGTAACATTTAAAATAAAGAACATAACGGTAACGTTAAAAAAAAAAAAAATGTAAAGTGTGAAATACAGTTATTTCTGAATAGTAAGATTAAAACAAAAAACAACGTAATAACAAATGAATATAAGATTTGTTATTAGTTCGGTGGCCAATATTCTTTGATATTATTCAGTAAGATTTCTAAAACTTCACTACAAGCGAATTTTATGAGAAACACAAAATAAGGAACACATATACATAGCATCTCGCCTCACTTCGAGTCGGTTGCTTTTCCCGTGATCTGCACAAAAACCGAGTATTAGTGAAGAACGACTTCGGCCACAAAAAGGGAGACATGTATAGTAACAGGAATTGTAACTCACCTTACTTCGAATTGGGTTTTTTACATGGCTTTCACAAAAAGCGAGTATTGTTTTAAAGTCGTATCTTCCTGACTCTATTAAGTTTTTGTTTTCCACACAAAGAATTTGTTTGACCCTAAAGAAGTGTTGCGGAATACGTTTCTTTGCCATTATTCACGCCCTGCCCCTATTCACTGCATTTCCAAAGCCGATGAAATGCAGGTCTTTAGTCTGGCTGTTAATTGTGGATCTCCGTCTGTTAGCCAAATGTCGGTGAAGGTGGCGGTGGAGTTATGAGACAGGTGAGCGATATACAATAGTTAATTATCCGACTTTGTGTCTCATTAATGGAACTAAAACTGAGAAACGTAGAAACTATACGAAGGTCCCGGAAACTAATACTGCTTTAGACTGAACCCCAAGTCTCTGATGGAAGGGATAAAGTATGCGTGATTGTGTTGTGTGTTGGTCAAGGCCAATGATTCATCAGCCCTGTTCACAGTGCAAACTGGCAGCCATCACAAAGGCAGACTACCAGTTTGTAATATTATTGCCGTCCACTTTTTACCGTTACGGCAGTAAGTGCGATTAGAGACTACGTATTATTGGCATTGTGTTTACTACTTAGTCCTTTTTAAGTAGTTGTGTTATAGTAATATTAAAAATACGAACTTGTGAACTATCGTGTAGGATTAATGTACTTTAGTTACTTTCTGTTAGTGAATGAATTATCCTGTTATTTATTTATTTGTAACTGTCTGTTCACAATGTCTCTTCAAGGATCATCGAAACAAAGAAAAAAAGTTTCGTTGTTCGTAGTGAAGGTCCCGAAATAATTAGTAATATAATTGAAAAATGTGATGGAGAAAAACGACAAAATTCGCTGACATACCCACTTATCAAGCAACAAAACGTGCTGCGCATTACTGTGATAAATCGGAAAGCTTCATGAAATACTTGAGGAAGCAAAGAAAATGCAGACCAGATGGAAAACTCTCCACACCGGGGAAAAAACGTAAAACTTGTGACAAAAGAAAACTTTTTCTTGATGATTTCGATAAATGTGTAGTAAGAAATATTGTTTCAGATTTTTATAAAAATCAAAACGTTGTGCCTACTATTAAAAAACTAGTACAAAGGTGAAATAAAAATGTTTTGTTTCTTTTTTTCTTCGAGATTAGTAATGCTGATTTCTTTACATGAAATGGACGTTTCGCTAATCCGTGTGAACGCAGCGACGACTCACTTGCAACAAAATAAACAGCACTAAACGATCCAAGCGCTCTCTGTGTGTACATTATCTCTCTAATAGGATTATTGTGCTATGCGCTAGTGTATCTGTGTTTACAATGAGCATAAAATTCCCGTCCAAGATTTCTGTATAAAGTACAGTAATAACGGTAAGAATGCGTTAGAGACATTCTATAGCTACGTACGTACAAAGTATATTTTACTTTGAGAAACGCAGTCGCATAATATTACGCGAATGTTTCGAAAGGTCAGGCAGAGGTCGTACGTTGTGCGCCATTAGTTATCGTGTTTGATAAATCTTCGCAGTTCCGTTGTTATTAATGCGCTCAGCAATTTATCCATTATTAATTTGCAGACTGTTTGGCCGCTGCTGCTCGTGTTAAGATTTATACGATACAGTTGTTGTCCGCAGCCCTATAGTGTTGTGTTGCCTACGCGGCCGCTGTATGGTCGCGGAATTGATGTTACAGCTGCGCGTGTCTCTGCTCCGTGAGTAACAATGAGATTTAAACGGGCATTGAATCCGCGACAGCGTTTCAGCGTCATGTAGGCTCAACGTACACGACCGAAAGCCGCAATACTGGAAAGCTGTACTCAAGCATCGAAACCATGGGATTCGTGTATCACACCGTTTTGGTACTTTCCCAGTATCTGTACCCAGGCCACATTTTCGATGTTTTGAATATTCGATTTTATCGATATTCCACGACTTGAAGAAGTGTAGGTCTGCTAATTGTAAATTATTCTATTTCTTAATGTAAAGCGAAAATACGTGTTGTTATCGTTAGTCAGGTTAGATAATAATGGTTTTTGGTTTTTAACTTACTGTTCAATTTAAGTCAAACTCGGACCCCAAATTCTAGATACGCCACTGTAAGAGGCTGTAAATATTATCATATTCGGGACATTCTGTTAACTACGCGCCTGTCGAGCACGTAGACAAGACGCAAGACTTCGTCAGTGCGCACGCGTGGGAGGCCGGTGGACGCACCCGCAACTCGTTTATGATACACGATATTCCACAGCCGAGCCGCCGTACGGGACGCTGTATTTTACCGTTGTGAAATCTGCAGAGAGAAGGTGGTAGTAAGTGTAGAGGAACGCAGCAGCTGTGTGCCCGTGTAAGTGATGCTCAGTCATGAGCGAGTCACTTCTCGCTACGTGAACATGTCCGTAGTCCAGCCAGCACAACCGATTGGCAATTCTGTCCTCTCATGAAACACACGCGCGCGCGCGCACACACACACACACGGACCTAACCGTGTTACAGAAAACTCCTCAATCATTACACGGCGTTTCAGAAAGCAATGCCACCAGATACTAAAATTAAACTTAATACAAAACGGTAGGTAGGTATCTGCGCCTGCGTTATCGTACGATAATGTTATATCGGTTATGTCCGCGAAATAGAACATAAAATAGGTCTATAGTCTCCGGTAATGGAGTTCCTACGAGACGCGAAAGTACGCTGGTAGTAGTTCGCGACGGACTGAATATGCCCAACATGTGTGTGTGTGTGTGTGTGTGTGTGTGTGTGTGTGTGTGTGTGTGTGTGTGTGTGTGTGTGTGTGTGTGTGTGTGTGTGTGTGTGTGTGTGTGTGTGTGTGTGTGTGTGTGTGTGTGTGTGTTGCTAAGACAATTACGGAACGCTCTCGAAGAGTCCTTCCACTCGAGCCAAGCAGATGCAGCGTCTTGGTCAAGGCCGCGCAATAGTACCTTCCAAACTTCGAGAGCACTTGTAACTACCCAGATTATGCTGGCACGCAACCAAAAGATGGAAAATTATTCTGGAACCTCTCCGGGACCTATATAAGCAACAGCGGCCGGCTTAGAAGTTATTTATAGTTGGAGATTTATTAAGTGCGGATCAAGTTATTGTGGAAAGCGAGTACTGTGTTATAGTTAGTGCAGAACTCTTATAGGTGATATTATTATTGCGTGTGGACAAATTTAAATTGAATTAATGTATGAGAGTACCGTGTTGATTTGAAATTGTTATTTGTTAATCATTAAAGCTGGTAATTAGTGACTTCACTGGTGTCTGTATTTTGTTTCCGCTGCACAACGCGACGATCCGCGAGACCGACGTAGGCCTAACAGATGTGTGTGTGTGTGTGTGTGTGTGTGTGTGTGTGTGTGTGTGTGTGTGTGCAGCGCGTGACCATGTCTCGCACCCTAGTTTCCACTGCCTTTTATTTTGACTTATTCCTTTATTTAACCGCCTTCTACCCATTGCCTCTTTCACTTCCGTTTCTCAATTGTGTTTTTGTCTTCCCTTCTTCTTCTGTTCTTCTACTTCTTCTTATTCAGCAACACAGACCAACGTGAGCCCTAGCTTCCAATACCAATTTTCTCCAGAGATTACCACCTCAGTGTAACTCGTCACACCCATACTTCTGAAATCTTCTAGCACATCATCCAATCATTTTATCCTAGGTCGACCCCTCTTATGCTTTTGTAGACCTGCGCTCTCAGGATTTTCTTTAGCATATGCTGACCATCCATTCACTCTAGGTGCCCTAGGCATTCATTTGGCCATTCTATTCGTTCAGCCTTTACGAATCTTACATTGTCTTCGTGCTTCAGTAGCTCATCTATCTCCTGGTTATTTCTTATTCTCCATGCATAATCTTCTTTAACCGGGCCATAAACACGTCTTACGATCTTTATTTCAGACCATCTTAGTGTTACGAACGTTGGCGTCCATTCCGGTACCTTCTTCGGCAATCTATTTTTAGCCACTCTTCAAGCGTTTTACTTATATTGTCTCTATAATATCAGAATGCCGATGCCCATTCCTTCCCGAATTTCTGTGTTTCTTTCTCTATCTAATCTGGTTTTTCCACAACACTGTTTCCAGAAATCCATTTCCATCGCTCGAATACGTGACCCAGCGCAACATTAATGAAAAAGTAAAAGCCCATTGGAAAAATGGATAATGATTGAGTTCCGACATAGACGTCTAGATACCAAGCAAAAGGAAGAATAAATGCAATACTACTGAAGAAATGGTGGTCAATATTTTATGTCGTCCCTAAAATAATCCCGACCAGAAGCAATCCCGATTCCCTTCTCCCACTGGCGACGCCTACGGCCAGGAATTGAAATCTTCTCCCAATCCGACAGGAGCACAGTAACACATTTGAGCGGTGAGCCAGGTAAAACTCACACCAACAGCCAGGAATTTGGATACCAACAGTAATCGCACCACAGCCCAGTGATGAAGTGCCGTTTCTAGCTAGGACACTTACCCGAGGAATCACTGCGGACCGCGTCAGCCCCTGCAATGAGGCCTATGTAGGCATCCCGAAATTACTGCGAGACCGTTCAAAACCTCAGTGAACCTGTCAAAAATTCGGACTCTGGGAGCCTTGCTACCAATCGCACCGTTACTGCCAATAGGCCTCAGTCCCTGCAATGAACCCTACGCAGACGGTCTGCGAGACAGTTCAAAGCCTCAGCGGTGAGCTCTGGAACCTGGCTACCAACTGCACCGTTGCCTAGTGAGGAAGAACAAGTACCCCGAGGAGTCACTCCAAACCGCATCAGCCCCTGCGACGAGTCATATGCGCAGCGGAGGCTAGACCGTTTAGCCTTCTCCACCGGGGACCACGACACAAAAATTCGATACAACCAAATTGTCGGGTCACCCTACGCCACAATGCAAAGCTCCAAGGGAACAGAGAACTACTTCCCAGGATGAGGAATGTTGATGACGTGAGGCGGGGGAGCGTTCACGTCAAATACAAAACACCCTGGAAGAGGTCACCATCACATCAACTTCAAATGTGACTGCGCTATGAAACTGTGAACATCGGTATTTGTTGTCTATGTGTGTTTGTGCGAGTGTGTAACTTATTAATTCCGTTATAACGCTTTGTTACATCGTTCACAACAGTATTTTACCGACATGCACACTCCGGAGTCGTTCCCACCCGACGATAACAAGTAAAATATGTACATAACCACTTAGAAGAAACACTATTAAAAAAATATATATGCAAAAAAAAATCTAAGGGAATTTGCAGGAATGAGTTCTACATACCTTACACTCAAATTAAAATAGAGTCTCTCTCTCTCCCTCTCTCTCTCTCTCTGGAGTGTATATTTCTAAATGATTATTTCTTTTTACTATAGTTTTTTCCTGGCTAAATGTCAGTCCGAATCCCACCTTCATTGTACCTACTCTGTTTGCAAAGTATCTCTCCAGCAATACAAACTTCTCATGGTATTAACTTTTGTTCACATCTTACCGAGTTTGCAGTCATTGCAATGCGCTTATTCTGTACTTAATGCTTGTGCATTTAAATGTGTATTTTTGTTATTTCCAACGTGCATAGATATGCGTTAATGTGACCACATGTATGCGGGCGTCTATATAGTCATATGTGCTTAACTTGTCAGACTCGTTTGGTACCGTTTATCAAGCAGGTACGTATGAATGGGTTTGTGCATTTTAATCTAAGTTAATCCTTTTAAAACGCCGTTATCCCAACAAATTAACATTTTTAACTATGACAGTTATTATTGATGTTATCATTCGTGCTTTTATATATTGGTTTTGTTTGTTTGTATCTGAGGACCACATGCCAATTTCAATTCTTTATTCCTTGTTCTTTTCTTTTTCTCCATTATTCTTTTATCTTTTCACTATGTCTCTTCTTTCTGTCTTCAGTCCACTTTGAACCTGCGTTTTTCTCTCTCCTACCCTGGACTCCTTCCATGTTTAACACTTTTGCCCGAAAAACTTCTCTTTCAATTGCTTCTTCTGCGTTTACCTTTTTTTTTTTTTTTTTTTTTTTTTTTTTTTTTTTTTTTTTTTTTTTTTTTTTTTTTTTTTTTTAATCCAACTTAATGTTGACTTCTTTCCCCACAGATATCTGAAGATCTGTTTTGTTAACCTGTTGTCGTCCATTCTATATAAATTTCCAAAATTACTAGTTTCTCACTATTTCTGTTATATTTTCTATACTTTGATATATTTCATCATTGATTCCTAATTTCCAACCTTCTGAAGTTTATCGTGGGCCTAATTATACAGTGCGAAAGTAGGAATTAAATTGCGAGATAAGATGGGATTGTTAGTCCGAAATGATTGTTTTTCGTGGTTTACTCCACTAGGTTCTTCCGCTCCCTCTGCCGTTGGGAAATGAGATGCCTCATCCGCCTTTGAGACCGTTAACCGGGTTTCACCTGTAACCCTAGGCAGGGGCCCTTACTGGGTGCTATCATCCGGAGCCAGATGAACCAGGTTTTTGAAGAGATCCGTTCCTCTAAGACTCTTCCGCACGTCCTGCTGTTGGATCATTGAGATCTCTTCCACCATTCCGTCCGTTGGTCTTCACAGAGGTCCGTTAGCATCTGTAGCTGCAGCGTGGCTACAGAAGGTTCCAAGGAGTACGACGGGGACGTGTACTTGACTTATCCCCCTTTTATATGTTTATTACTTTTTTGTTTCTGAGTAGGAGTTAATGCGGTCTGTGACATTCACTCCTACCAATAAGAGGACAAACAGTCACATGCATGCTTTCCGTCTTGCATACATGCTAAAATTTACCGTATTAACTACGAGTCTCAAACGTGACCCTCACTCAGGGTTAGTTGTTCAACGGGTGATGTTGGATATCCGGATATCCATTACAGCAGTGTGTGTATCCGATGAATTGACTGGGTTTAAGCAATTAAAATTGTAATGTTTGGAACATTAAATATTATATCTACTGTTAAATTACTATCATATTTTCCCGCAGATACTTTAATTATAATTAGCCTCATTTAATGTAGTATTATCGTGTCCCAGTGCTCTACAATTCTGGATTTTCCTGTTTTCAAAATTGGCCAATTTTTTTATTACATTTATTTTTGAATTCTTGATTAACAATGAGAAATTTAACATGATTAAGTATATGACTGGCTCTTTATATGCACTATACAACTTACTTAAGCTATAAGAAAAACTTTTATTTATCTGAAAATGAAATTTTATTTGGCGGGGAGGTCATTAGAAATTACCCACTGTTTGGGCCCACACTGTACCACTGGACAGAAGAGACTTTGTTATAAACAATTTGGAGACATCTTCAGTGGAAGAAGGATATCTTAACCGCCTAAAGCTGCCATTAGTGACAGGTTGTTGGGTCCTTCAGTCTTTCGACTGGTTTGTACCCTCCCCGCATATACCCGTGGTGCGTGTGTTACGGAGTAGTGACAGGTTGTTGGGTCCTTCAGTCTTTCGACTGGTTTGTACCCTCCCCGTATATCCCCGTGGTGCGTGTGTTACGGAGTAGTGACAGGTTGTTCGGTCCTTCAGTCTTTCGACTGGTTTGTACCCTCCCCGCATATACCCGTGGTGCGTGTGTTACGGAGTAGTGACAGGTTGCTGGGTCCTTCAGTCTTTTGACTGGTTTGTACCCTCCCCGCATATACCCGTGGTGCGTGTGTTACGGAGTAGTGACAGGTTGTTGGGTCCTTCAGTCTTTCGCCTTGTTTGTACCCTCCCCGCATATACCCGTGGTGCGTGTGTTACGGAGTAGTGACAGGTTGTTGGGTCCTTCAGTCTTTCGCCTTGTTTGTACCCTCCCCGTGTATACCCGTGGTGCGTGTGTTACGGAGTAGTGACAGGTTGTTGGGTCCTTCAGTCTTTCGACTGGTTTGTACCCTCCCCGTATATACCCGTGGTGCGTGTGTTACGGAGTAGTGACAGATTGTTGGGTCCTTCAGTCTTTCGACTGGTTTGTACCCTCCCCGCTTATACCCGTGGTGCGTGTGTTACGGAGTAGTGACAGGTTGTTGGTTCCTTCAGTCTTTCGACTGGTTTGTACCCTCCCCATATATACCCGTGGTGCGTGTGTTACGGAGTAGTGACAGGTTGTTGGGTCCTTCAGTCTTTCGACTGGTTTGTACCCTCCCCGTATATACTCGTGGTGCTGTGTTACGGAGTAGTGACAGGTTGTTGGGTCCTTCAGTCTTTCGACTGGTTTGTACCCTCCCCGTATATACCCGTGGTGCGTGTGTTACGGAGTAGTGACAGATTGTTGGGTCCTTCAGTCTTTCGACTGGTTTGTACCCTCCCCGCTTATACCCGTGGTGCGTGTGTTACGGAGTAGTGACAGGTTGTTGGGTCTTTCGACTGGTTTGTACCATCTCCGCATATACCCGTGATGCGTGTGTTACGAAGTAGTGACAGGT
This sequence comes from Magicicada septendecula, assembly GCA_034769895.1. Lineage (NCBI taxonomy): Eukaryota > Metazoa > Arthropoda > Insecta > Hemiptera > Cicadidae > Magicicada > Magicicada septendecula. The sequence goes on from CM068371.1 coordinate 7,258,167, forward strand.
TGTTGGGTCTTTCGACTGGTTTGTACCATCTCCGCATATACCCGTGGTGCGTGTGTTACGGAGTAGTGACAGGTTGTTGGGTGCTTCAGTCTTTCGACTGGTTTGTACCATCCCCGCATATATCCGTGATGCGTGTGTTACGAAGTAGAGACAGGTTGTTTGGTCCTTCAGTCTTCGACTGGTTTTGTAACGTATTGCCACGTTACAAATCCAGGGAACCCATCTTAACTGACACTTGCCAATTACATGGGCTGCCTACGTTGTAACGGACTGTCATTACGTTACAAAATTGCGCCACTCTGCTTTTTTTTTTCATGTGTAACAAGATGACTTCTCTTTATTAACAACTGATACTCAAAGATCCCATGACATCATTAATTAGATTAAAATATTTAAATGCTTTTCATAAAAACTTAGGGGTCAAACTGATTATGTATTCTTTTACCTCGGATCCGAGTTTACTTTAAGTATATTTATAGCAAAGACTTCTAAGTATTTTAAGTTCATCTAGACGCTTGCAAGACTTCTTTTAACATTTGAAGAATGGTATTATTACTTAAAGTGATTATAAATTACATTTACATTTAAGGCGTTACAACGTATGATATTGAATCTTACAGTAAACTCTTAGCTTGTCTCATTTTAATTTTAAACAAAATTTATAGTCTTTGAAAAGTCTCTTTTTAATGTGAGTTGTGTATCAAATATGACTAACCCTCGATAGGCAAGCTATCGAGTCACCTTTACAATTGGTCGTAGTAACCTCGTCCTGGGGTGTCTCTCTTGGGGATTCTTGAAGTCGGCGTCATCATCTGGGTCGTGTCTTCGGCAAGTACTAGATAGGATGTTCACTGCGGAGATTGAAGTTTCTTTTGTGAAAGTAGGTGTAGATCCACGGAGGTCCTCGTCAGCGTCTTATGCATCGTATACGTGTATTTATGAAGTTTATGCAGATCACATCTTCATGTATAAGGTTGTACTTGTATTTACCTCTTGAGGGGAGACGTCATCTTGTTTACTACTAGTTAAGTTTTTGTTTTACTTATTACATTTTTCTTCTTAACACAACTTTATATCATTCACACATTACACAACGCTCGCCACGTTTAGCAGTGGTAGCTAACATTTTAAAATTAAATTAAAAAACAAATGCATTTTCGTGGAGCTCTCGCTCATACGTCTGTACGGTCTGACGGCAGCATAGTGACTCTCTACTAGATTCGACTGGCACATAACAACGGAGAGGGGCAAGTACTCCGCGACAATATAGTTCCTATTTTTATTTAAATTGACATTCTTATTACCAAAAACAATACATTAATTATACATATATAATTTAAGTGAATTATTTTAACTACTACTCGTGCCTTCAAATTTCTAATTACAAACACTATGATTTTTATATCTTCCTAAATTACAGACGACTCGATAAACACGTTGAGTCCGGAACTAACAGGTCACCGCATGATGACTAGCAAAGGGTTAATTGTGATATTAATAACTTTTTTACAATTCGACTTTTTATTAGTGCTTCTGTTGATTTTCATTCACTTCTCATTCTCATTCTGATTTAGTACAGGGGCTTTAGGTTTAATAGTGCGATTTAAAAATACTTAATCGCACGCAAATTTAATTACTTATTTATTTAAGATTACAGTTTCAATTAAATCGTCACAGTTTGTACCCTCCCCGCATATACCCGTGGTGCGTATGTTACGGAGTAGTGACAGGCTGTTGGGTCCTTCAGTCTTTCGACTGGTTTGTACCCTCCCCGCATATACCCGTGGTGCGTGTGTTACGGAGTAGTGACAGGTTGTTGGGTTCTTCAGTCTTTCGACTGGTTTGTACCCTCCCCGCATATACCTGTGGTGCGTGTGTTACGGAGTAGTGACAGGTTGTTGGGTCCTTCAGTCTTTCGACTGGTTTGTACCCTCCCCGTATATACCCGTGGTGCGTGTGTTACGGAGTAGTGACAGGTTGTTGGGTCCTTCAGTCTTCCGACTGGTTTGTACCCTCCCCGCATATACCCGTGGTGCGTGTGTTACGGAGTAGTGACAGGTTGTTGGGTCCTTCAGTCTTTCGACTGGTTTGTACCCTCCCCGTATATACTCATGGTGCGTGTGTTACGGAGTAGTGACAGGTTGTTGGGTCCTTCAGTCTTTCGCCTTGTTTGTACCTTCCCCGCATATACCCGTGGTGCGTGTGTTACGGAGTAGTGACAGGTACATTTCCTTTATATTTCAGTCCATTGTAGCGACCTAATCAGGGACGACTTTTGGTTTCTACTGTAATTTTCTTCTATTTTTCTCTCCTCCAATTCCTAACACCCACTATTGTGACGTCATCCTCCGCGTCATCGATCCGCCTTTTTCTCGGTCTTCCTCGTCTCCTCTTTTCAATTTAAAATTATCTATACGTGAACTATTGTTTCAATGTGACCTACACGCGTGAGTCTTTGTCGTTTCTTGATTCATACGACGCCATCATTATGTGCGTCCAAGAATACTACAAGAACCATTCTACTCCCGTACTGACCAATATAGAGTAGGCGGGCCATAAGTTGATTGCCAAACGCGTTTTTTGATAGCTACTAGTGATGAAAAATGTGGTACCACGATGAGGTGAATATCAGGATTTGCCCCTTATGAAGTGCAAGACCTTAATGGCATTTCCCGGACTTCCGAACTTTTGGGAGGAATACACAAATAATAAATGTTAAAATTTATGTAATATTATAATTATTCTTGTTAATTTAAGAGTAACAATATGAGTGAAACAGTTATTATTACTCTTTACCCAGTGCGCCACTCAAACCAACCGTTTTGATCCATAAAATAATGCTTAACTGAAACAGACCTGATTTCTACTTCCCGCCACCGACGTCTCTTTAAGACTTTCTTCCACCAATAGAATACAATAACAACGCTTGAGCTGTGAGCTAGAAATCCCTCTTCGTGTCCCTCCCCAAACTGATCTGCGAATTGGACTTCAACGAAATTCGAGGCCAGTCGTATTATCTTATCTCAAAGATGCCGTACGGCGCGGCGGCCCACCAGAATCTATTAACTGTCTTTTCAAATAAATTCTTGCACATCACCGTCATCAAGTCGGCACAACAATACTCTGGTGATGTGATACGAAACTCGGCTCGGGAACGCTGAAATTAAACACACACCGTACACAATGTAAAATGCAATTCACCCCTTTATTAATTATTCCGTGGCCAGTCAGTGGAGCCACCCTTTGTCTCTCTCCATACAAGCAGACGCGCGCGCGCATACACAAACACACACACTCTGTCTGTGTGCCTGACCCTCTCTCTCTCTCTCTCTCTCTCTCGCTCCGTATCTCTTCAGCATCATACGAATCGTCTCTATTTCCCGTTGAGCAGTACTCAGGCCATTTAGACAAATATACGCATGCAAAAAATCTATTTTGTCATTAATAATTATAGACGACACAACGGGAAAAACGGTTGCCTGTCAAAATATTGTTATTTCAATTTTCACCAAAAAACGTTTACCTTGGTTTGTGTACTAACAAAATTTTTGAACATACCTTTTTGATAGAAATGAGTTAATTGAAACGGAATCGTTGTTTACATTGGCTCCTACAATATATAGAAATCAGAGATGGCGAGGTCAGCGAGTCATTTCAAAGCAATGTATAATTGCACGTTGTAATTAGTGAGAAGTATGACATTTTCTTCTTCTTCTACTTCTTCTTCTCTCCCTCTCCTCCTATTTCTTCTTCTTCTCTCCCTCTCCTCCTATTTCTTCTTCTTCTCCTTCCCCTTCTCCATATTCTCTCCCTCCTCCTTCTCCTTCTCACCCCCTCCACTCCCATCCGTCTCCTCCACCACCACCTCCTCCTCCTCCTCCTCTTCCTCCTCTTCATCCGCCACCTCCGCCTCCTTCTCCTCCTCCTCCTCCTTATCTCCCCTGCGTCATCTTGTTCTCTACCTCCTCCTCCTCCTCCTCCTCCTTCTTTTTCTCCTTCGTCAGCACTAAACTGCCGGAGTGTTTAATCGACAATACCCACTTCGTTTTACTTCACATCACTTCACAAATTTTCAGTGGAGTAAATCAAATTTTTTGCCTCAAACTTTTCTTCTTCTTCCTCTCCTCCTCCTCCTCCTCCTCCTCCACCTCCTTCCTTCCCATCATCATTATCACATCATAATCATCATCATCATCGACTTCTTCTCTTTCTTCTTTTTGTTATTCCTATCCTCCTTCTCTATTCTTGTCCTCCTTCTCTTTCCTTCTTCTTCTTCTCCTCTCACCTTGTTTCTCCTTCTCCTTCTACTGCTTCTTCTTCTTCTTCTTCTTCTTCTTCTTCTTCTTCTTCTTCTTCTTCTTCTTCTTCTTCTTCTTCTTCTTCTTCTTCTTCTTCTTGTTTAGTCTTTGGATCTGACGATGCATTACGCTGCCTTTTGATGTGATAATTTTTCTTTGGAGCAATATTCAGTATTCATTAGTCTTCGTTCATTTCAGATTATAAACCTTTTTTTTTTTTACGTTGTTCTAATGCATCTTTTTTGTATGGACAGAGTAATGCAGGATAAAGGCTGACGGGTCTGGTTTCAAACGTATGTCTCACTATAATAATGAATCAAGAATTTGTTTTTAGTATTATTTATGCAACAATCGACTGTTAAGATATAAAATCTAAAATTAAATTTAATTTGTTAAAATGTCGACAGCGTCCTTTAAAATATGTTTTGTATCAAAATTCTAGAGAACTGTAAAGTTAACGTGTGAAGAAACACGAATGATATTAGGCTACAACAAGTTGATGGCCGTCCCCAAACTGGTCTGAGAATTGGACGTTAACGAAATTCCAGGCTAATCGTATTCAAGCGGCCGAAATGAGATTTCTCAGGCACGTGCCAGGATATACTCTTCAAGATCCCAAAAGAAGTGTCGATATACGGCAGAAGCTGACTATTACGATTATGCTTGACAGCATTGTCCAAAATCGGCTAAAATAGGTGGAACATCTTAACCGAATGGATGACTGCCGCATCCATGGAATTATAAGCCGAATGGACGGAGAGGTGTGGGGCGTTGGAGTGACCAGTACTAGTCGATCTGTTTGGGACCGGAACAAATCATTTTTGGTTTAATCCTTGCTGCTGCTGCTGCTGCTCTGCTGCTGATGATGATGGTGATGGTAAAGATTCTAAATATTTTGCTTGTTGGAATAGAGATAGATAGGCCTTTTCGAAGATTTCAGGGGCAGTACGCTACTTGCGTCGTTCGCTACACTGTTAGCTGTAGGCTACTCCATTTATAATACCGCTTCAGTCAGATCTACTGTAAACACGTGCACAATCCATGATGTCAGCGTTTGACCGATAACCAAGCTTCTCTCGTAACGTCTATTCGGCGTTGATTGGGGGCTCTGTTCCACTGCCACCAGTATATGATAATACAGTAAACACACGACATGAGGGCACCGCCGCGCCGCCGCCACACCCCCAAGAGTCCGTTAAATAAATAATTGGTCCCTTGCAGCGTGACACGACTTTTGTATTAATTAAATTTTGGCTGTGCGTACCGGCGGATGACCCCCTGCTGAGAGCCACTTAACGCTGCAAACACACACACACACAGAGTCGATTCTCGAATTACTTTGCAAACGGGTAGGTTTGTGTCTGGATCTGATTTAAATTTTAATCCTAATTCTTCTTCTTCTTCTTCTTCTTCTTCTTCTTCTTCTTCTTCTTCTTCTTCTTCTTCTTCTTCTTCTTCTTCTTCTTTTTCTTTTTCCTTAGTCTTTAGTCTTTTTCTTTTTACGCTCTCCTTGATGGTATAATCATTAACTTGTTTTGGAACAATATCTAATATTATCCTTTTTTGTATATGTAGTTCTTATGCATACTTTCTACTTGGAATAAGCAATGCGGAATAGAGGGGTCATTGAAATCGTTATAAACCAGTTGTATCATAAAAGCATTAAAAAATCTTCTTCTCCTCGTCCTCCTCTATCTCCTCCTCTTCCTTTTTCTTTTTCTTCTGCCTCAATGCCATCAGCTTTCTACAAAACTTAATCCCAGTCAACTCTCCCAAATCTCGAACGCTTTTAAGTCTCCCAACTCTCCTTCTGCTTGACGCCTTGTTGTATTGCGCCGTTTTCACTCAACTGTTCTGATCCGTCCTGGTTACGTCTCCAATCCGCATCCGTCCTCTGTCCGCTGTCCATTCTATTATACCTGTTATTCCATGAAACACTCTTTTATGCTGTTATGGCGTATTATTTCTCCCAACTTGCTTTCAACATTTATGGACAGACGTCTCTAGTGACCGTAATACCTGCGAGGAAGCAAAAAGACAGACAATGAAGACTGGACTTCGTATTTCTGAATACTTCAGGGATGTAACCTGGAAAAATAAATATCTCAGACTTGAAGGGAAAGTGAAGATATACAAGATGATGGTACGAGACCGGTACTGACTTAGAGCTGCACGCGTGTTGACACTAGTAGAAGAAACGACTGTTTAAGGACGACAGAAACGAGTACACTGAGGACATTTGTTGAAAATACGAGACGTGATAGAATACGGAATAGTCACACTGAGACCTCAATGTCAAATAGAGGATATAGTAAAATAGTTAAATTGAGACCTCGTGTCAAATAGAGGGTGTAGTAAAATAGTCACATTGAGACCTTAGTGTCAAATAGAGGGTGTTGTAAAGTAGTCACATTGAGACCTCAGTGTCAAATAGAGGATGTAGTAAAATAGTCACATTGAGACCTCAGTGTCAAATAGACGATGTAGTAAAATAGTCACATTGAGACCTCAGTGTCAAATAGACGATGTAGTAAAATTTGACAGAAGGCGAAAGAGAGAATGGAATGGCCAAGTTGGCGGTGCAAGCGACGATTAATTAATAATAACAGTACGAGACTCTAGACCGTTGGGAAAACGGAATCCTGACCCAACCACAGAAGACACGGAGAGGGGATTTGGAATTCGCCCCTAACGAATCTCCTTGATGCGTGAAGAAAAACTGGCGATTACGCCCATATAAAATAAGTAGAAGAGAAAGAAAGAAAGAGAAGAAGAAGGAAAATAATCCTGACCTTACGTAGCCTCTTCGTCTTCAGTACCTACTGCGCTCCGTATGATGTCCCTCTCCACCAATAAGAGAACCTGTTTACATCTTCATCTGGTTGATTATATATTCTGATTGGGTGAATGACCCAAATTCACTTCAGTACCCTCCATTTCAGCTCCTAGGATCTGAGAACGGTTAAGACCGAATACTCGTTTACTAAACTGCGGAAGGAGAAGCGACAATAAGGAAATACAATAAATTCCACAACACCTAGAGGACTGTTGTGTGGGAAAGTGGCCAAACAGGTAGAAGTGACTGTCAGAGAGAGCTGTAGAACTTTATGATGCGAGTGAGAGTGAGAGACAGACAGAGTAACTATTTCTAAACCAGACGGTAAGCGCCAGTCATGAGCTGTTACCAAAAAGCAACCTTTATTTGTTAACTTTTTAACTTAAACCAGACTCGTACGTGCACCGCCTTTGTAAGTAAAGTAATGCTGGAAGCGAAGATAATTTGTTATCCTATCAAACATGTTCTCTGGTCCTAACCGTTTTTTGATATTGCCCAGGTCTGAGGACCATAAGTTAGTATTGGGTCTTACGTATTTTTGTAGATGTCAACGTCTGAATGCTTATTTAAAAGCCTACATTTAGTGAGATTTAAAATCCCTAAATGATGCTCTGAGTGTTGTTCTAAATTCCTCAACTACATGATTGATGAATGAGCTCAGCGACTTCTCAGTTTTAACTCGACCCTGTGCGATTTGTTTGTCTGTCTATCTGTCTATGTTTAAAGCATCGCTCACGATAACTTGAACGCATCAGGTGACTTCCCTCCTTTGAAAACTTGCCACTCATGTCCACAGTTTTTTCGTACAGAACCATATTGTTTTTACTTCCGTGTTCCATAAGGAAATGGAAGTATGGTGATGGCAAAAAAAAATCGTGTTCGAGATAACGGCTGATATGATTGTACTACCCTCAAAACATGAAGGAAAGTCATTTTTCGAAAAGTGTGTGTGTGTGTGTGTGTGTGTGTGTGTGTGTGTGTGTGTGTGTGTGTGTGTGTGTGTGTGTGTGTGTGTGTGTGTGTGTGTAGAATTTTTTCTATGGCAAATGATAACGGCCGCAAATTCAAACAGAATCAAATAATGTTTTGCATACAGCCCTGAATTGTAGAGTGTTCAAGACCTATTGTTTTTGGTGAAGATCTGTTAAGAGAAAGGGATAGTTTACCTGCAACGTTTTATGTTTCAACAAGGGTAATTTTTTCTATGACGAACGATAACTGCCGTAAATTCAAACAGAATCAAATACTTTTTTGCATACCTTCCTGAATTATAGAGAACTCAAGGTCTGTTGATTAGATTGATCCCCTAAAGTATAGAGGTGAGCCGGAGGCAAAATTGTGAGGGTCAAAATTTTGAAAAAGTCGAAGAAGTCCATGTGGAGTGTCAAATTAAAGTGGATTTTAACCCAGATATGAATTTACCTTTCCTTATCAAAATTTAAATGTTTTAGAAGGCTGAGGACCAAAGATTTTGTGAAAATTTTGATCAAATAGAAAAGTTAATGTGGTGTGTTCAATTAAAGGGGATTTTAACTGAAATCGGGATGCAGTGTACATGTTTGGATATTTCCAAAATTTTTGGCGACAGGACCCAAAAATGAGAAAAAAAACTTTGAAAATTGTAAAAATCCTTCTCGTGTCAGACTGAAGCGAATTTAAACACAAATCTGATTGTTTGGAATTTTTAAAGTTTATTGTATGAAAACTCTGAAATTATTACTGTACAAAAAAATGGGAGGAATCGGAGTTTTCTAATTTTTATAATAACTTAAAAATTATCTAACATCAAAATGTACCATATAATAATAAATATATAATAAAAAATAGTGAGCGACTACTGCAGCGCAGGGAACATCCTTCACGGCCGTTGTCAACATTGTTGGAAATAAAATCCGGGCTGCTGGGCTGCGGCCCACTGAAGTTGTTATGTTCAGAGGTTTCGGCCTCACCTCTGGAGGCCATCTTCAGTGAATAAAACGATTCTAGACAACTGACTCGATACTCGTCAGTAAACACAGTAGGCTACTGTGGCATAGAATGTTCGCGGTGCCAAGGAGGACCGTTTATATAAACGCGCAGAGTTTGTATAAAGTGAACAAACTTATTCACTGAATATGGCCTCCAGGGGTGAGGCCGAAAGGTCTGAAAATAACAACTTTATACTACGGCCCAATAGCCTTTATTTTATTTCCAACAATGTTTTTTCATCATCATCATCATCTTCTTCATCATTTTCAAGGATTAAACGAAGGAAGTTCCGGTGTCAAATAGGCAAAGATCAGAGCTGGTCACTCCAGCCCTTCCTCGGACGGCTCACACCTCTCCGTCCCCTCGGCTTATAGTTCCATAGTTGTTTGGGGATGCGACGGTCATCCATTCGGAAAAGATGTTCCCACCAATTCAGCCGATACTGGGTGATCCTTTCGAGTATACTGATAATGTGTTTTCATAATATTTTTGTTATTAAAATTATTAAAAATATAAAAAATGTGTTCTGTTTCCAAACAAGAGTGGAGTGGTCACAGTTAGAAAAACGTTTATAACTGACGTCTAAATGTAATTCTGGTATAGTAGAGACGAACGGAATCAACACAAAATTGTCTTCATTTTAAATTTGATCTCATTTTGGTATAAAATAAAATATACTGACACTGCGACGGAACTTAAGATTATTGAGAATATCACTTTTCCTCACAAATTTTAATTTCGTGTGAATTACAGTGCCGACTTTATCAAGTTAAAACAAAATTACGATCGAGCTTTATTAAATTCTTCCGTTTCCTGAGACGATATATATATGTGTTTGTGTGTGTTTGGCGGGTCCAAATAAAACTTCATCATCATCACCACTCCAAGGACTAGGCCTTAGACCTGTTCTGGAACCCATCTCCTCCTCGGTCTACCGACATCATCTCTCTTCCCAGTAGGCTGATAACCCAAGGCAGCCACAGGTAGACGGATGGCTATCAATTATTACCAACTGTGAGTGCCGGCAGATGGACCATTTGTCATACAGATAGCCTTCGACTGATTCTTGTCCAAATGACGTGGGTTTGTCTCGCGCATGGCACGCAGATTTATCAAAATACCTCTTGCCATACCCTCCCCCCCCCCAACGTGAAATTTCACACAACTCGTTGGCTGTTACGAACCGAGCGTCATAGGCTACCGGTATTGTCGGAAGTTTGAAACAACTCTTAAAAGTAAACTTGTTGAGATAGCAAACTTTCCAAAGTTTAACGGCAATAATAATTGCCAAATTAAGGAAGTTTATTTAAGGGAACTTTTCATTATCCGCACGACATATTATATAAAAGTGTAATTAGTGTATTAGATAACTGCTTATGTTGCATAATGAGCGTTTCGCGTTAATTTCAACTAATTTAGAAGTTTATAAAACAACTTTGACGCCCAACTCTTGTAAGGAAACAAAAGGTGGATTATAGAGAAAATTAAGTGGAACAAGTTTCAAACGAAATGAGAAATACCTACAACGTTAAAAGTATACAATGTTAGACAAAATAATAAATGATTACATAATCATCATCATCACCACTCCAAGGACTAGGCCTTAGACCTGTTCCAGAACCCATCTCCTCCTCAGTCCAACGATACCTCTCTTCCCAGTAAAGATGATAACCCAAGGCAGCCACAACTAGACGGATATCAGGCATGCGATTCAAGTGTTCACATCATCTCCTTCTATGGTCTTAAATCTTCTGGTGCAATGATACAATGTTTAAATCGCGTCTAATATACTCGTTCCTTCTCCGATCCAAGAGAGAACAACCTTGCGTCCCTCTTAGAAATTTGGTTTCGGCTGCCTGAATCCTCTGCACGTTCCTCTTACCAAGAATCCATGTCTTACTACCATACAGGAACGTGGGGACAGCCACAGTTTTATAAAATTTCATTCGTGTATCCTTCCGTGTTTTATTTTTCAGGTACCTATGAATCGTTCCACAGATGCATCTAAATTTTTTTTGCTTACTATCCCAATCAATAAATAAAACTGTAGCGCACAAAAAAAAAACTGGAATGTCATTAATAAAGCGAATCACAATAAGGAAAAGCGATAGATTGAGCGCGAGTGGTGGAAGGACGGACGCGGTTGTGTTGGAAAGCGGCCAACTATTAATAGGTAAAAGTGATTGTCGGCAAAGTTGTAGATGGCAGTGGCTATTTGTTTTATGATGAGAGAGAGAGAGACTATGTTGCTGCTAAGTAAGACATTGAGAGCTGGTCGTGAGCTTGTACTGTCAACAATAAAGCGACCGGTAGTTATTAAGTTTTTATTTTAAATCGTATAATTACAGCAGCAACTACAAGTAAGTACAGTAGATTGCAAGTAAAGTAACACAGAAGAGAATTGTTTAATCGCTGTCAGACAATATTAAACTAGGAACTAACCTAACGTTTGTACTATATTGACGCTTTCACATGAAACAAAAAGTCTCCATTAGTTTTGTTGTGTTGCAGTTTATCAGTGGCGGATGGTGTTATGGTTTTATCGTTCTACAACCGACAATTAGTGTTTTGGAGCAAGTATCACTCTATAGGAATATTTGTGGTGCAGTTCATAGAAATCTTAGAAATAAAACAATACACAGCACAAGGATTAAATTTTATAAGTTAATTGCCGTATCCACATTGACATATGTGCGTGAGGCGTGGGTCTTGACAAAAAAGGAATGCGGCAAGAATCAGGGTGCTGAAATCCAGTTTGTTTGAAGTACTTTAGGCTATACATTGCAAGATTGAATAAGGAATTAGGATATCTGAACAAAACTCGAAGTACAGGACATAAATGAAATTACTTCAGTTTACAGAACACAATGGTGGGATCATCTGCAAAGGATGACAGAGGATCAATTGCCGAAAGCGGCACTGAACTATAAAGCTATTGGTAGAAGAGACGTGAGTCGTCCGAGGATGAGATGGGTGCCGGAACAGGTTTATATAACCTAATCCTTGAAGACAAAAAGAAGAAGAAGAAGAAGAAGAAGAAGAAGAAGAAGAAGAAGAAGAAGAAGAAGAAGAAGATAATATACGAAATTTTAGAAAACGAAACATTTAAAATTTCAGAAGTATAAATAGGCATAAATACGTAGGCCTGTTGTACGAGTCGTCTTCAGACGTCTACCACATCCCAGCATCCACCGATGATGATGATGATTACTTTTGTTATGTCTAGTAGTTTAATGCTTTTGTCCACACTCAACCAGCCGCCATAGGTTGTACGTATAGCAAATGTGAAACTCTACATATGTACGGCGGTGTGGAAGCGTGTGACAAAACGTTTTTAAGGAGTTCATTGCGTGCATGATCTCGAGTTGCTTGGTTTTCCCAAAGAGATACAGAGTCGCGTGTCGAGGTTTCCGCCGCGGCTCCGACACCCGTCTGACAGTCTGCATTCCTATTTATGTGCGCGCTCCTCGTCTCGTTAACGTGTTTTTTGTTTTCCCACCCGTCTAGCGCGCTAATGTGATACCTAGTCGTTGTTGTTTGCGGTTAAAGCGGACGCTGTTTTTAATGTCTGTTCATAATATAGCCTACTATAGCCGGAGGAGGTGAACAAACACAGGCGGGGTAAGCACGCAGACGATTACCACAACTGAAGGACGTTTTCCCGCCCTTTACTTTTAATCAGACTCTCTCTCTCTCTCTCTCTCTCTCTCTCTCTCTCTCTCTCTCTCTCTCTCTCTCTCTCTCTCTCTCTCTCCACCGACACCTAGAGCGATGCAGAGAGTTTAGTTTAAAAGCGGTGCGTAGCTTAATTCTAATTATCAATTTACGTGATTAATTTAATTTGTAAAGTCGTAAATTAGAGAAACACATTAGCAACAAGAAGAACATCAAGAGCACTACGCTCTGACGGCATGATTATAATTTAATTACAGAGTCGCTGAATAATTGTTTTAGTTGTTAATGAAACAAATGCTCTGCGGCAGGGCTAACTGGCGCTATGGCGGGCGGCGTTTGTGGGAAGAAAGAAATTTAGTGCAGGAAAATAAACAAAAATTCACAGTATACACGAATAATTACACTATATAAAAGTTAACTAGTTTTCTCCTTGAGCTGCAGATTTGGCTCACTATTTTTAACGATATACATTTATTATTACATAAATTTTGATATTAGATATTTTTTCAATTATGGCAATTCTAATATTTATTTAATAACGTAAGAACTGAGTACAAAACCATACAATAAACACTGAAAGTTAAGAACATTCGGACTTAGGGGGAACAATTCCTTTTAATCTGACATCCTACTGAATTTTCACAATTAAAAAAACAAAAAAAATTTTCTAGGCCATTGGGTCCCAAAATGTTAGAATTTCCAAAACGTAACATTGCATTCAGATTCAGCTAAAACTTTCTTTAATTTAATATGTCACATGAATAATTTTGATTTTATCAAACTTTTCACCCACTTTTTGGGCCTGACGTCCAAAAACTTTTAAAATTTTCAAAAACGAACACAGTATCCAGATTGTCGTTAAAATTTCCTTCAATTTGAAACGCCACGTTGAAGTTCTATAAATTATATGCCCCTAGGAATGTGAAGATTGCGTTCCCTTCTGAGCATTTCCTTGACCTGTTTTGAAGGAAACGTCTGAGAATTGACAACGCACCCCACAAAACGTATCGGCCTCTCCGGTTTGTCGGAGCGTGAATAGGGCCCTCACAAGACAAAGTTTACAGAAACAGACCAAACAATTCAAGAACTGAAGGGCGAAGTACGAGATAACACAGTTCATTTAATACGCCATCTTGAAATGCTTAAGGGAGTGATGCAGAACTTCGTCAAACTTTGCAGGAACTTTTAAAGCGCCGTTGTGAACACATACAAGATGTAACTTTTATAAATTACGGTATGCGGTATGCCAAGTATTAAATCTTTCGTTTCATTTTTATTTCCAGCATCACTTTTTGAGCTTTCAAAACGTCAGATCCTGTTATCGGACCTCATATTTCCAACTCGGTCTCTACTAGTTGTTCCAGCTGTTCGCTAGTTCAAAAGTCTCATTTCACTGGCCTATAATCTGCTTTTGTGTTTCTCTATAAAGGCGAGACTTTCTGTCCCAAATAGTAACGTAGCTAGGTAAACTGTTTTGTTAACCCGAATCTTGACTTCTTCTGTTATAACGATAACAGATTATAACAGCAACAGGTCTGTTCTAACAATCTTTCTTAGCCACAATAACATTGGTAGTCTTCTAATAAATATTTTGTGTTTGCCTTCTGTGCGCGATGGTTTTATTCAATATATTGTTATGAATGGAAGCGCCTAGAATAGCCGAGAGAGTGCTCGCCCCGTCCTCCCGCCTAGTGTGTCAGATGTTGCCTCAGTCAAGGCTACGCACAAGTGGGTTCTAGTGTGTTCAAGAACACTTGAGATACGCATTAAGCCGGCGTGCAGTACGGAGGGAAAGCTGTACTGGACCTCTGCGTGACCTATAAAAGCAAGAGCGTGTGGCGTTGTCAAGTCCTCACTGATCTGTTCAATATATGTCTCAGACTGGCCAACTTTCCGGTGAAATGGAAAACGGCTACAGTAATAGTGATATCCAAGCCGGGAAAGAATTCTTCTCGCGTGGAAAACCTCAGACCCATCAGCCTCTTGTCCGTAACGTCCAAGGTTTTCGAGCGATTGATCCTGCGTAGGATCCGCGACCACCTAGAAAGACTGGAGGTGCTGATCCCCGAACAGTTCAGCTTTCGTGAGCTGCACGCCTCGACTCATCAGCTGATGAGACTCGTGGAATGCATTACCGAGGCTGGCTGCCAGGGCAAACAGGCGACTGCGATCTTCCTAGACGTAGAGAAAGCCTTTGACCGCGTGTGGCACGAGGGTGTCCTTTACAAATTAACGGAAGTCCTTCTCCCAGATTGCTACGTTCACTTTATCGGCAGCTTTCTGCGAGACCGTAGCTTCCGAGTGAGAATAGACCACTCTCTCTCTTCGGAAGTGTACTTGAGCCTCTCCTGTTCTCGCTGTTTGTCAACGACACGCCCCGAGTTCCTGGAGTTAAATTGTCACTGTTCGCGGACAACACTGCGGCTTTAGCCTCAGAGCCGAACGCAAGTTATGCGGCAATCAAGCTCCAGCGCCAAATCGACGCGTATGTCGGGTGGACCGATGACTGGAGTGTTGCCGTTAATGCCTCCAAGAGTCCCGCGGTAATATTCTCGCGCAAACGCAAGCGGCCTCGGCCGCTCAAAGTAGGCCCCGTCGAGGTACCCTGGACCAACAGCGTCAAGTACCTCGGGCTCCACGTGGACTCCCGACTCACCTGGCGAACCCATACACAATACATCAGACAACGCGCTTCGGCGCAACTCAGTAGACTCTGGTCCGTGCTATCTATCCGGCAATGACCCCCCGGCTAGGTAAGCTCATAGTCAACTCGTACGTGTTGCCCGTGATTACCTACGCCTGTCCTGTTTGGGGATACCTGGCTCGTGGTCATAGAACAACGCTCCAGCGCGTACTCGACCGGGGACTGAAGCTCGCGTGCAAAGTCCCTCGGAGGTACTCTTCTCGTCTTTTGAGGAGAGGACTCGGTGTCCGCTCTCTTGATGACACCGTGAGACGCCTGGCGCGAAGATTCTATGTTCGTTCCGACAGAGTGACCCACAATTCCCTCATTGCCGGACTTGGTAAATACACCCCGCGACCAGGTGAGTCCTGGAAGCGACCTCGTTTGTTAGTCCCGGTGGTATAATCCACCAATCGCAGGTCGCTTCAGACCCCCCCCCATAAATAGAAAAATAATATAAAAAGAACTCAATCTGACCCAGTGACAGGAGTCCTTTCTGAGACTCGGGACACTGCACTACTCGCGACCCCCAGTCGTGTTGTCAAGTCAGTTACGTGAGCGATTTTCTTAGCGCGGATCGAGTGTTTGTCAAAGTATTGTGTGAAGTGTTGTTTTTAGTGCGGAATTCTTTATAGTTGACATTATTATTGAATGTGGACAATTTTTTCTTGAATTGTTATAACAGACTATCTTGTTAATTACAAACTGTTAATTGTGACAATTAAAGCTGGTTTTTAGTGACTTCATTGGTGTCTGTATTTTGTTTTCCACTGTACCATACGACGATCAGTGAGACCGTCGTAACAGTGTGTATAAATTACTAAAAGTTATATTTTGATTAATTTGTTTTTGTGAAAAAATCGAATTTATTGTCTTTTGAAAGTACTCAAACAATAAAAAACTTATTATTTGAGTGAATCATTATAGATGATTTCCGAAGTATGTTCCATCGAAATATGTGGCCCAACTTTTGGTTTAAGACATGGTCGGTTAAGAAGAGCCCACTGTACAATTATTGTAACAAATTGGCTGGCGTAAAGTTTCCACGGTCATATGTAGCCGATTTTGTTTCTATATAAAATCAAATTTAGCCAAAACAGTAGCGAGCAGAATTAAACACAGCTGACACTAGAATGTGCGGGGTGACAGGTCCAAGTCCAGCGCTGTGCTATGTGGACAATCTGTCACATTTCGTCCCACGTTAATCCTCTTGACGGACACAAATAAAGCCGACAGCGATTTTTCATTCCACCTCTTGCCCCCCCCCCTCACCCGCTTAATGCGATTATATAATATTTAATAAATGGCATTTAAAGCTTTGCCAGTCAGTTTACTGCTGTCACTGGACGCTGATTATCTGTTTGTAGTATAGTACAATTAAAATTTTATAAAAAGCGAAAAATAGCAAACTTTATGGCCACATTATGTTTAGACCTTAGGTCTTTAACCATAATATACCTGAGGTAATTACGTTTGCTGTTAAATTTTTATATCCGTGGACAAAAATTGTTTGATACCAGAAATAAAATATGTAGGTGCAATGCAATACAATAGTGGGGCAGCTGTTGGACGAGCCCCAGTGGTTGCAGTGTCCGGGTGAACCCGAACCTGATGGGTCTGATACATGGTAGCCTTGCATTGGAATAAAAGGATGGAGCTCCTAATCTTCTAGGAGGGATGGAGGCTGATACTGTGTTGCAAAACCGCGGAGCTGGAAAGGATTGTTTTTGTAGGTCAGATCATTGTAGCCTTATATAGGGTTCAAAACATCCATAGACACTGTCGTATAACAAACTTCTGTATTCCCATTTACCCTGTCTCAGGAGTCTTGAAGTTACTGCCTTTGTTACACCTTCTTTACAGAACTTTTTAAGCCTTCCACGCTACCAGGAGTCACCAGTCGAAGAATTAACTGCATGATCTTCTTCGACAGTCTGATACCCTGTATTATTTTGGCGCGGCGATGGTACGCCAGCTTTTGTCGATATCCATCATACATTAAAATTACATGCTCCCTATTATATGTTGTGTGCCAGTAGCGTAGCGTCCGTGTAACCGCTGTCGCCGGCGGCAACAGTACTGTAAATAAGAGAAAATAATATTAATTATATTACAGAATAAATACTTTATTTTTCAATAATTTGAAATCCGAACAATATTAGTAGGGAAACTTGAACAAAAGCGTAGCAATGCTCTCGAACTGCTGTGCGCTTGCACCGTCTGGTGTTGCCGGCTCAGACATCGGCAGTGTTTTACTGCGTACGGTCATTGACTCGTAGTAGTTGTCACTGTACAAACTGCGGAGAGGGGAAACATTAGTTCTCCCAATGTGTTGCCGCTGTATAGACCGGCAAAACGGTCAGTTAGCAGCTCGTTTCGGAACCAACGTGCAGCAGATACTATGTACCTACTTGTGTTCTGTTCATTTAGTTATGTGTTCCTCTGCTTGTCTTTATTATTTTTAATTTGATTATTTGAGTTCTGATTTATTCTGTGTAAATATAATGGGAGTCAGGTACCGTTGAACCGGGACCCTCTTCTTCTACCAGTGAATGATAGAAAATACTCTAAAAAAATATTTTGTTTCTAAAAAGAATATTTTGGTAATAAAAAGACCACTTGGTACTAGAAATATTCGAATTAATTTTTAGGTTAAGTTTTAGGCCTATCACAACCGCCAGCAGGTGTTCTGTACCCATGCCACGCCACTGGTTGTGTCTTTCGCGGCTCCATTCCGTACTGCGTCTATTTAAGTTATTCCAAAATATTGCTGTAAACACATAGAATTCTAGTACCTTCTATATTCTTCCTTCTATTACTTTCCATGGATCGAGTGGATCTTGGCAAGTTAAAAGAAAAAAAAAATAGTCCATGTTGTCCGTACTCCCATACAGCCTTACTAGACAAGTCTCAGGCCGCTTAAGTCCATTGGTTTTATTACGTTATCTTTCCATTTTCTTTCTTTTAGTTCTCCCACGATTCTGACGAGATGGAGGATCCTACTTACGATCCTCTCGTCAATCTGATGCCCTGTTCTCTTTGGACGTAGCCATACTGTACAAGCTCTTTGGCATCAAAATCAGTCACTGGAACCTAATTTACCTATTCACTCCTGTATGTTGTTTAACATCTCCGTTCCCCCTTCATACTTTGCCTCTTTGAGATGTTTCCAATACTATTGTGAACACATTCACTTTTATTGCTTGTGACTTCCTTCTATTACTTTCCTTGATTCGAGCAGGGCGTTCCGTTGGGCTCCGGCACGACGTAGAAGTACATTTAGGATAATCAGATTTTCCCCAACTCTTTGCATAAACAATGTGTGAAACTAGCATTCAATAAACCTACCATTGGCGGCAAGCCACCTTACTAGTCTAGAAGACGCCTGGAGATTTGATCGGCCCATGCCTAATGTGGTTCAAACTCTCTCTCTCTCTCTCTCTCTCTCTCTCTCTCTCTCTCTCTCTCTCTCTCTCTCTCTCTCTCTCTCTCTCACACTCACTCACTCACTCACTCACTCACTCACTCACTCACTCACTCACTCTCTGTCCTATTGAGGAGGCTCTCATTATTCTCTCCTTTCATACTCTTCCACTCTTCATTAGGCGTTATAATTATAATTATGATTTAGACCCTTCTGTCTAAATTATAATTTAATGTTAGACGACATTGACTTGTAAATAGCCATTCTGGCCTCACTACTGTACTGTAATGCCTTATTTTCGCAATTTTAGATATGCACTTTTTATTGTAAATATCTTTAGTTATACCATATGCTCTTTCCATTTAAGAATCCTTTCTTCTATTGCAGATTTTTCTAAATCATTCTCTTGAATTATTTCCCCTAGATACTTAAATTTTCTAACCCTCTCTATTCGACGGATATCCGTTAGCAGGAATTTTGGCGCATTTTTAATATTTGTGAGAAATTTGTTTTCTGCAGAAATTTTTAAGACTGTTCTACTGGCTACGTCCTCTAAAAAATTAACTTGTGTTACTGGAGATGTCAGATGTTCAGAAAGTATAGCAAACTCATCTGCTAATGTCCAACAGTTTATTTCAATATGTTGCTCCGATTGCAGTTGTTGGGACTCCCCAGAACCCTTGGTCCCAATGCACGGCATGATGCCATGGTGGGTTTCTCTGTCAAGTTATCACCTGGGGTAGTGCTTTCATTAAGCGGACTTTACAATTGAAACTGTATAGAGTGCAAAAGTAGGAATTAAATTCCGAGGTAATATCACCTGGGTACCTTACTGGGTGCTATCAACCGGAGCCAGATGAACCCAGGTTTTTGAAGAGTTCTGCTGCTTTAAGGCTCTTCCGCACGTCCTGCTGTTGGATCATTGAGATCTCTTCCAACATTCCGTCCGTAAGCATCTATAGATACAGTGTGGCTACAGAAGGTCCGAGGGGGCACGACGGGGACGTGGACTGCTTCTAGTTCTATTGTAATCTTTATTTATTCTTCAGCGGGCTGTTAGAACTTGTTACCACTCAACTGAAGATGACCACCGCTGGTGAGACCGACACGTGTCACTGTTCAACGAACATTAACAGACCACGGCCAAATAGCCCGGTTGTTCAACGAACATTAACAGACCACGGCCAAATAGCCCGGTTGTTCAACGAACATTAACAGACCACGCCCAAATAGCCCGGTTGTTCAACGAACATTAACAGACCACGGCCAAATAGCCCGGTTGTTCAACGAACATTAACAGACCACGGCCAAATAGCCCGGTAAACATGTTCCATAACCGTGACACAGAGGTGGCCCGATATACCTATAACAGGTATTTTGGAACGACTTTTGTGGAACGGATATAACAGTGACTGAAAATTGGAAATACCCGTTCCGATTACTCGCGACCTCGCGGTTCCGAGTCACGGGACCACGAATAAACGAGTACTACGAGTATTACGAGTACAAAGTGTGACGATTTTATAAAAAAAAAAAAGGAGAGAGATTTATTTTTAAATTAAAAACGCACATTTAAACAAAGTTTAAATCCCTAAGGTAATACAGAAATAATAATAAATAAAGAGCTTAAAACCAAGAGGAATGCGAGTATCAAGGTAAGGAAACACCCTTTAATTATTAACCATGCTTTGACATGCGGAAACCGGCATCAACACGCAGAATAACCCGTAAATAAAACTAATAAAAGTAGGAAATTACCACTCGATATAAAAAACATAAAGGTATACAATAATTAATTACGAAGTAAAGGATACCGTAGTATAATTAAATATGTCAAAGATTAAACCGGTAGATATTAATGGGTATGTGGAACTACTTTTATGGTGAAGCGTAAACGACGCGAAGTTATTTTACCTGCCCTAATAAACAAAACCGCACTTGTTGTGAGCGCTCACGCCGTAAGCTGCGCACTGCGGTAATGTGCGCCGATGACAATATTTTGGTTTTTCCAAGTGAATAATCTCAGTTAATATATATATATATATATATATATATATATATATATATATATATTTCAATCACTTTCTGCTACAGTCCGTTTCTTGATGTATATAATACTATAATACTTATAACTAATTTACCTCAAGATATACTTTTTTCCTTTAGGAATATAGAATATAAAATAGAAAATATAAAATAGAAAATAAAATCAAATACAAAATAAAAACTGAACAATTAAGAATTAATCAAACTGAACAACACATAAATAACAACAACAAAAAATGGGCCACATTCACATATATAAATAATAAAATGACAAAACTAACAAAACTATTTAAAAACATAGATATAAAAATAGCATACAAAACTAATAAAAATAAATTACAAAATCTAAATAGCTCACACAACAAAGATAATACAACAACCAACGGTATATACAAAATTGAATGCCAAGATTGCAATAAATGTTATATAGGACAAACAAAAAAACAGCTGAAAAAACGTTATTTTGAACACCTAAATGCATACAAAAAACCAAATATATATAAATCCAATTTAGCCACACATGCAATAAACACAGGACATGAATTCCCAGACATAACCAATGTAACACTAATAAAACATATACCACACAAAGGCACCATAATGAACATTTGGGAAAATTTACAGATTTACAAACATAAAACACAAAACAAATTAATACCAGAACAAATACAAATCAATACAAAACATGACACAATATTCAAAGCACTCAACATCGAAAATACACAAAATACAAAAACAGATACCACAACCACACACAATAATGCAACTTTGAAGGACCAAAGACCAACAAACTACCTTAATAACATCCAGAAGCCAACACACAAATACTTCACCAGAAACAAGATGGCGAAGGCTGAAGATGGGAGAACAAGATCTCCCGAAACATGTTCCTAAAGGAAAAAAGTATATCTTGAGGTAAATTAGTTATAAGTATTATAGTAATATATATATATATATATATATATATATGCACTCTGTACACTCTTAACCGAAATGTATCGTTAAATAGTTGGATCGCGACGCAGAGATAAATATGTTGAAAGCTAGTAAAAGAATAACTAAATTGTGCGCCGATGACATGTCTACCAAATCTTAAATAAGAAAGTTATGTAATTAATACAGTACTAGGACCCTAAGGTGAAATTCAACTAATAAATAATCATGTAAAGTGAAAACCCAGTGAAACAAACTTTTGCATTAATTATTCTGACAACGAAATATTACTACCAGTCATCTAAGAGGAGAGTACCAGACCCAGAATGATCTAACACACGTCAGGAACTTCACCGTCACCAGATACTAAGATAACGACAGACCTTCAGGAAATACACCGAGGACCGTGGAGCCGAATCTGCATCAACTACAGGATACCACAGGTGACATGGAGGCTTGTCTTCCGTGGTTATGAGATACTAAAATTATAACCAACAAACGACAATTTAACTAACACTTTAAGACTTGTAAGAACAGACATTATATGTAAGATGTAGTCTGTAATCTGATAAAACTATTTGTAGTAAAAGAGTAAAAGTTTAAACTGTAAAGCATTATTGTTTTAAAAGGTAAATAAAGTCCATTCTTCTAATGGCACAATTTCAAGATAGTATATGGGGAGATGACCATTATTAACATACTATATTCAATCCCGGATCCGTGGAAAAGTTAAACCGATGTACATCTTTATTTTGAGGGCCCTTCTGAAAGAATAAAATATATAATCATCTTGTAAACTGTAAACTGTTGAACCATATATGTTGAGAACTTTAAGTAGAGCAATTAATGTTATTATGTAATAAAGAGATGTCATGGTACAAAACAACAAAACTGAGTGAATAAATCTGCAGAAACCCCTGTCAATGTTCCTCAATTATAGGACCCGATATTAAATATATATACTCCTAAATGCTTATCTTTTGTTTAATTAGAAGTTGGTTAAGACTATGGCAGCCTGTGTAATTGACCTGAGCCAATCAACCACAGGTTCCCGATATTATAACGTAGGAGACGTTATAAAAGTCACTTTTTGGTGCTGAATACTTCATTCTGCGCATGTCCCGATTGCCATACAAGTACGAAACGAAGCAAAACAGCGAGGTTCAGAATATCTCTATGCCAAGGAGACGAAGCTGTTTCTAATAAGCGAAAAAGTTCATACTGATGTTACATTTATTCTCGTGTGTTATGCAGATATATAATACAGCTTACAATAACAAATTATATATTATACTAGTCAACCACTAGGTAAATTTTGAAAAAACAATTTATATTATGTTATAACCTACAGAGAGGCTGATAGGCCATGTAGTACTTTTTCGTTAATGTGATTTCGGAGATGATTTTAACTTCACTGCACATCTCACGTAAATTTTTTTGACATTCTTTGTTGTGCTATTACGTGCACTCTAATTTAATTGACTGAGTGTCGCAACTGATTTGTCTATCTAAAATGGAATCAATAATTTAATATTAAATGTTTGTCAGTTTATTTACTCCTTGTGAAAATTAAAATTAATATTCCCAAAGAAGTGAGATAGGTCTATGAATTCTCTTGTTTCTTATTTTCTTTTAAACAGTAACAGCTTAATAAAGTCACAGTGTGAAGTGACACCGTTAATACTTTTAGTTTCAATTTATTTCTTATGACAAATTATAATAATACAGGTATATGTACAATAGGTATATAATAATAGGTATTTGTACGTGTTATTTTTTTGGAACGGTATCGTTCGTACCTGTTATTTTCAAATACTAGTTTAGCACACCTCTACCGTGACAGGTCCGACTGTGAGAATTTGCGTTCACTTACTATGCGGTGTGTCCTTGAAAAGACGAAACGTAAACAGTGTTTAATACGGCTGTATTTTTATTTAAACTGTCGGGTCTTACATCAAAGGATGGATGGACGGAGGAGTGATTAAATTAGCGTCCGTGCCATTGCTCCGGCAGCGTAATGTCAGGTTCATTTCCATTCATTTCCAGTTAATTAAATTATTCGCATTTTTGTTTTGAAACGCCGCGGTTCTCTGTTAACTCTTATCTTCACCCTTCGTCCTTGTCCTTGTCGTTTATCATGCCCAACACACTGCGCTTATGTAATATGTCTATAGTTTAATGTTTTCTTCTTAAAAGGAGGAAATTGGTTTAGAATGATATGGCAATTGTTTTTACTCTCATCTTCATGTTCACTATCATCCGTCAAGCATATGGCCTATATGGTGTTGCTTCTTGTACGCGTGGTACACGGCACCTTGTGTTTTCAGTCTTCTTCTTCTTCTTCTTCTTCTTCTTCTTCTTCTTCTTCTTCTTCTTCTTCTTCTTCTTCTTCTTCTTCTTCTTCTTCTTCCTCTTCAACCCAGGTATTAGTGGGTTTCCGATTTCTTCCTTTTCGTGGACAGCCTCTTGATCACCACATACCTTCTTCCTTCTTTAACCCCATCCATGTACTCCTATCTGGGCCTTCCTCTCCCACTACGCCGTTTGATCAGGGTGGTGAACCAGTTTGAATGGTGAATCAAGTGACCAACTATATTACTTCTCCTTCCCACATTGGTTCCAAGGTTCCAATCAGCGTCTTTTCTTCCACCCGCTCTCCTCAAAACCTCATCATTATGTACTCTTTTCGTCCACGGTATTTTTAAGGCCCTCCTCCAACACCACATATCAAAGTCTTCAAGGTAGCTCCTCTCCACTTCTATATCAAGGTTTGAGCCATGTGTCCGTATGCTCCAAATGAAACTCTTTATATAAATTGCTTTCCAGTTTTCAGGAACACGTTTCTGGACATCAGAAGGGATCGTTTCTTGGAAAACGTCCATCTTTCTTGTGCAATTACACTTTGATCACCACAGTCACTTGATCATCACATTCGTTCTTCTTTCTTTTACCCCATCAACGTACTCCTGCCTGGGCCTCCCCTTCCCGCTACAAGCCTCGATCAGGGTGGTAGAGGAGTTTCAGTAGCGCAGCAAGTGACCAATCTATATACTGCTTCTCATTAGGTAATCTTGTAGTACATGCTATTCTGAAGACCCTCCTGCATCACATCTCAAAAGCTTCTAGGTAGCTCCTATCCACTTTCCTCATAGTTCAGGTTTCCGAGCTACGAGATTTGTCTAAAAAGTAATGAGACTGATAGTATAAAATTATTTATTGATGCATTAACTACAAAATAATTTTATCTCCTTCAAAGTAGTTCCCTTGGGAAGCCACACACTTACTGAGACGATCTTTCCATTGAATGAAACAGTGCTGGAAGTCTTCAACTGTCAATGCCTTTTGCCTTCAACTGGATCATCACAGTCTTTTGAATGTTCTCCACGCTTCCAAAACGGGGGCCCCGGAGTTGGGCTTTGATTTTTGGAAATAGGAAACAATCTCGTGGACTAAGATCAGGCGAGTAAGGGAGCTAGTGTACCACAGGAATGCCCTTTTTGGCTAAATACTCGTTCACAGAAAGTGCGGTGTGACATGGAGCGTTTTCATGATGAACCATCCAAGAGTCAACAATCTCTGGCCGCACACGAATGACCCTTTTTCTGAGTCTCTCAAAATCCTTACGGTAGTAAGTTTGATTGATGTTCTGTTCTTGAGGCACAAATTCCTTATGCACAATACCTCGAATGTCGAAAAATGTAATGATCATTGACTTGATCTTGGATTTGCTCTTTCTTGCTTTTTCGAGCGTGGCGAGCCTTTTGTCTGCCACTCTTTACTTTGCCGTTTTGTTTCTGGATCATACTCAAAAATTCACGATTCATCACCTGTTATGACACTTTTCATGGAATCTGTGTCATTTTCAATGCGCTCAAGAAGGTCAAGACACACATTTTTTTTAGTTGTCCTTCAGTTCCTGATTAAGATTTGTTGGAACCATTTACGTATGTTCAAATCATGTGTCAGAATTTCATGAACTGTCTGGTGATTTAAATCTAGTTAATAAGGAATCATTCTCATCGTCAAACGACGATCAGACTTGATGAGACCTCTCACTTTCAACACATTTTAGTCGGTTCGCGCTGTGCTTGGTCGTCCAGAACGGTGTTCATCCTCCACGGTTTCATGGCCATCCAAAAATGCTTTGTGCCATCTAAAAACCTGATCCCGAAACATGGCTTCATCTACGTAAGCTTGTTTTAACTTGTAAAATGTTTTTGTTGCACTGTCTTGGAGTTTGACACAAAATTTGATTGCATAACGCTGCTCATTATTACTAAGCTCCATTTTTGTAAGTTCTTTAAGAAAGGTAACATAACGACCGAATCGTCACGTGTACATAAAGTTAGCTACCAATCGTGAGTACGCAGAGAGTCTACCCTGAGCTGTTGCCAAGGTAGGCTGCGTCGTTCGTTTTCTTGCTCTTGTGCGTGGAATTTTCCATTGCACAACACTGGCTCCAGCTTGTCTGGAGTGCAATAATTCAGTAATTACTTATTCTATCAAGCTGAAACTTTCACAAAGTGTTTAATTCAATTAGTGCTCTGTGTTACAATTGTGCGGGCAGTGGTGAACTCGAGTTTCTGGTGTTAGTGGTGTTTTGGTGTTCTCCGCTGCTGACTGTTGCCTGGTAAGTGTTGTAGCTTTTAAGTAGTATACCTCACTACCCAGCTAGCGATCCGTAAAGTCTCTCCAGCCTAGGCGTAGGTTAACCTCGCCGATGGCCGCAACCAACCTTCCCGTCGGTCCTTCTCAGGGCCACGAAATCCCACCTGGCGCTTTGGCGCAACCTTTGCCTGCCGAAACCGAGACAGTGTCTGCTGGGACGAGTGCCATGGACACTGAGGAGTGGCAAACTGTGAGTAGCCGGAAACGGCGAAACAGTGGCGACTCCGCGGGGTCCGGGCGGTCTTCCCAGCTGGGTCCTGCCACGGATAGACCCGCTACGGCCACCTCACCACCTACCCCGACTCGGCGGTTGCCGCCTCTGATCTTTGACCGGCCTACTGACTGGGATAAGGTCATGCGGCGACTTCACCGGGCCGCTCCTGCGAATACCCTGACTGCAGTTTGTCAGGGTGGCCGCTCCGTCAGAATTGAGACCACGACCATCGACAGTTTCCGGCTCGCCCAGAAGCTGCTGACTGATCGTGGTATCCCTTACTACACCTACGCCCTGCCGGAGGAGAGGGAACTCAAGGTCGAGATCATCGGCATCCCCGCCGATGTTCCCGAGCCTACAATCTCGCACGCCCTTGAACTTTTGGGCTTTACTGTCAGCTCTGTAACTCCTCTCTTCTCCCCCGGCAGACGCATTCCCAGAAATGCCTTCCTTGTGAAAATCCTCAAGGTAGGGAATTTCCAAGCCATTTACCAAGTAGACTCTCTCTTTTACCTCCGGGTAAAAGTTTCAGCTTTCGAGTCCCGACCCGGACCCAAGCAGTGCTACAACTGCCAGAGGTACGGACACAGCAGTATCTATTGCCATTACCCGACACGCTGCATTCGTTGTGGTGAAGGTCATCACAAGGGCGATTGTCCTCGTGAACGCACCGCCACTGCCACGTGTGCAAACTGTCGCGAACCACACCCGGCAAGCTCTCGCCAGTGCAAGCACTATCATGACGCCCTAAAGCGCATCACCAAGGCCCAAAAGCCTATCCCACCTGCCCCCAAGAAACCCTCAGCCCCTGCATCTGCCGCCCCGGCGGCCCCAGTTCCGGCTACCCCGTCTGCGCCTGCAGCCGCTGTAGTCCCCCCGACCTGCCCAGCGCCTGCCGGAGCGCTCAGTTATGCGGCAGCCGCCGCCTCCGATGCATCTTTCCCTCCTTTGGCCTCGTCGCGAAAGCAACCCGCGCCAAAGAAGAAAAAGTCATCGACCACCATCCTCACGCAGCACAAGCCCGCTGCAACTAAGTCAGCATCTGCCCCAGCTCCACAAGAGCCTCGGCAGCCTACAACTACACCTCGGCCCGATAATGGTATCATGTATCGAGTGCCCCCGCCCACGCCGCAGGCGCCATCGACGGAGGAAGGGTCCTCGGATCCGACCTTTGCCGATCGTTTGCGTGTCTGGGTTGAGACCCTCATCCCTCAAATCTTGGCTGCCAAGGACGTCCAGTCTCTGCTAGTCACCATTCTTACCTCCCTCATGACTCTCCTGCCTCTCAATGTCTAGGCCTCTTCGGCTGGTGGCATGGAACGCGTGTGGTGTTCCGTCTCGCCGAGCCGAATTGGCTAACTTTGCCACTGAATATGACCTCGATGTCATCCTCCTCTCCGAAACTTTCCTTACCCCTGCTGCTTCCTTTCAGCTTCCGGCGTACACTACATATCGCACGGATAGGCCCCGGCTACAACCCCCCGCTCGTCCCAGCGGGGGTACTGCTATTCTCGTCCACAGGCGCATTGCCCATCGTCTCTTACCCCCTCCAGATACTAAGTATTTGGAGACGACGGCGGTGGCCCTCTGGATCGGGGATCGGGAGGTTCGCCTAATTTCGGCGTACCTTCCTCCCGGGCCCGGAGGGCCTCCGCCGCCTGAGGAGTGGGACGCCCTCCTCGACCACGAACTACCTACTATAGCTGCCGGAGACTTCAACTCCAAGCATCCCTCTTGGAACAGCCGTGTCACGAACCCGCGTGGCCGCTCGCTCTACAGCTACGTTCAGCGTCATCTGCAGGTCTCAGTTATTGGTCCTGACTCACCGACCCACGTGCCCACTAGGGGCCTTCCGGATGTCCTTGACATTGTCATTGTCAAGGACCTGGCCTTTCCTATCACTGTCAGTGCTGTATCGGACCTCTCGTCCGACCACGACCCGGTACTTATCACTGTTCGTCCCCTGTTGGACACACCTCTCCAACCCCCCTCTCGTCCACGGAGAGTCAACTGGCGCTCCTATCATGACGAACTCCAACGAACAGTGCCATCTGACCCCCCGGCCCCCATCGCCTCTCCGGCTGATGCGGACCGTATGGCCGACTATCTTCAAGAAGTCGTTACGTCCGCTATGGACACACACACCTATCTTGTCCCAGAGACAAATCGCCGGTCTCAATTACCTGAAGAGGTGCTCCTCGCCATCCAAACTCGGCGCCAACTCCGCCGGAGATGGCAACAAACCCGGGATCCTGCTATCAAACGCAGGCTCAACGCCCAATCTGACCTTGTCAAGCAGCTTCTGCTTGATGCCACTGCACATCGTTGGGACTCGTACCTCGAGTCTCTTGAAGTCCGGCCCGAGTCTGTCTGGCAGGCTGCGAGTCGACTTAATGGCGACAAAAGGACCCGCCATCCCCTCAGATCACCGGACGGCATTGTGTACTCCGCGGCCGGCAAAGCTGAAGTCTTTGCAGCAACCATGGAGGAGCAATTCACCGTCCACGGAGGCGTCTGCGACCCCGTCCACTCGGCCGAGGTCGCAGACTTCCTATCTGGATATTTTTCCCGCCCTCCAGCTGACATCCCTGACCCGTTCGACCGGGCCGATGTTGTCTCGGCTATTGGTCGACTTCGCCCTAAGAGGGCGCCCGGCGATGATCGTATCGGAGCGGCGGCGCTACAACACGCTCCCCCTAGCCTCATCGACTTGGTCCACGAGCTGTTCAATGGATGTCTCCGGCTTCATTACTTCCCCAGCCTGTGGAAGCGTGCGAAAATCATCATGATCCCCAAGCCTCGCAAGCTGCGTATTGACCCCTCAAACCATCGACCCATCTCACTGTTGCCAGTCATATCGAAGGTACTCGAGCGCCTCCTGCACGGTCGGTACGCGCCTCTGCTGGATGGTTTCATTCGGCAGGAGCAGTTCGGCTTTCGCAGAGAGCACTCGACGACCCTTCAACTCGTCCGGGTTGTTACCCATTTGACGGACGCCTACAACAAGCATCTGTCCTCCGTCGCTGTATTGCTCGACGTGAGTAAGGCCTTCGATCGAGTCTGGCACGAAGGCCTTCTCTACAAACTGGCCCACTCCCCACTCCCTGCCTCATTCGTTCATTTTCTCCGATCGTACTTGTGCGATCGTATCTTTAGGGTATGCGTCGAAGGGTCGTACTCATCCGTCCGACCAGTCGCCGCAGGCGTACCTCAGGGATCTGTCCTTGGCCCCGTTCTGTACCTCGTGTACACGAACGACCTGCCTGTTCAGCCTGGAGTCACTCTCTCGCTCTATGCGGATGACGCTATGTACCACGCAAGCTCAGCGAGTCTTGATTTCGCAGCTGGCCTGGTGCAACGTCAGCTCGCCGTACTTCCGGCCTGGCTAAGGAAGTGGAGGATGGCGGTCAATGCGGAGAAATCCGAGGCGATCGCCTTTTCTCGTAAATTAACTTCCCGCTGCCAGTCCCTCTCCCTTGAAGGGAGCCCAATCGAGTGGAAACGGACTGTAAAGTACTTGGGCGTCACTCTTGACCGACGCCTAAGCTTTGCACCTCATGTCTCTCTGAGTCTCCAGCGCGCCAGAGGCGTCAGAGCCAAACTATTTCCCTTCCTCTCTCATCGGGGTTCAGTGCCTGTGCGCACTAAACTCACCATCTACTTGCTCTTTCTTAGGGGAATCCTGACTTACGCAGCCCCCGCCTTTTGGGTACTACTCAGCCCATCCGCTGTCGCCCGTTTGGAAGCTTTCCAATCCCGAACCCTCCGCTACATCTCCAACTCTCCCTGGTTTGTCAGAAATGATGCCATCAGGCGAGGGTTGAAGGTTCCTTCACTTACCGAATTCGTTCGGTCCCTAGCCCTCAAACTATTCTCCCGAGCCTTTGTCTCGACCCATCCTCACATCCGTCGATTAAGCACAGATGTCGGCCCACCACCTAGACGACACAAACGCCCCCGAGCGTTGCTCGACGACCCCCCATAAGCACTTACAGAACATCTGCCCCATCCCCCCGACCTTGAGTATTTTCACGCTCCTCCTCCTTCCTTCTTTCTCATGTCCGTGCTGGCGCTCGGCGACAGACTAGAGGGGGGTCTGCGCTCGCCCTAGGTGTGCCTAGTGCCACCTCTGGTGGACGCTGCCTCCTCCTACGCTCTCTCCCGTGCGCCGACATTGCCGCCTGGCAGCCCTCGGCGACTTTTCCTGAGCGGCTAGGGGCGCCCTACCCGTTGTGGGAGGGTCATTCCTGCTTCTCACGCGAAAGGTCTTCGAGGTCTCCCCCATTCTGCCGTCACGGGTCTCTTCGAGGTCCCAGGGTCCAAGTAAAATCATAACATCCTGTCCCTCCAAAATAAAATTGATGGAGGTCCCATTCCTTTCAAAGCGCGAGATCGCTAGCCAAGGTAACAGCAAGGCAACATGCAGTCATCGGGTATCACCCGGACACTGCGACCACCGGAGCACGACTAGCTGCTGCTCCGCTCAACTCTGGACTCTGGACTCTGGTGAGTACGCAAGCGCACACACACAAACGCACACACCTTCAAACGGAATGTAGGCCTACGAAAAGCAACGCTAATTACGCGTAGTACTAGCGAGAAGGCGTGGATGACGTTGAATAGAGGCGCTGCGCTCGCTCGCGGAAGAAGACGAGTTATTAGAAAACCACAAGCGACAGCTGATTGCGTATTCACAGACTGTTTTGGGTAACATTAATTACCAGCGAACTGGGCCCTCAATGACCGTTCGTAGCCTACAATGATAGCGAAAGAGATAGCGATACATACCTACACAGTCACGTCCAGTGAATATATGAATGAGCATTAATAAGCTATTCGAATCGGATTGAACACACACACACACACACACACACACACACACACACACACACACACACACACACACACACACACACACACACACACATTATTTTCTGTAGATCTATTACCATGCTCGTCAATGCAACTTTGGATGGAAATTATAGTCTATTTATTTATAAGCATATAAACAAACCTGTGAATGCGGCTGGCACTTCCTCTTAATGAAAACGATTATAAAATCGTTACACCTCATTGGTGAATAAATTAAACCCTACAACGACCAATACACAGGGCTGCGCGCGCGTTTACACACACACACACACACACACACACACGAGTTAACTAATCGTGTATTCATACAGTTGGCTACAGTGGTGGTTGTCATCGAAGCCGCGGCCTCGACTCTGAATTATT
Source organism: Magicicada septendecula (assembly GCA_034769895.1). Taxonomy (NCBI): domain Eukaryota; kingdom Metazoa; phylum Arthropoda; class Insecta; order Hemiptera; family Cicadidae; genus Magicicada; species Magicicada septendecula. Next base: position 7,290,147 of record CM068371.1, read on the forward strand.
TATTAACACTCTCAGCTGTTCCTCTTGCCTTGTTTCCCACTGAAGTGCGCTTAACAGATTTATACACACCTTAATGTAAAATAACATATATTGAATACGTTTTTTATTGAATACAAAATTATTAATTTATTGAATGTAAAACGTATTGAGTATAAAACGTTTTTTATTGGATATTTGGATGATTTAATATCACTGTTGCTGTATGAATATTGAATGGCTTGCGTTCTTCTTTATCTTAAATGGGTTCTCCAACTTAAATTTCAACTAGACTTTAACTACCTATTATTTCTTCACAAGTACCCGTTAATTCAAAAACGTTAGGTTCTTTATTTTAAGTCTTACTGTGTTATAAGCACCTAACCTCACAAACGAAAACAACACGTACTTTCGCTTGACATTAACAAATAGGACAATTTACAATTACTGCACTTTTTCTATATTTATATATCGATACAATCGCATACTATATAAAACATGGAAAATGTACTGCAGGCACGGATAAAGGTACCGTTCCGATGCCGCTAAATAGCATTTGTTTATTTAATTGTTAGACTACTAAGGTAATTAATTCTGGTCTCCATGGTGTTGTTGACATCTTTATACGCGTTAACAAAAGGGCAAAATTTAAAGGGCCTAAATCGTGCGAACGGGGCAGAATATCAAATTCCAAGTTAGACAGTGTTTTTCGCCTTGTGTTCAAGGTTAACTGTGCAAAATTTGGTCGTAATCGGTGTAACGGTGTGGATTTGTGCTCATTACAAAAAACAAATCCTCAGACTTTGAGTTTTAATAAATACAGGTTATAAAGAGTTGAGATTAATGTGTACAAAGGAAAATGTTCTGATTGGATGATTGTTTACAATAACATCGACCAATCTAAATCTACAAAGACGTATGTTTTTATTGGCCCAAATTAATGGCAATCATTATTCACACTAACGTCAGCCAATCGGAATATTTTTGTTTGTTTACGTATAATTTCAAGTCGTACTTATAGTTTCCCATGGAAGGGTTGGTTGGTTAGAATATTCAGAAAGAATGGGTTGAGACAGGTAAGAAGACTGAGAAGACAATAGCTGCGGACGGAGGAAGATGAATTAGAAAGGATAGGAACTAGGAATTGTAGACGCCTGGCAGAAAGAAAACATGGGTTAAATCGAATATTGGAGAAAGCCAAGGTCCACGCACGTGCGTAGCGCTCTAGAAGAAGAGGATTTAGGCTCATTATATAGCCTATAAAGTATTGTTACGACAGTCATGTGGGAGGCTTACAGTGGGAACAGAGCAAGGACACCAATGAAGTTACTAATTAAAATCTTTAAATAGACACACACAGCAGTTAGAAATCAATAAAGAAACTCTTATACAATAATTTAGGTTAAATTTGTCCAACACACAATAACAAATGTTACCTTATTACAGTTCCGCACCATTTAACACAATAATCACTTCACACTAAATCGCAATAATCAATTCGAATCCGTACTCATAAAATCTCCCGGTGTAACAGAAACCCGGCGGCTTCTAAACCCACTATTTATACCGCCGTCGCGTCGCCTTGAATATTGTAGTGAGCCAGTAGCGTGGCGTCCATGTAACCGCTGTTGCCGGCGGCAACAATCCTGCAAATAAAAGAAAATAATATTAATTATATCGCAGAATAAATAGTTTAGTTATTGAGTAACTTGAAATCCGAACAATATTAGTCGGGAAACTTGAAGAAGAACGTAGCCTTGCTTTCGAACTGCTGGTCACTTGCACCGTCTTGTGTTGCCCGGCTCAGACATCGGCTATGTTTCACTGCGTACGGACATTAAGCTGGATGTAGTTTAGTAGTTGTCACTGTACAAACTGTGGAAGGGGGGACACATTCGTCCACCCAAAGTGTTGCCGCTGTATAAACCGACAAAACGCGCAGTTTGCAGCTATGTTCGTTTCGGAACCAACGTGCAGCAGATACTACCTACCTATTTGTGTTTTTTCCGTTTAGTCATGTGTTTCTCTGTTTGTCTTTATTATTTTCAATTCGATTATTAGTGTCCTCATTTAGTCTGTGTAAGTATAATGAAGTCAGATCCAGTTGGACCAGGACCCTCTTCTTCTGCCAGCGAAAGATAGAAAATACTCTAAAAAGATATATTAGCTCTAAAAAGAACACTTGGCACTGAGAAAAATTCGAATTAACTTTTGGGTGTTTTAGGCGTATCACAACCGGCAACAGCTGTTGTGTACACATAGCAGAGCTGGATGGTGGTGGAGTAGTCAAGTAGTCAAGTAGTCAAGTGGAAGTGGCATCTCGAATGACATAGAACATTACACAATTCTGCCGAGCGGAATGATCTCCAAACAACTGGAACAGCCGCGCGTACCAAATGTCACTTAGGCACTTTTGTTATTTTTCAGCTAAACATAGCAATGTTATATACAAGTATATAGTTTTACATATATGAACATCAACAAATGCGTACATATTTGAGATATCAGTAAATAATTTCACATTCAGGAAATTTCTGGTGTTGAATTTTTAATTAGCATAGCCTGACTAATTCTACTTAGTATCTACCTACAACTGCACACGACCACTCTCCCTACAAACACTCACAATTTATTAATATTATTCCGGCTGTACAATGTTTACACATTTTCCGGAAGCAAAGGTTATAGAAGTTATTGAATTCTCATCTTCCACCGCTGCTTGTCCATCCAAAGATCTTCAATTTCTCGTTCCCTCAAAATAGTGTGAATTTCTGCTATCCAGGTGATAGGTGGTCTTCCTCTTTTCCTTCTTCCTGGTGGGGTCCATTCCATAACGCTCCTTGGCAATCTCTCCAGTGCCATTCTTTCCGTGTGTCCATACCGTTGTAATTTTTTTGTTTGGATAAAATCAACAATTGAATTTTTCACATCCATTCTGTCCTTAATAACTTCATTTCTAATTTTCTCACGTCTGGATACTCTTGCCGAACGTCTCCAAAAGTCCATCACACTCACACTTTTACCTCGTAAATATTAAAATTCCTTTTCATCTTAGAAAGCATCATTCTCAACCTTCATTTTAGTCCTACTTCACTTTCGAAGTATAGACATTCAGCATGTAGAATGTTGATATTGACAACTGTTAAGTAATGTGTGTTCGTCAATAACTTCGTTGACTTAATATTGTTTTCTGTTTCAGGTATGTGTTCTCTAACAACCGCCGAAACTCGTTGTACAACCCGATGAATAACTGTAAGTAGCATAAGTTATAATAAAGGGTGTCCCATAAAGTACACAAGATTTAATAATGTTGTAAAAACTTTTATTTATTGAAAAATATCAGATGTTTTAATGTTAATACAAAGTACACTTACTGCGGTTAAATGTGGAACACAATATCAGACAAATGTCCCACGCGACTCTGCTGGCACACTGTTGTTCGTCGATCGAAATTTTCGATGACCTTCTAGCACAATTCCGGCTCAATCTCACCAATAACTCGTTGAATCTGTTCCTTGAGTTGAAAAATTGTTCGTGGATTGCTGACATAAGCGCGTGATGTCACATATCCCAAAGAAAGGAGTCTCATGGTGTTAAATCACAAGACCTCGGTGGCCAGTTCTGTCTCCGTTGCGTGAAATAAGACGTGCAGGAAACTTTTCAGATAACAAAGCAATTGTTTCGCGGGCAGTATGACTGGTTGCGCCGTCCTGCTGAAACCATATATCTTCGAAATCCATACCTTCCAGTTGAGGCCACAAAAACTCCATTATCATGTTCCGGTAACGTTCGCCAGTCACTGTTACTGCATCTCCAGCCTCATTCTCAAAGAAATACGCCCCAATCACGCCACCAGCCCAAAACCCGCACCAAACAGTTGCTCTTTGTGTATGCAAAGGCTTCTCGTGAATGATACGAGGGTTCTCTGTACCCCAAAGCCGTCTATTTTGTTTATTTACGTACCCGTTGAGGTGGAATTGTGCCTCATAGCTAAAGATGATTTTGTGGGAAATATCACCGTCCGTTTCATGTTTACACAATATCCAACTGACGAATTCTCGGCGCTTCAAATGGTTACACGGTTTGAGTTCTTGTGTTAGTTGGGTTTTGTAGGCATTCAGATGAAGATCGTTTTTTAGAATTCGCTGCATTGTGCTTCTTGGAATGGCCAGTTGTTGTGATCGACGGCGAATTGATTTCCCTGGACTCACATCGACACTATCTCTCACTACCGCGACGTTTTCAATAGAACGGGTAGCGCGAGGACGTCCAGACGATTTAACGTCTAATAACGAAGCTGTTTCTTCGAATTTCTTAATCAATCTCTGCACAGTTGACAGATTAGGTGCTTTTCGTCGTCCAAAAATTCCACGCAATTTACGAACGGTTTCCGCATAACATTCACTGTTCTTATTATGTGTTTTCACAATAACAACGCGCTGTTCTTTCGTGTAACGCTCCATGACGACTAATGGCGAGTAAACGGCAACAACAATACAACAGTTGCAGTGCTACCAACCTAACAAGACGACAGTGGCGCGTAATTCAAATATTGCGTACATTATGGGACACCCTATACTACTGTAGTAGCCAGCCAGGCTTGGAGACAGTATGTACAAAGTTGGAATAATAGTAGTGCTAGTGGTTGTAGCCTAACAAGTATGTAAATGGAGGAAAACGAGACGCGGGGCGACCAAGGAAAGGTGATCCTGACGAAGAAGGAACAGTCAGTATGCCTAATGCCTAGAGTTTGAGAATTTGTTTGACTGTAATGTATGGGCGTGTTCAGACATTGTATAATAGACGATAAGATACATGTCAAATTTGTTAATTTAAGTTGATTTTCGTCAGTAATAAGAGTTTTGAAGTAGTGCGAACATATGCGTAGGCATGTGGCGAGTACCCGTATGCGGGTGTGTATAACTATGTTACGGGATAATAATTAAACATTGTTGATTATGGTCCAAGTCACGTTTTTGATAATAAATTACCTTATTTTAAATCCGTCCTGTGACTTCGTTTTTTTTTTTTACGCGTTTCGGGAACCATGTCCCATTATCAGACGTATCACTCGGGAAGAGATCGTCAAATATTAAAATTCATAAAAGTACATTATTTAAACACACGTGTCCGACTCGGTGCCCACCATGTAACGTTCGGTCGGATACTGAATTCTTGGACTTCGAGTTATTTATCTCAAGCAAATGCAAAGCGGTGTCGTACAATGGGTTGGATTTAAAATTCAATTTATCACTCAGTATGCCATCATGGTTGTTCGTGCTGTTATAACTTTTGTATATTTCAAACTCCTCCAATGCGTCCATGTAGCGACCCTTGTTACAGTAATGTAAAGGTATAAGATTAGACCTTAAATCCGTGTAAGTATGGTTGTTTGAAATCAAATGGCGTGCGTAATTTGACTTAATGTTTTCAAGTGAATATATGTTATTTAAATTTTTGCGTGGTGTGTGTTCTTGAAACCTTTTGACGAAAGGTGTCCCTGTCTGGCCAATATAGAAACTATCACAGTCGTTACATATTAGTTTATATATGCCTGTTTTTATCTCCAAGTGGGTTTGAATATTTGGGCGAACTAATTTCCATAGACTAATATTAGTTTTGAAAGTGGTAGTAATACTGGTTTTATTTAATGTGGATGTTAAAATTCTGGGCATTATATTGGTGTAAGTGGTTGAAATGAATGTGGTCCTAGAATTTTTAGCTGGTTCAGGTTTGGACTTTTTATATTTGTGCTTTCTGAGGATGTTATCAATCATTGAACTGTTGTAACCATTGGCTACTGCTATATGTTTTATTATAGCAACGAAGTCACAGGACAGATTTAAAATAAGGTAATTTATTAATAATAAAAAAAAAAACAGATTAAGTTAAATAACTTTTCTGAAAATAAAATTTCTGACATGAGACTTACACCCGAATATGCATATATAAAAGACCTATCGAGTGGTAATAGTTGATCACAAATTAAAGAACTAAATATTACATGAGTTTTTTATAAAGAAAGTTTCATGACCCTAAAGAAAATTAATAAAATTAGACAGGTTTATTTGCAAGTTTAGCTATGTCCGTAGGCAGTCTTTTGCAGAAAGAACCTTATCGTTACTATATAGATGCAGAGTAAAGGAATCTTTTCAGCCAATGAACGCTCGAGATTTGACCAAGACCTCATTTTAATTGTATTCCTCATGGGACATAAGGAAGTCTCGCTCTGAACTCAATAAGGCGTTGTCGTTGCTCCCGTCTAGACGTTTGGCCTACAGAAAGTGCACGGACACAAGTCAGAAAGTTCGCGAGTAGATTAAACATCGAGTGCTATTCGGTATAGTAGGCCTACAAGATTGTCCGCATAGGCATTTGAAAAGTCCCCCGAGGGTGGGATCGAAACATAGCCGACGATGTAGCAACCGACAACAGCTTGACAGTTCGACATCGCCCAACATTGGTAGCTTACGTTATAAATTCCGATATTTATGTTACTCGCTGATATTATATCAATGACAGTTGTCACACGAACAGGAGAGTGGAAGAGAGAAAGGGAGAGAGCGAGAAACAGTAGAAAATGACACGTATTATTGTCGCTTAACTTGCCTCTGCTTAAGTCACTCAATACTCTTTTATTTGTTAAGTAAAAATCACAAAAATCCGACGGCAATATATAACAAGTACCAATTGCTTATTGTGAATATGATCGCTGAACAGTTAAAAGTAGGCGTGATACAGTGGTGACAATATGACAGTAATGTCAACGAGAGGAAGATACTGACAATGATGGCTGCCAGCCCATTGACAATAAACATGGCACCCCCTGATAGTGAGATAGAAAAATTTTATTGTTATTACTGAGGGGCCGGTCACATAGTTTCCAACCCTTTCTCTTTGTACTGGGGCAATTCCAGTTAACCAATAATGAAGAGTTCATCATATAAAGAGAGCAGGTTTATTTTTACGAGGCTTCGAAAGGATTACATTTTCGTCTGTCTTTTTGACAACGCAGCCCAATCGATTACATGCTCTAAATATCGTGTCGTCGTAGTTTATTTAGTCCTGCCGTGGATTCGAGTCTGACGCTGAGAACGCGTGTGGCCAGTATCCGCTACTCTGACAAACGTAGCCACCCACCCAGGCCCGGACACAATTAAACCAGCTGTACGAATCCAGAGATCGATTTATTTACCGCCGTTTCGTTGTTGAAAAGAAACACGAATTAAAAAAAAAAAATAAAATAAAAAAAAAAAAAATAAAAAATAAAAAGTCTTGTAGATTGTTGGACAATAAATTTTAAAAATCGTATAGCCTACATAATCGATTGCTCGGTGTTACGTTCTCGTGTTGGTTGGTTGGTTGTCGTGACTTCATTGATGTCTTTTGTGGATTTAAATCGGCCGGATGCAGCAGGACCGATACCGGTCAAACCTGTTTCGCTCCTTATTGTTGTTTTAAAATATCAATACGGAACTGGCCTGTTAAAAATCACTTTTGCTTCTGGCCTTACTCTGATATTCATTCTTTTATCTCTCCCTGTCTCGCTTGTTTATTGTTATCTCTCCCTGTCTCGCTTGTTTATTGTTTGTTACGTAACGATCGAGACAGCTTTGTTTAATCATACAATTTTACAACCTTCACTGCTAATAAATACAGGCAGTAATTCTGCAAGTTGTGTCACGAATTGTAAATTCTCTACGACACATAACCAAGTTTATTTAGATGAGATTTGTCTTTCTGACCGATGTCTTTGTTTTGACTCTCCTGTCTGGGATGCCGATAGGTCAGTTCTTAATTATAATAACAATCTATATATATATTTCAATCACTTTCTGCTATAGTCCGTTTCTTGATGTATATAATACATTTAATATTTATACTAAATTTACCTCAAGATGTTTTTTTCTATTTGGAACATGTTTCGAGAGTTCCTGTTCTCTCATCTTCAGCCTTCGCCATCTTGTTTCTGGTGAAGTATTTGTGTGTTGGCTGCTGGATGTTATTAAGGTTGTTTGTTGGTCTTTGGTCTTTTAAAGTTGTATTATTGTGTGTGGTTGTGGTATATATATATATATATATATATATATATATATAGAATTCAAAGTATGAGGATTTCTTTGTATTGAATACAAATCTACACCGTTACACCGATTGCCACCAAATTTTACACAGGTAACCGGTTGATACACGGCGAAAAACACTGTCTAACTTGGAATTTGATATTCTGCCCCGTTCAAACGATTTAGGCCCTTTTAATTATATAATTTTGTTGACACGTATAAAGATGTCAGCAAGACCATGGAGACCAGATTTAATTACCATAGTAACAAGTAAATAAACAAATGATATTTAGTGGCATCGGAACTGTACATTTATCCATTCCTGCAGTACATTTTCGATGCTTTTTATAATATGCGATTGTATCGATATATTACGATGTGGCAAAGAAGAAAAGTAGGCCTACTAATTGTAAATTATCCTATTTCTTAATGCAAATCGAAAATACGTGTTGTTTTCATTTGTTAGGTTAGGTGACAACGGTTTTTGGTTTTTAGTTTATTGAAATAAATAAAAGCTATGGTTGAGGAATACATAACGTTAAACGTGTATGTACAATGCTTATAACACAGTAACACTTAAAATACAGAACCTAACATTTATGAGTTAACGGGTATACTTTATAAATATTGTTTTAAATCTCCAAAGGCTCTTGCCCCAACATAATAATTTAGTACAAATGTTCAAAACAGCTGTGGAGAGAATGCGACTGATGAGTACAAAATAGTTATACGAGCTGACAGAACGCCATGTAGACGTAGACAAAAAAATTATATTAAAATCTTTATTAAAAGTCAAATATTCAAAGCCGCAAGAAACAGCTAGTATTTAAATATAAATAACAATTATTAATGTAACTATTCATAAAGAAAACAATGCTACACTGAGTTAAACAGTCGTTTTAGTCAGTTTAGAAACTAACGCACCGAACGTACCGAGGTGAAACCAAAAGACGTTCGACTCTACATATTTTGTGAACACTTTATAAACTGTTTTCTACTCAAGAAGGCCTTCGGTGGGTGCCCAAAACGTTTAGACAAAGATAGAACAAAGCAATCGACCACGGCCACACACAGCCCGCATATAAACTGTTTTCTACTCAAGAAGGCATTCGGTGGGTGCCCGAAACGTTTAGACAAAGATAGAACAAAGCAATCGACCACGGCCACACACAGTCCGCATATAAACTGTTTTCTACTCAAAAAGGCATTCGCTGGGTGCCCGAAACGTTTAGACAAAGATAGAACAAAGTAATAGACCACGGCCACACACAGCCCGCATATAAATTCTTTTATTAACTGTTGTTTTATTTTAAAAAATCAGTATACTACTCAGGGTTCCGTAATTTTCGGATATTGAGAAGTTATCTAACATAGATATTAATTTATCAAATGATAAATGTAATGAAGAGAGTTGTGTTAGTGGTTATAATCACAAACAGAATTAACACTGTTGCACCCCACTATAGAAAAATTATTCCGATTAGCGTTTTCAAGGTTTACAGTTCATCATCAGATCGGAAATGTTTTTCCGATTGTCGGATTTCCGATCTGACGATGATCTTTGAAGCTTGAAAGCGATAATCGGAATAACTTTTCTACAGTGTGGTGCAACAGTCGAAATAGTGAGCAATTTCTGCGGCTCAAGGCGCTTGCTGTTATAATAGTAGTGATTATCGGAATTAATCATTGCGTGGCCAGGAAGTACTAACTGTGAGGGAGTGAGAGTGGACGGACCAATATAAAAAGTATCTTTGCTGTAAGCCGACGAACGTTCTGCCGGCAGTAGATTGTCAACAACTTTAGGGGAGGGCGAGCGAACACTCTCTTATTATGATTGCCTTTAGAACAAATATGAGCCCCTTATAGTTAAATACATTCGTTTACAAAATTAGAATATCGTTTACTTACTATAATAACAATGTACTAGAAATTAACATACACACAAAAGTATAATATTTTAGTAATAAAACAGTATGGTCAATATGAATGCGTGCAATATAATCGTCATTAAACAACTCGCCAATTGACTGAGCTTGCGCTCCGGTTTCGTATACTGTATGTATTGTGAACGCCATAAAAGTATACCTAGAGCCTACGTGATGCTTGTCATGTAGTGTAGGGGTGGTCATCCGAGCGCTCTCTTATTGTGATTACCATTAAGAACAAACATGGATCGCTTTATAGTTAAATAAATTCGTTTACCAAATTAGAATACCGTACGGTTACTCTACTAATAATGTACTAGAAATTAACACACATACAAAAATATGTTTTACTATTACAGCAATAAAATTAGAATATCAATCGGGGTTTCCGTAATTTTTCTGATAGGAAAATATTATCTACCCGTGTAGAGGTACAAGTCTCCCAACGGGCGCCTCCCCAGGTGGCTGACAGGCGAATGCTCACCAGATATGGTGGGTATCGGGGAAATAAAATACCCGGGGCAGACCAAAACTAGCAGCTGCTGCCTTGTAGTTGGATATCGGTTTATCAAAGGGTAAAGGAAGTAAACCTTGATTAAACATTGCCTGGTCCTCCAGGTTCGGGGTTAATGCAATGGACCAACTCCCCAATTCGTTGGAAAAAAAGAAAATGTTAAAAAACCAAATAGATTCCAGCCGGATGGATTCAATAAAGGTAAACGACAAAAACTACGCAGACGGACTATTAGAATTGGAGTATGGAATGAGAATTCAATCACTTCTGTAATTTTAGTTCCGAAAAATGTGTAAACATTGTACAGCCGGAATAATAATTAAAAATAAATCTAATGTTGATATTTATCAAATGATAAATGTATTTTGTTCGAAACAGTGAGCGATTTCTGCGGTTCAAGCGCTTGCTGTTGTAACTGTAATTGCCGGAATTAATTATTTCGTGGGCAGGAGGTGGTAACTGTGCGGGAGTGAGAGTGGACGGACCAATATGAAACGTATCTTTGCTCTAGGCCGAGGGTATGTATACAGTACAGCAGATTGTCAACAACTGTAGGGGCGGGCGCGAGGCCGAGCGCTCTCTTATTGTGATTGCCTTTAAGAACAAACGTGGATTCCCCTATAGCTACTAAATACATTCGTTTACCAAATTAGAATAGCGTACAGTTACAGTACTATAATAGCAATATACTAGAAATTAACATATATACAAAAATATAATGTTTTAGTATTACAGCAATAAAATTAGTATGTCAATCGGGTTTTCTGTAATTTTTATGATATTGAAAAAGTATCTATTGTTGATAACCTATTTATCAAATGATAAATGTACTTTGTTCAAAACAGTTAGCGAGTTCCATCTTCGTCGTGCGTATTCGCTAAACTGCTAAATATCATAATCAAAATGATCAATATTGCACACCACTATATGAAAATTATTCAGATTAGCGCTTTCAAGCTTCACAGCTCATCGTCAGATCAGGAATAGACTGAACATATGTAATACCCAACCCTTCACCCCTCTCCCCCTGCTCACCCACAACAAACTAAAAATTAATGACCCTTCCCCACCCCCTAAACTCTGTCTCACCATCTGTGCAGTTACATATTTTACTAGAAATTCCTTGTGTTTGTGTGTGTGTGTGTGTGTGTGTGTGTGTGTGTGTGTGTGTGTGTGTGTGCATCCTTTTAAACTACCCTCTTCCTCTCCACACACGTGGGTCAGTCACACACCCTTATTTTAAAACAACCAATTAGTACTATGAAATATAATTCTTAATCTTATCTATCTGCCCTCTCTCATTTACTTCTTAATCATGTTATAAAATATTTCTTCATTATCAAATTTAATTTTAATATTAATTAAATTGTCTAACCCTTTTTCTCTTTCTTTCAATATTTCTAACTCCTCTCTAAGCTTCCTTTCAACTGTGTTATTTACTACTTTTACAATTTCGTATTCTTCCAAAGGATTAACAAACTTGTGGTTGTCTTCTATGAAATGTCTTGCATATAACGAATTGGTTGTTCTATTACCTTTTCCACGTTTGTGGTCAGACAACCTGCATGCGAATTTTCGTCCTGTCTCCCCTAAGTACACTTTGTTGCAGTCTTTACATTTTAATTTATAAATTCCGCTTTTCTGTAATACTGGAATTTTTTCTATATTCTTATTCCTTATCTTATCAAATACCGTTTCACATCTTTTAATAGCTACATCAACTCCATATTTATTAAAACATTTTATAATTTTTCTAGTATGTGAACCTATGTATGTCAATGACCCTGCATAATTCTTTTGTTCTGGTTCTATTTTAGCTTTTTGTATGTTGACCCTTTTCATAACTTTATCCACTATGTTGGTGCTATAATTATTATTCCTTACAATTCCCTTTATCGTTTTTAACTCCCTATCTTTTGATTCGGTCTCTTTTAAACACTTATGAGCTCTGTAACAAAAGGAATTGATTGCCGCCATTTTATATCTGTATGGGTGGTACGACTCTCTTGGTATAATTATATCAGAATACGACTCTTTCCTAAATATCCCAAACTGTAGTTTCTCATTATCTTTAATTTCTATGTTTAAATCTAAGTAATTTATTTGCTTACATCCTATCTCTTCCTTAAATTGTAAGTTTTTATCCTTATTATTTACCTCCTTTATAAACTCATGCACTTCTTCTATGCTTCCTTCCCAAACTACTAATACATCATCAACGTATCTAGACCATAATTTTATATTGTCTTTATACTTAGTGGAAGTTATTAATTGCTTTTCAAAATCATTCATGTATATTTCAGCAAGAATAGGGGATAATGAAGACCCCATAGGTAAACCTTTTTTCTGTATATAAAACTTGTTATTAAACCTAAAATAGTTCTGATTTACACATTCTTTAATTACTTTCATCAACTGCTTTTTATACCTGTATTCTCCCATATTATTATCGTTTATTAACTTAATAACTTTATTTACTGTGATATTAGTAAACATGTCCTTAACATCCAGTGATATCAATTTTGTATTTACATTGATGCTAATATTTTCTAATTTTTCTGTCAATTTTATATTATTCTCTATGTTGTATTTTGTCCCAAATTCATATTTCTCTTTCAGTACTCTGCTAACTTCCTTTGATAATTTATAAATAGGTGCATTAATAAAAGAAACAATCGGTCTAATTGGTTTTCCTTCTTTATGTATCTTAACCTGACTTTTAAAAGTTGGTGCTGTTGGATTACTTTCCAATAAATACTTTTTCTTTTTTTCTTCTATAAATGTTATCTGTTTCATCATTTGTTTTATCCTTGACTGGTACTTACTTGTATAATCATACTTTATTTCCTCGTATGGTCCTTCCCTTATAAATTCTTCCGTTTTCTTTATGTATTCTTCCTTTCTCATTAGTACCATTGTATTTCCTTTATCCGCCTTCGTAACTATAATATCATTCTTCTTTATTTTATTCTTTAGTTTAGTTACAGTTGCTTTGATTTTTTGTTCATTCTTTGAATTATACAAACTTTTCTTAAATATTTTATCTACTACATTCCCTACTTCCCACCTTATTCTTTTTTTATCATTTTCATTTCCTAGTTTTTGTATTATGCTTTCGCATTCAATAATCGTTTTTTCTTGATTTAATTCTGGTGGTGGTGCGTATTTTAAGCCTTTCGATAACATTTCTTTTTCTTCCGTATTGAAATTTACCTCTGTAAGGTTTATTACTCTTTTTTCATAGTTATTCTTAGAGAGGTGTTCCTTTTTTACTTCGTTCTTTCTTATTAATTTATTTAACTTATCTACCATTTTTTTATTTTTATTTTCCAATTTCTTTTCTATGTACCCCAAACCAAAATTATATAATATTTCTTCTAACTCTACATTAAAATAAGGGTTTTAAAATAAGGGTTTTAAAATAAGGGTGTGTGACTGACCCACGTGTGTGGAGAGGAAGAGGGTAGTTTAAAAGGATGCACACACACACACACACACACACACACACACACACACACACACACAAGGAATTTACTAGTAAAATATGTAACTGCACAGATGGTGAGACAGAGTTTAGGGGGTGGGGAAGGGTCATTAATTTTTAGTTTGTTGTAGGTGAGCAGGGGGGAGAGGGGTGAAGGGTTGGGTATTACATATGTTCAGTCTATTCCTGATCTGACGATGAGCTGTGAAGCTTGAAAGCGCTAATCTGAATAATTTTCATATAGTGGTGTGCAATATTGATCATTTTGATTGTGATTTCAACCACTAACACAAATTTCTTCATTAAACGTCTGCTAAATATCATGTTCTGGACGAAGCCTTTCAGTGTTTCCACCATTTCCAAGTTCTAAACTACGACCTGTCCCTAAGCATGCATTGTTTTTTTGAACCATATTTTGCTAAGAGCTTTCATTAATTTTACTTTAATTTTTAAATATTTAAATATCAGTCTTACCTTATGTAATTTATCGCCACTTTCCACGTGGTTTAGGACTTGAAAATGGTGGAAACACTGAAAGGACTCGTCTAGAACATGACATTTAGCAGTTTAGCAAACAAGCACAACGAAGTTGGAGTTACAGAGACTGCTAATTCAAATAACAAGATTAATAATTTCCAGAAACGTTTAGCCAGTATTCACTCTGACATTCTTTCTAAGTGTTCTTTCCATCGTTGTTTATAATCTTTTAGTGTGGCATGCAAGTTAAAATCTTGTAATTCTTCTCTTAAGTACACATTCTTTGTACGGTCAAGATTAGAACACTTTTTAACTCCTTTTACGACACAAGAGTTTTAATCACAAGAATCGTAGTTATGATATTGTAATATTCTTTACAGTACACCGTTATCAAGAAAATGTATAATTCTTCTACCAATCGTCCGCCTTTTTCCCGCTGACCTTTCCGTGTTACTGTCTATACATCACCTATTGTCTATACCCCTTGGCATCGAGGATTACATCGAAGAATTAAACACCATTAAAGTCATTGCGTTTAACAACGGGTACAACGAAAAAATAATAGATAATATTTAAAAAAAACAAAAGAAAAAGAAGAGTAACGCTATTAAAAATAAAACTAAAGATATAAATAATAGAAATGAGAACCTCGAAACAAAGGCACGCAAGTACATTGCGGCACCTTATACGCATTTCATGCCAGGAATTTTTAAGTCAACCATTAATAAAGTCAACAACATAGTTGTTTTCTATAAGACCAGTAATAACATCTTAAATAATCTCCGCAGCCGTGAACATACCAGTCTTGAAAATAAAACAGGAGTTTATAAGCTAGTCTGCAACGACTGTGATGCTTTTTATGTGGGCCAGACGGGTCGAGGTTTTTTGAAAAGATTTTCTGAACATAGACCCCCTACACGAGTTTACAACTTTGACAACATCAAGTCAAATTTCGCCAGGCACCTTATAGACAACAATCACAGTTACACGGATTTTAGCTCGAATCTAATACCCCTTCATTTCTGCAATAAAGGGCGTTATTTGAATGCCCTTGAAGAATATGAGATTTATAAAGCATATAACGACGCCAGTACCAAGCCACACGTGTTGAACGACCAATGACAATATAAATCAAATATACTGTACGATACCGCTATGCGATATGGTCGAGATAAAACCTAGATTTCGTCAGTACGGCGCGTGTTGTCTTGCAAGGCACACCTAACATTGACGTGCTCATTTTTAAGGCAAGTTCTGTACATAGTTGAATGCCGTATTGTGTTTTAGTATTTTGACACATGTCATCATTGATGACATACATTAGTTTTTATAAAGTTCTGATGATGAGGCAAGTGCCTCGAAACATGTAAACAACGAAATAACATCACGGAAAGGCCATAGACGGTGAGTAACAGTGTATTTGGTTAATAAAATAAAAAGTATCTTTGCTCTAGGCAGAGGGTATGTATACAGTACAGTAGATTGTCAACAACCGTAGGGGCCAGCGGCCGCCAGCTCTCTTATTGTGATTGCCTGTTGCGGGTAGAGATTCCCCTCACGTTTCACAAACAAAACACACGCCCCACACACATCAAACTTGTTGAGAGAAAGCGCCTCTGCTTCTTTTCATTTTATTTACTTTTTTCTACCCCCGGCGAGAGTGTGTGTGAATCAAACAAACGAGAGCGCAAGGTTACGCGGTCAGGACCACCCACGTGTCCAGGTATCGCACAACTCGTACATTTTACATCACATACTGCTATCGCTACCAGCCTAACCTATTGTCATCGTGGATGTTACTCTGACCTTCTGGCACAGTAGTCACAGTATTACGGTATTACATCTGTTTGCTGGTCTTATCTGTTATGTGCCTACATTTCTCTACCCCGCCGTTGCCGCTGTTCTCACCACTGTTTCACCCCCCCCCCCACTAAAGTACTAGTATGCGCCCTGACAGGGGCGGATTAGAACGCATATTGCCCTATGCTGCCATCAGACTGGTACAGCCTACCCCCCTAATTTAAAATTCAAATTTTTATCCATTATTTACACTGATAAATGGCATACATCATTTCGAAAGTTATCAATTATACTATTAAACTCTAAAAGTACTCGTTAAAAATATTTTGTTCAACAGTGATTACAATGAGCATAGTAGTACTTACGCTTAGAAAATACTAATCGATTCATTTTTTGTTGATTTTGCCTTAATGAAGTCTTGTATAATTTCTTCTGAATCGAGCGATTCAAGTATCTCGCTTTCAATATTTCAACCTTCCTAACTAAGATATTCTCTCATCTCCCACAGTTGAACTCAACATACCGTCAATGCGTTTTAATAAAGATAAAGATCTTTCAGATTCACAGTTAGCTACTGGAATCGTCAAAAGCAGATGATAACCAATGTATTTGGTTATAACTTGGAAATACATCAATCATTTTACAATCAATAATCCAGTTTAATACTGTTGAGAATATACTAGAAAACTCTACATTCATTTTAAGTAAGTGTACCTGTCATTTTAGAAGTGAAAGTTTGTATTGTGCGGTGGGGGGTCGAGCTGCCTGGGCGGGACCTCAACCCGCACACATGCGCGTTTACTGTGAGAGTCTAGAAAAGTAATGTTCTCGAAGTTTTAAATGAAAGGAAAGATCTGGAAGCTTTTTTCTTTATAGAGATGCACTCGACAAGTACGGTTCAGTTTTAAATGTGCTCTTGTAATGTGTATTTCGTGTGTCCGTTTTATGTATACTTGCTACTAAACTGTTCCTTCAATAAAGCGTGTGTTTGCTCCTGTACTTAAATTATTCATTATTTTTACACATACCTCAACAAATACTTTGAGCGGACAAACTGTAGTATCATGGAATCCATGATCTTCATTCGAACATAAAAAAAAACATTACGGCGAACTTGTCGGAAAGTGTGCGCACTTATTTTATGATTTGTTTGATTGAGGACATTCGTTTTCTTCACGTGTATTATCTTCAAAACGTTTTTGTGATTTAGGGCTGAACGGTGCCCCCTCTGACAGCTGAAGCCCTGGTGCCCGGTGCTGCAGCATACCCTAGCGTTATGGATAATCCACCACTGCTCCCTGAGCTACAAAATTCGCTCAATATTTTGAATGAAGTACATCTATCATCATCATCAAAAGCTTCACGTCACGGCATAGGCAATTTACTACCTGTCCCGCCTTCAAAGGTCCTCAAGCCTTCTCTTCCTGGGGCTACCCACACACCTGTGTCTACAGGTTTGTATTTCCACACTTGTTTGGCCAGTCTGCAATCTGACATTCTTTCCAAGTGCTACTCCCACCGTTGTTTATACTCTTTTAGTTTTTCATTCGACTAAAAACTTATATCTCTTCTCTTACGGCATCATTCTTTATACGGTCAAGTTTAGCACACATTTAACTCCTCTTAAGGACGCTATTTCCTAGCCCTGTATTTTACGTTCTTGTTTCTTGGTTGTCGTCCATAATTCACAGTACAGGAACTACCGTAACTTTGTGGAACTTTTTTGTGACCCGATGTACCTCGTTCCTAAAAATACATTTGATTGTACCGCAGATCGTCTGGAACTTACCTAATTTAACTTAACAACAATAAAAATAAAATATTAATAAAATACTCTTGTAGACAAGCGTAGTAATTTTGTAATTCGAGCCCCCTAAACCACCTCTTTACAGATGATGTTACTTTTAAAACTGTAATTTCAAAAGTGTAATTTTTTTTCGTACTTTCAACAGTCCACCTACATCTGTTCCGTTTAAAGTCCGTTATTTTCTTTGCTTATGTGAACAATCTCGTCTCTTACAAAAAGTAATAACGCCAACTTTGTTATAAACAGAGTTTTATTAAAGCAAAAAAATGGTTTGATTCACTATAAAACGTTTTATAAGTCATTCGTCGAATATTTGTCGTAGTCTAAAACTATTTATTCTCTTTGGGAAAAGAAACGTTAACATCTAACAGGCCGAGTATTCTGTTTAGCGGGAGACGGCACCGCGACCATAATATAATATAATCCACACCCATAAGGAGACCATCATAACTTTGTAGGAGAATCAAACAATTAAAAGAATTCAAAACATTAAATAATACAGTTTCTAAATCTAGGGGATTTTTAATTGGAGTTTTTTGGGGGTGATAAGTAGGGGCTTTTAGCACGTAAGTGTTGGCAACACTGCATCTATCCTGAGGCTTAAGTTAAAGTGAGATATAGACGAGTATGTAAAAAGTAACGTATAGACTTCTGTAATGTTACATTAACCGCCACTAGAGAGGTTAGCGTCTCTCTCTCCTCAGTAAACAAGACGTCTACGTTGAGAAGGGATAAAATTAACTTAATCGTCCGACGTTAATTAATGTGTAAAATAATTAAAAACTGTAACAGCGTTCTGAAGCGAAGTGGATTAGACGACGACACTTGAGAGCCGGGGTGATTGCCTCCAAGACGTGCCCAAGTGGCACTTGTTGATGCCCGGACCGCTCAGCTCGGCGCGGGGTTTTCGCCCTTATATAACACCTCAGTGCTTTGGTTTTTATTTGACAAAGGATAAAATTTCTCGCTTATAAACGAGTTGTTTAACAAAAGTTGAAGTAGATTTCAACAATAGATTTTACGTTCGTTAGAAACCGTGAAATTTTAGTTTCACTACAGGATGAGATTATGACAATAAGAAGAAAGCATGGGAATTGAAAACGCTTAATGGCAGACATTGTTAAGATAGTCGCACGAATCGTCATGTTGTACAGTGGAAATAGAATAACTGACACCAGATGAAATCTGATTACAATTTAAAATATAGGTCTACAAAGACACTCATATACAACAATTCTCCAAGCTATATATTGTCCGACACATAGGACTTTAACAAACAATAAATGTCACCTTATTACAGGGTCGCACTAAGTAATGCACAATAATTGCTTTACCCTAAACCACAAGTCAAAATAACAACTACGATAGTGCACATCAGTATCGCACATCCAGAAATGAACTTGGCCGGCCGCTGGTCGCTTACTTTTATACCCCGCTGAGATTCGAGAAGCATCTACCGCTTTCTTTATGATGCGTCAAGAATAATTGCGAAGTTATTGGAAGCCAACCGGCAGACCTAATAACGCACGTGTCACGCAGGTTGGCTATTATCTCGGCGTAAGAATATCCTTACGCCACCGAAAGTACAGAAAAGGAGATATCATTACAGTAGCTAACGAATGGAGAAACAGATGTATGTGTTATCGAAATCCAGGTATAAATGACTATTAGGAGGGTGTCACCGAAAATACAGACAAGGAGATATCATTACAGTAGCTAAAGAATGGAGAAACAGATGTATGTGTTATCGAAATCTAGGTATAAATGACTATTAGGAGGGTGTCACCGAAAATACAGACAAGGAGATATTACAGTAGCTAAAGAATGGAGAAACAGATGTATGTATTATCGAAATCTAGGAATAGAGAATGTATTAAATGACTATTAGAAGGCTGTCACGAAGGGTATTATCTCGGCCTAAGAATATCCTTACGCCACCGAAAATACAGAAAAGGAGATATCATTACAATAGCTAACGAATGGAGAAACGTATGTGTGTATTATCGAAATCCATGTATAAATGACTATTAGGAGGGTGTCACCGAAAATACAGACAAGGAGATAATGGAGAAACAGATGTATGTATTATCGAAATCCAGGTATAAATGACTATTAGGAGGGTGTCACCGAAAATACAGACAAGGAGATATCATTACAGTAGGTAAGGAATGGAGAAACAGATGTATGTGTTATCGAAATCCAGGAATAGAGAATGCTATAAATGACTATTAGAAGGCTGTCACGAAGGGTATTAACTCGGCGTAAGAATATCCTTATGCCACCGAAAATACAGACAAGGATATATCATTACAGTAGTTAACGAATGGAGAAACGTATGTGTGTATTATCGAAATCCATGTATAAATGACTATTAGGAGGGTGTCACCGAAAATACAGACAAGGAGATATCATTACAGTAGCTAAGGAATGGAGAAACAGATGTATGTATTATCAAAATCCGGAATAGAGTATACTATAAATTACTATTAGAAGCGTTCTGAAAAATTAGCAAAACATAATAATGTCTGTTGGACGTGCAATATAGTAACGGAATCAATAGAGCATATAATCACAAGACCCTCTAGTTTAGTGAGCCGACCATTGTGCAACTTAACAAAGGCATCATCAACAATGATTGAAATCCGCCAAGCACTAGCCCTCCAATATAGACTCATAAAAGGACCTTATCATATATACCAGCCTCAAGTAGTCTAAGAGATGAACATTATTATACTACATTGACGTGGCGGGTTCAGCACATTAAACGTCAAACCTGCTGGAATTGCGAAGACAACAAAATAAAATTCAGTCGACAGTAAGTAAAAGAAGAACCACGTCTTGTGATACGTTAACGTTTAGTCTTCTTCTTCTCCTGAACCCAGACGTTGATGGACTTGCAACATCTTCTCTTTCGATGTCAGCGTCTTGATCAATCCTTACTATCTTCGTCCCTTTATTTCATCCAAATAACCCTGTCTAGACCTCCTCCCACTACGCCTCTTAATCATATCGTCGATCAAGGTGGTGAACCCGTCGTTCTGAATGCTGAACAGGAGTAAAACAATTTTTCACGGAGTGATCTTCAGTTTCACAAACAATGAAACACATTTGAAAACGGTATTTTTGGACACCGCAGCTTTTAAATTGTAAGATCACGTCTCTTAAAAGATGATCAATCAACTGGATCAGCAGTCAATCAACTGGGCCACGCTCTTCGTGGAGATTCCCTTAAATGGAGATAAAACAAATAAAAATTTACATAAGAAATTACAGCAACCGATACGTGATAATCTTCCTTTGCAAAAAAAAAAAATGGAAAAATAAGGGAAATAGATTCAACAGAGGTGACGTGATTTCAAAGGAAACAGATGTATGACACGCACGCAGGAAAATGGCAAATGGCGTTGGATTGAACGGGTCAGTGGAGACTACTGCTCGCTTGATTTGATTGCACATTTTATCCGGCCATGTGTCTGTGACTGTTCTCAGCCGACAGTAAATGTGTGTAACAGATGTTGTAGGCTTATCGCCACTGCCAGCTTGACATATTCACTACAGAAATCTTGGGAAAGTTCAGATCTCAATAAAATTGTAACACAAATGATACAAAATAAGAAGTAAATACATAATACCTATTAATGAACGAACATTTGATAATATGTTTCTCAATCTTCATTTACCTTCCAAAATAATAATATTGCTTAATGTCGTATATTACATACTTATTAGACGCTGTAATTAAGTCACAGAGTAGAATAAACTTAGCTTTATAAGAAAGCAACTGATAAACTAAACTACTTAGACTTAATTATATTTTTAAAATACCCATTCGTTGAATATTCAATATGCTATTCAACATTTTATAGTTCTGATTAATGTAAAGGACCATTATTATTATTTCCGGCTTTACAATGTTTACACTTTTTCCAGAACCAAAGATTACAGAAAAAGATGATAGAAATCTCATCTTCCACTGCTGCTTGTCCATCCAAAGATCTTCTTCAATTTCTCGTTCCCTCAATATAGTCTGAGTTGCTTCTATCCAGGTGCTTCTTCCTCTTTTTCTTCTTCCTGGTGGCGTCCATTACATAACTATCCTTGGCAATCTTTTCGTGTGTCCATACCATTGTATTTTTGTTTGTTTGTTTGGATAAAATCAATAATTGAATTTTTCACATTCATTCTGCCCTTAATGACTTCATTTCTAATTTTTCCACGTCTGAATATTCTTTCCGAACCCCTTCAAAAGGCCATATCTGCTGTCATTAATTTTGTTCTTGTGTGTTTATTAGTAGTCCAAACTTCTGAGCCGTAAGTCATGATCTTCTAACAGTGGTTTCAAATATTTTGATTTTAGTTTCTTCTGTAATTTGCTTATCCCACAGGATTCCTTTTAATGTAGATATAGCCATCTTTCTCAAATTAATTCTGGATTATATTTCTCTGTCTCCCACTGGCCGTAAACAGTGTTTCATCATTTCAGTAATAAAGTGACCTAAATTCGTAGACAAAACAAGTGTTCATTTACAATTCACATATTGTACTCTATTACGATCACTTAATCATCATCATCATCATAATTATCATCATCTTCAAGAATTAAGCTAAGGATGGTTTGTTCTGGTCTCAAACAGGCAAAGATTAGAGTTGGTCACTCCAGCTCTTCGTCGGACGTCCCACACCTCTCCGCCCTCGGCTTGTAGTTCCATAATGTTTGGGAACGCGACAGTTATCCATTCGACAAAGACGTTCCCAGCAATTTAGTCGATACTGGGCGATCCTGTCGAGTATACTCATAATATTCAGTTCCTGCCGTATATCTGTGTCTCTTCTATGATCATGGAGAGTATACCCTGCCACGTGCCTGAGAAATCTCATTTCAGCCGTTTGGATGCGACTGTCCTGGCCTTTCATAAAAGCCCAATTCTCAGTCCATAAATAAGTGTGGGAAGGGCCATCACCTTGTAGATCCGTTTTAGGCGTGTTTCTTTACTTGCTGACTTAAAGAGTTCGCCTAATTGACCTGCACATATAGCCATCTTTCCCAAATTAATTCTGGATTAAATTATTCCTTAGGCTTTCACGGCCGGTGTCATTTGAATTATGAAAGATATCCGGGCTGTTTGGCCGTGGTCCCTGGTTCAAAACAAAACCAAACGTTTCGGCAGCTCCACTGGCTGCCATCATCAGTGGTATAAAATTTCTGCACTTTGGGTGTCTACGTGCAGGCCCACAGTACTGTGGTATAGACTGTGGTGTCTATACCACAGTACTGTGGGCCTGCACGTAGACACCCAAAGTGCAGAAATTTTATACAACTGATGATGGCAGCCAGTGGAGCTGCCGAAACGTTTGGTTTTGTTTTGAACCAGGGACCACGGCCAAACAGCCCGGATATCTTTCATAATTCTAATTCTGGATTGTATTTCTTTGTATTGCTTTCCACTGGCCGTAATTCATGTTAACCACCACACCTAATAAAAAAGGATTTGATTTTTATATTATATATTTTCTATATTACGTACCCAGCTTTGTAAGATATAGACTACTAGTACATAGTATAAAACAGTTGTGCGCGTGTGTGCGGCGAGTCGTGACGCCGCTGAAGCGCGACCGTCGCGATTGACGTGACGTGATGAATGTGCGCACGTGTGAGTGATGTCGCGTCCGCTAATTGACAGCAAGGCCGGTTATTATTGTATGTGTGTGTTTGGGACTAATGATAGAGACACCAGGACCAGCCGGTGCTGTGCTGTGCTCTGTAATTATAGACACGATGGCGATGTGCTCTGCGTCTGTGTGTGTCTCTCTGGCATCAAGCAAATCGCTCGCTCTTCCAATGTCTGTCTGTCTTCTGCTGATGTATTCAACGTCGTGTACAAGCGGCTGCCTACAACACGTCCAGATAATAGTGTAAGAATTAATCTAAACTTCATTTGTGCTGTGCTTTTCTCAAATCCTTTTAATCTGATTGTCATAACGTACGATGTTGATTAAGTTCCGCGACATTGCATTCAGCTCTCAAACTCTTCCTATCATCTCGTTCAGATCTTCGCATTCACTAACTCTACGCTTCATCACCTCTTTCTTAAGTCATTCCAGATTATTCTTGTTTTTTCTTCTTCTACTGTTTCCCTAAACAATCTTCTTGTAATGGGAACTTCGGATTGCAATAGATGTAATGTATGTTTCTGAATCTGGACAGACTCCATATCCGGGCGAGGGAACTACGCGCTCACCGACGACAGAAGCCTCGTCTCTTCAAAGAGTATGCGATTTCTGGCTTTGGCGAGTGCGTGCTGCGCTGTAGCAGACTTACAGTAGCGGCTGTGTTCATCAATGCGGGCATGGACACTCCGTTTCGTAGTTGAGCAAGGAACTCCGTACACTCCGTACAACGAGAGCGGATCTCTGACGTCCTTCACTAGTCTCAGAAACTGTTGGATTGTCTTGGTCGGCTTGAAGATTGTTCTCACGCCGATTTAATTGCTCTTACGAATTCCTCTTGTAAGTTTCTCTCTTTCGCTTACGGTAGGTGGCAAAATATGAAATATAGGAAAATCAATTCAGTATCCCCGGAAAAATAACTGTTAATTAAATACACAAAAATCAAGGTGAATTAAACTCTACAACAGTGTGACTTTTTTTATGCGTATAAAACTTTTTTAGTTTACCTTTTTTTTTTATTAAAACTTTAGTTATCATTTTTAAATCTTTAATATCAATATACATCTTGTAAGCAATGTTTCAATATCACGTATTTCTGTCGTGCTATTAGCGTTTCCTTTAATGGGACTGATTTCAAGATGTTATCACATGTTTTTCAGCCACTTTAAAGATTATAATCTTTAGACCTACTATTCTTAACATGTTTTTTTCTTTCATATTGTTATGACGGTTAATTGGTCGTGGTATGGGGGGGGGGTACAGTGGAAAACGAAATACAAGACATCAATGAAGTCACTAATAACCAGTTTTATTTATCACAATTAATAATTTGTAATCAACAAGATAGTCTCTTACAAAAATAAGTCAAGTAAAAATTGTCCACACGCAATAACAATGTCAACTATAAAGTATTCCGTACTAATTATAACACAACAACCCTTCACTACAATACTTCTACAAACACTCGATCCGTGTTAAAGAAATCGCTCAACACCACTGAACTGACAAGCCGGCTGCTGCGGGTTTTTATAGGTAGCGCACGCCTTCTAGAAATTTTCCACCCTCACTTCACGCCGACTTAATGCGTATCTCAAGTGTTCTTCAATACACTGGAACGTACCTTTGAACGGCCTTGACTGAGGGAACACCTGTCACACTGGACGGGGGGAAGTGTGGAGAATGTTGTAGGCTGGTCGATAACATTCTCGTTACACTATGAAGCCAACATGACCGGACTCCCCCTCCCCGCAAGGCCAAACTCTGGTGCCTTTAGCGTCCTTTTTTGAATGCACTCAACACTTTCTTATGAAGCACCGCAACTTCTTTTTTATTCATGTACTCGATATTTATAATCTGCCTGGTTAATATAAATATTATAGTCTGCTTGACTATATAAATATTGTCAGTCTGATAAATTACAGTACACTATAGGTAAGAAGAAGTTATCCAGTGAAATCACTCCCGTAGATAACAATACTTATTAGGCCTATGTGTTGGAAAATTAGTGAATTAAATGTGTAGCAACCTGCGCTTCACTGTACTTAATCTTCGGATGGATCCTGTAGGCAGGAGAGTTTTGTTGTTGATTATTAATTTGTACACACTAAAATATAAAATAATGTTGGCGACATACTGCAATCCAGATGAAATCCTTGATTTATAAATAATTTTTCTGGCCATCCGATGTCCAATCAAAGACACTGTACCAGCATAAAGGCTTTTAATGACATTTAATAGATGTTTTGGGCAACATTGTTTTATCTTTATTTGCCACAGCTTTCCTAGATTAACCGAATGGATGACAGTTGCGTCCCCATACAATTACTGAATTATAAGCCGAAGGACGGAGTGGTGTGTGCAGTCCGAAGAAGCGTTGGAGTGACCATCTCTGGTCTATCTGCTTGAGACCGGAACAAACCATTTTTGAAGATGATAATGATGACTTCCCTAGACTAACTTTATTAAACTCGGTTCGAATGAAAAAACGTCGTCAGAACAGCATTTGCCTTTCCTAAAACTAGTCTGAACGTCTGATAATAAAACAGAATTATTACTGTTGCACACCACTATAGAAAAATTATTCCGATTAGCGCTTTTAAGCTTCACAGCTCATCGTTAGGTTGGAAAATCTTCCTTTTGATTTATATAGTCTTGCTTTTAATCTATTTTCTTCCATCCTGTCCAAATCGTTTTCTGTGTCCTTTTACATTACAATTACCCTGTGGAACATAAAAATACGCGACCTATTTGTATAGATCAGAATGATCACAGTTGCACACCACTATATAAAAATTATCCCGATTAGCGCTTTCAAGCCTCACAGCCCATTGACATTGATATTCCGATCTGACAATGGGCTGTGAGGCTTGAAAGCGCTAATCGGGATAATTTTTATATAGTGGTGTGCAACTGTGATCATTCTGATTGTGATTTCAACCACTAACACAAATTTCTTCATTAAATATTTGTATAGAGTCCTTTCCCATACGCAAGACATTTTCCTTCATCTATATCTGTATATGGGTAGTGTTAGATATATTGGGTCCCTCGTGACGTCAAAAATCAGATGGCAATTGAAATTCAAGACAAACTAGCCATGGGAAATAGTTGCTACTTTTCTTTGCTGTCTACCTTAAAATCCATAAACATTTCTAGAACCTCCAAGGTCCAGATTTACAAAACCGTATTGCGGCCATTAGTATTGTATGCTTCAGGAACCTGGACCATGACTTCAGCCGAAGAAGATGTGAGCATAAGATAGATAACAAAGATTCTGAGGAGGATATATGGAGGTGTACTAACTAGATGCCGGAACGTGGCGTATGAGGACAAATGCCGAAATGTACGAACTACGCATGGAACCGGACACCGTCACAGTAATAAAACAAGACAGAATTAGGTGGGCAGGTCACGTACAAGGAATGACAGAGGAAAGGGCAGTGAAAAAAGTATTCATTGGAGGACCAAGAGGAAGAAGAGCAACAGGGAGGCTAAGAAGAAGATGGGTGGACGATGTGGATGAAGATATGAGAAGACTGGGGGTCAGAAGGTGGCGAAGAGTCGCATAGGATAGAGAGGAGAGGAGGCACGTCCTTCTGGAGGCCAGCTGTAGCGCCGTGGACTAGTAGTAGTAGTAGTAGTAGTAGTAGTAGTAGTAGTAGTAGTAGTAGTAGTAGTAGTAGTAGTAGTATGCTATACTTGTTTAGTTGCTATGTGTATTAAGCTATAGATGTAGTCTTTCACTTTCGAGTGTTTTCAAAATGCAGCTTGTATCGCGACGTTCCAAAATAATTGGTTCTATCCTTGCTGTATATATTTTGGCAAATGACTGCCTGCCTGTTCTGTTATTATTTAGTGTGTCTGCGTGTGCAAGACATCGCGTGCTCTCGAATAACCTCTAATTTTAAGAAACCATTACAGCGGTAATCACGTGTAATTTCCCAATATAATGTGTGTTCCTCGCTAATATCAACCAGATTTTATCATGTTTTCAATTCTGTATAACGACATGCATTTGTGCGAAATTGGGTTTGTGCATCGTTGTTTGCAATTTGTTCAGCTGTTCTCTCCATCCGCTGCTTGTTATAATGTATAAGTGGATTTGACGTCTCGTTTCCTTTGTACGATGCGTTTCAATGTAATACGCAGCTGTTGTCAGACTAATCTTTATAACGTCTTGTTCTGTGCTTTCCCCTTTGCCGAGTGGCCATTATGTAAAATCAGATTGCATCGCCTTACCGCCTCATTGAAGCTCTAGGCTTGTTACGTTTATGATATAATCATACGATAAGTAGATGATATCATCTTTCCTTCTGATTTTTGAAGTAAGAGCTTCATGTACGGCACTATGATGCCCGGCCCCTATTCCCGTACACCTCGCGCTCCTAGACCAGTAAACTGAGTCAACGTGTAACGAAATGCATGAAACGAAAAAGCAGTGTTGCCGGGTTAATCAACACTCTTTTCCCCACATAGCAACTCAAAATTTCCCCACTGCCACCACAAGTATGCGTGCTTTAAACAAAGCTTAATATTTTAAAGAATGTGAGCATAGTATTGAGTATTGTACCGGTTTCAATACTATTTCACGAATAACGTAAATATTAAAAACAATTGTATGTATGATAAAAGAAAATGTACTCACATGATGAGAGATCGAGCTCAAAACTTTTTCTTGTACACAGTTGGATTGGGAGATTTGGAATCAAAGGAGGGGACAGCCATACTGGGTTGTTTGCCGTATTTAATACCGGCTCTGACAAAGCAGAGATTCAGGGGATTCCCTCGGAACAACTTAGAACATTCAAGAACTGTAAGCACGAGTTTAAGGTATAAGTTAGTCTTATAATTGTGGAAATAATTTACAAATTAAAAACCATATTGTTACGACATCACAGAACAATCTACGTGTTTATCGAACGTTCCAGAGGGATCCGGAATGTAATGCGTTTGGCGTACGTGCTTCTCGACGCATTTGCTAGACTGTGTCAGAATTCACGCGGTCGCTCGCACTGTGTCAAGGCTGCAATTAATTACGTCGTACACACTGGCGCTCACACCTAGTTTGGAATCTTCTGGTCTGTGAGCGTTGTATAAACGCTAGGCGGCAGCGGCCTTAGTTTTTCAGTTGTAGTCGCGATAAATTACAGTGCGCTTCGAGAGTTATTATCGGGCGATATTACTGTGTGCGTTCAAGTGATTATTAGTGAAATGTGTTTTATAATCGGGCGGTATATTGTAATACAATTGTGTTTTAATATTAGTTGACATTTTATTGCGTGTGAACAATTTCTATTTGATTTGTTGTAAGAGACTGTGTTGTTAATTACGAACTGTTTAACTGTGAAAATTAAAGCTGGTAATTAGTGACTTAACTGGTGTCTTGTATTTTGTTTTCCACTGTAACATACGACGATCAAGTAGACCGTCGTAACAATATTTACTGTTGTCTTTTTTTTTTATTTTCCAATGTAAATTTTAGTGAATATTCAAATATTCAAATTTGAATTTGAGAAATTCAATACCTACTTTCTTGGATGTAATATTTCTATCTGTATTAAGAAAATTGTATGAATCATACAAGAAGTAAAGAATAAATTTACAAACAGATTTGTACATTAACAGGTGGTCACAGGAAATTCGAGCCTTACAACACGCCAAACAATTTTAGTTCAGTCACTAAGCTATAGACGTCGCTCTGCGAATGTCTGCAACTGACTCGTACATTTGTGCAGGGCCGCCCAGAGACATTTGGGAGCCTAGGGGAAACGTTCTTTCGGGGACCCCTCGGTCAGGCCTCTACCCCCGCCCAACCTACCATCAAAAGCCATGGATAACCTTCACCCCTCAGGAAGGAAAATAAGAGAAAAATTAAACACACGATATTCTCGTGAATCAGACAATACGTTTATTCATTAAGTAATCTATTAAAAAATGGCAATGGCGCGCTTCGCGTCGGCATGAGCCTAGCTGATATTAAGCTGGATGCCGGAAACCCGCCCTGACGGCGCTAGGCCAGGCGCGAACAACACGTAGGCCTACGTTATCTCATACAATACCCGTGAAACGTAATTAATAAGATATAATAATATTAAGCTGGATGCCGGAAACCCGACCTGACGGCGCTAGGCCAGGCGCGAACAACACGTAGGCCTACGTTATCTCATACAATACCCGTGAAACGTAATTTTTTCATTCCTATTTTATATTTGTCCATTAGAATTCAGAGGGGCCCCGAAAAGGAAGAAATTGATATTAACTAACCTCTAGGGGGAACATATTCTTAGCCGTTCTTTCGAGGCCCACCACATCGTTACTGTTTACGTCAGGGAAAGGAGCCCTCATAAAAGTGGGAATATAAAAATTCATTATTTAATGAAATGATAAACACTTAAGCCAGGGAGGCCAGCTCTTGGCCAGAATTTTTCCGTATGTATCTTTTTCCCTTTTGGGGCGCCCCTGCATTTGTAAGTAGCGAATTCTCCGATGTTCAATTATTTTATTACACTGTTCAAAAGACGACAATCCGTGCGATCGTTATAGCAGAATAATAACTATAGGCTAAGAACAGACAATAAACTGCCTGCTGTAACTGCCGGGCTTCCAAGTAGAGCAGGCGGTGTTGATGACTTAACAGAGAGGTGAATGTAGACGTTGATAGCTTACTCCATGTTGGGGGGGGGGGCGGTATAATAGCTACCTTAAACGAAAATGCAGACAGAAGAGCAATTACCAGTGAATAAAAAGACCAGACGGTGAAAACATTCTAAACGTTCCCAATTTGTCCTTCACGTTTGGTATGATAATTGTATAAATGTGTTTACGATGACTAAGCAACCTGCGGTAACAATTAGTACCTTTTAGTGAACCCCGGTAACACTGCTGCTGTGTATTGCTGTATTTAGTCTCCAGCAGTGTTCTGTAAGAGCGTGTATATAATTTCATAACGCGTCATACCGAGTAAGGACGCGTACAAGACATTTTCACTCGTTCACTTGCCAGGGAGTTTTTATTTAAGCTATCTCTCTATCTAGACAAACAGATAGGTAGTAGCAGTTCTGTCTACTCTCAGCGTTAGACAGACTTTTTCTACTCTCAGCGTCCACTCTTTTCTGTCCATGGACAGACTTTCTACGGATTCTCTCTCTCCGATTTTCTCGTCGGCGCCTTCTCCCAATCTTCTCCTCGGATAAACTCATTTCTTCGTCCATCTGTTATCCATTTCATCCATTTCAAAAATGTTTATGTACTCGCTCGTCTGTCTCCTTCTGGACACGTCCTCCTCCTCCTCCTCCTCCTCCTCCTCTTCTTCTTCTTCTTCTACTTCGTTTTCTGCTTCTAGTGCTCCTCCTCCTTCCTCTTCTTTTATTATTATTATTCCGGTTCTACAATGTTTACACATCTTCCGGAAACAAAGATTACAGAAGTGATTGAATTCTCATCTTCCACCGCTGCTTCCCCATCTAAAGATCTTCTTCAATGTCTCGTCCCCTCTATATAGTCTGAATTTCTTCTATCCAGGTGATAGGTGGTCTTCTTCTTTTTTTTCGTTCTTCCTGGTGGGGTCCATTCCATAACGCTCCTTGGCAATCTCTCCAGTGCCATTCTTTCCGTGTGTCCATACCATTGTAATTTTTTTGTTTGGATAAAATCAACAATTGAATTTTTCACATCCATTCTGTCCTTAATAACTTCATTTCTAATTTTCTGACTGTAGATTTCTATTGTAACATTTCTGACTCGGGGTTCCTGCGAGTTTTAATGTTTCTACAACATACAGAATATTAAGTAAAATATTAACAAATAGTAGTCTATACGATCAATCCCAGTAGCGTGTGCTATTTGCCTAATACGTTTGTTACACTTAGGCAATTTATGCCCGTCGTCTTTGTTAAAGTTGTTTTGATTATTAACGATCTCCATCGAGTCTCTGACTAGTCTCGTGAGTTGCTTCGTCAGCTTCGTCAGGATTTAAAATAGAATCTAATCATAATGTGAGTGTGTCTCGTATATTAGGATCTTTTGTTTCATCATATGGGGGGGGGGATTCGTAATCTGTACAATATCCTCAGCATACTTCCTAACTACTTCAACTGATCAACATTTTCCACTTCTGATAAGCCACGATATTCAGCGGGTTTTCCTCTGCCGATATTCTCATCACTTTTGACTTGTTACTTGCTATTGCATAGTCATTTCCTGTTTCCCCTATTCAGTTCGTCATATCTTTAAGAACTTCTTCGTTCGAATAATAATTAATAGTAACACCGCCACCGTCACGGTTGCCCACGGCATCAGCCATTTGTACTTCAATGTTCCATAAGGAAATGGAAGTATGGTAATCGCGAAAAAAATCGTGTTCGAGATAAGGGCTGATTCTGATTGTACTACCCTCAAAACATGAAGAAAAGTCATTTTCTGAAAAGTGTCTATATGTGTCTGTCTGTGTGTAGAATGTTTCGTATGGCGAACGATAACTGCCGCAAATTCAAACAGAATTAAATAATGTTTTGCATATGTGCCCGAGTTGTAGAGGACTCAAGGCCTATTGATTTTGGTGAAGATCGGTTAAGGGGAAGGAGTGGTTTACCTGCAACGGTTTACGTTTCAACAAGAGTATAGTACTTAATTTTGATAAAAAAATTATCCTGAAAAGAAGGTCATAATAATCCACTGTAGAAACATAGATGAAACATCTATAAATAAAAAGGATAGTAGAAGGGGGGGGGGGTAATTTTCTATAAATGAATATCATAGTTGAAGGGGAGTTGATAACTTTTTATATGTGTACTACGTTATCGGCAATGGAAAATGACGTAATTTCTATGGAAATATTTCATTTCACTTTGTCAAACAAGGAACACACCTAACTTGTTAGAAATTATCGAAAAACGAATTCAAGTAATTGATATTAAATATAAATCTTAGAATACGGAAGTCGTGTATGGTTCTCCATACCGATATTTTATTTATTTTCGTCCTTTTTTCATATCGCCAAGTGTTTTATCAATGTAAAACATTTTATATAATTAAAGCAAGCAAGCAATTAACGCCCAATTTCTACCTATCTCTTCATTAATGTTATGTTTTTATGTTTCCTGTGTGTTTAATGTTGTTTATATCTTCAAACTATGCAATAGTTGCTTGGCATTCGGTACTTATATATAAGCTGCGGATAGAGCAGCCGCGGATTCCAGGCAAACATTTGTTGAAAGTGACGCCACGGGGCTGTGTCAGTCTCCAAGGGATTGACAGGAAGTAATCAATGAGCTTTGAGATGTCGCAGTTCCCTGCGAAACTAATTGACGGAACCAGTCGAGTGATCCTCAGTAAAGGATGGATCGTTTTCACTCTTCCACACTGAAGTGGCGCTTCTGTATGCTCTGTACTTTGCAATAACTGCAACTGCTCGCCATCACTGAAAGTGTGTTTGACCACACAGCAGTTTCCGTGACTTGATGTTGATTATGATGACGATGAATATAAAAAATGTTTTATAAAGAAAAATTCTAAAAAACTTAATAACCGACATTCGTAAATTTTAAATTTGCTCTCTTAGTTTAAAAAAAGGTAGGACGGGCAGGAAAAGATTAGAGAGAGACCGAGACCGAGAGACAGACAGACAAGCAGGGAATAGTCGAGGAGGTGAGAATTTTATAACACACGTAAATAGATCGCGCTAGCATTAACGTCGACACATATATCTCAGCCAACTGTGAAGAAAACACTTTCGTGGTCTCACGTACGCCTATATTGAAATAAAATATAGGTAATAAATTTCTCGTCGGGAGGTACGAACCCGTTTAATAATACAACAACGCAAGCTATTCTATGCAATAGTAGACTATATCTGATTTAACCAAGAGGGACTGAAAATAATAGTACAGTTTATTATATACATGCGTCTACAAGTTTTCAGATGCAAAGATTTGACTGCAGCGAATTGTATAAGCGCACAGGGGTCGCGGGTTTTCAACAGCTGATACAATCGATATTTGTCTTACAGCACAGAAATATAACGCATTGTATTGTTTGTTTCTCCATACGTGGGTGGATTTATATTACGTAATGTTTGCGGGACCGATCCAACATAAGGTTAGTAATAAATGGCGTCTGACGTTAGTTTCTTCTCGAA
Source organism: Magicicada septendecula (assembly GCA_034769895.1). Lineage (NCBI taxonomy): Eukaryota > Metazoa > Arthropoda > Insecta > Hemiptera > Cicadidae > Magicicada > Magicicada septendecula. The sequence goes on from CM068371.1 coordinate 7,323,995, forward strand.
GAAGTGATGTGATAAATTTTATAATAGAAGCACTGTTTTCCTTTCTTTTTTATGTTTGTTTTCACCAACCTAAAATTAATTGATTTCGCAAGTTCGGATCCAAGACTAAATATGGCTCATTAGGAACCACCGTAATGTAAATTATCCACTGTTGTTTATAAGTATTCATGCAACAATTTTAGGATTGTCAGTTTGCTAGTCGAACGTTCCAAAACGTTATTTGTTGACAAAAAAATTGATATTTCTGATGAACGTTAAAATACATTAGTAGGACACGTTAGTGAATTTATATAGGCCCACGCCTACAAGTGGCGGAGAGGTGAATTTTTTCGTGCGACAGCAGCATACACCTTATAGTCAACAGGAGAAGCAATTGTTGCATAAGGGAGAAAATAAGTATATTTAATCGGAGAAGATGTATAGAAACCATGTTGATCTGATAGGATTGATAGGATGCATGGGACATCCTAGGAATAGATGGTGCGATATCAGCCAATAATCATTCCTCTATCATTATTGGATGCTGTGATAGAGGAATTACCCAATAATGATGTCCGCTTTGAAGTTGATGATGGTGAATAAATAATACATTGACGAACATGTCTTCTTCTTCTTCTTCTTCTTCTTCTTCTTCTTCTTCTTCTTCTTCTTCTTCTTCTTCTTCTTCTTCTTCTTCTTCTTCTTCTTCTTCTTCTTCTTCTTCTTCTTCTTCTTCTTCTTCTTCTTCTTCTTCTTGGGAATAGGCGACTCACCTGTTTCGGTTCCAAAAGTATACTTCCACTTCCCTAGCTCTTCCTATACTTCGTTGTCCAGTAGGCTTGTATTCCCAAACGTCCTTAGGCAACCTGGCATCTGGCATCCTATTCAGATGAGCAATCCATCTCTTTTTGTTTTCTGCAATACGATCTTCGATATTAGAAACGTTCATCTCATTACGAATGTCTTCATTGTGGAGTCCATCCCTCCGTGTGCAGCCTTTAACAGATCCCAAGAATGTCACCTCTGATGCCTGTATTCTATTCAGACTTGTTTTTTCACCGGAACCCAAGTTTTAGAACATACACTAACACTTGTACATCCATTACTTTATAAAAGGTTTGTCGAGTCTCTTTCCTTGTTTTCCTCGATAACAACCGACGAAAATTGTGACACATATTGACTGAAACTTAGCCAACTTGTGATCAACCCATCATAATCTACATCATAAGTGATGTCACAACCAAGATAGCGGAAATGTGACACCTGCTTATGGTTTATTAACCATTGGCGAACTTTGGAGTACAAGACGGGAAAAGGAAGCGCCCATACAAAGGAAATGAACGGACGGTCTTAAACAGCATGTGGGAGTTCTGGATCGATAATTACAACGTAGAGTATACAGTCTGAAGAGAGGATAATTAAGAAATCAGGAAAACCTCTTTTGGGAAACCTTAAATGAACAAGTTTGGGAATAATGTTCAGGAAACTTTCATAGACTAGGCTACAAAAGAAAAGAAGAAAGAATTTTCGCAGGCCTTATCTTGAATTTCAGACGAGACAAATAAGTAATATATTTGGACGCCATTTATTAACAACACTTTTCATTTGACCAACGACGTTTTCTAATTACATCGTTAATACAAAACGTGTCGCCCATTCCATGATGTGACGTCACCAGGGGTAAAGCTTTACCTCTCATTTATACAGCACTTGCACATTCTCAGCTTTACCATGGCCCAAACGCTTGGTAATCATAATGATACTATCACGACAATTACGGAACGCTCTCGGACAGTCGAGAGTGTCGTTCTACCCGTTTCTCGGCTAGCCGATCAGGAGCAGCGCCTCTCCGAGCAGATAAGTACCACTCCAGACTGTTCTAGTACTTGTAACTACGCAAATTATGGTGGCACGCCGCCAAAATAATGGAACATTATTACCGGCTACACGTGAGGAACAGCGGCTGGCTTAGTTAGTTAGTTACAGTTGCCGATTTATTCAGTGCGGATCAAGTGGTTGTTGTGTAAAGTGATTTCTGTGTTATAGAAAAGCAACAGCGGCTGGCTTAGTTAGTTAGTTACAGTTGCCGATTTATTCAGTGCGGATCAAGTGGTTGTTGTGGAAAGTGATTTCTGTGTTATAATTAGTGCGGAACTCTTAATAGTTGACATTATATTCCGTGTGGACAAATTAAACTTGAATTACTGTGTGAGAGTATCTTGTTGATTTTAAATTGTTATTTGTGACTAGCTGAAGCTGGTGATTAGTGATTTCATCGGTGTATATATTTTGTTTCCACTGTACCTTACGACAATCCGTGAGACCGTCGTAAGAATACCAATAAAACGTGGTTGTCGACTTAAATAAATGTTGATATTAATAGTTTCTCTTACGCAAGTCTACAAGTGAAAATAAATGCCGTCTGTTATTCGTTTCTTTTCTAATAATTGCTGTAAGCAATTTAGAAATTGAAAAACTCATAAAGTAAATATATTTCATTTTTGTTGATAAATTATATTGTGTAGTTTCCAGCAGAAAGCGGAGAGAAAAGAGCTCGCTGGCTGTTGATTAATCGTTTTTGTGGAAACATTAAAAACGCATTAAAACTAATGTGGCACTCTATTTTTTTTTTAATTTTTATTCTCACTTAGAGTCCACAACACTGCCTGTAGTATAATAATTATAACACGAAATGTACTCATTACACTTTGCGCGCTGATGAATTCTCACACCTTTCATTTTTCTCCTTCTTCTACTTTTTCTTCTTCTTTCATCTCAAATTGCTGCCGTCACAGTCAATATCGACGACGCTATCCGGGTCACCATAATAAGGAGCGGATGTCAGTCTGGTAAGTAAAAGCCTTGGCTCTTTTTTTTCCCCCAGCAATGAAAGTAATATTGTAGTTAATAATGGCGAACAGGAAGTATTTTCTCGTAAGTTGTATTAATTAAAGTGAACTGTTTGTGTCAATTGATGTCCTGGATTGCTTTTAATAGATCCTGTTGAGAAACGGAAAACTGCGTATTTCTGTTTTTTTGTGTTTTATATCGTTTATGCGAATTTAATATTGAACTAAGAGTAGAATTCGTAGAATCGCAATATCGTATGCGGAACTTGAGTACCCATTTAATTTTCATTAACCTTTAGAAAGTTTATGATAATGTTCCAGTTACTAGATTATTTGTAGCGTTAAGAACAGGTGGATTGGCACCCACATACAGTGGCAGATTATCCATAAGCTAAGGTATGCTGCAGCAGCGGGCACCAGGGCCTCATCTGCCGGATTGGACACCATCCAGCTGAATTGACTAAGCGAAGCAAAGCTTACAGAATTCTTTGGTTTCATTACGCAGTTATAAACCATGGAGAGTGTCGAGTTGGAAAATCTAGCAAAAGCTCTTATAGAAATTTACCAAACGATTTGCGTAACGATCTTCTAATAGAATTGACCACGAATAAAATTGCAAGAACGAGGTGTTTTTTCAAATCGTTCGAATGAAGGTGATAGATTCCATGATACTACAGATTGTCCGCTTAAAGCATTAAACTGGATTATTGATTGTAAAATGATTTATTTGTTTCCGAATATATACATTGGTTGTCGTCTGCTTTTTACGATTCCAATAGCTAACTGCGAATCTGAAAGATCATTTTCTACATTAAAACGCATTAAATATATGTTGAATATAACTACGGGAGATGAGAGATTACCTTCGTTAGCGAGCTTGAATATTGAAAGCGAGACACTTGAATCGCTCGATTTAGAACGAATTATACAACGCTTCATTAAGGTAAACTCAAGAAGGAAATGGATTGAGTAGTATTTTCTAAGCTTAAGTAGGCCTACTACTATCCTCATTTTAATTATTTAGCTAAACATTTGTTGTTTGAGAGCTAAATAAAATAACTGTTAAGTTTCGAAAATGTGTATGCCATTTATCAGTTAAACAATGGATAAATATTTGAATTTTGAATTGGGGGGGGGGCACCAATCTGATGGCAGCATAGGGCACCACGCGATTCTAATCCGGCCTTTCCCACAAGATGTTCCAAGCACTTTTATTATCTAAGACAGCACAGTGTGTTGAAAAGGCTGGGACGGGAAGATGTGATAAAATTATATAGTGATGAGATACACACATTGTCACTTCAAGAACCGACGGTAGAAGTGTACATAAAACTGAGGGAGGCTGCAATGGACTGGCCATGTCGTAAGAATGGATGACAAACGAATATCTAAAAGAGTCCTTATGAGGAGTATGGATAGGGAAAGATCAAAAGGCCGTCCAAGGAAAATATGGGAAGATACTGTCGCTGTGGATGCAAAAGAGATATTGGGAGTGCGAAGATTGAAGTCGTTTGCTACTTATAGAGGGAGGCAGAGGGTCAGGATAGAGGAGGCCAAGGCTCGACTTCGGGCTGTAGCGCCATAGGAGGAGGAGGATAGGTCGTGGGCAGCAACGAGCAACTATGCCTAAAACCTGAAATGGGGATGATGATGGTGACTATACGAAATATGGGATGTAGCCTACGTTCAATCAGACTCGCTTCACGATTCTTCCTGCAATCCCAATCTTGTCAATTCGTTATTCATCATCTTCTTCTGATAGTTGCTATCCGTCCGACGTTGAATATCATTAGACTATTTTAAATTTCTGTACTGCTGCACGGAATAAGTCGATTGTATTTATGCCAAACCAGGTCTTAAAATTTCTCAGCCGTGAGATTCTCGGTCGCCCAATTCCTCTCTTTCCGAGTACTTTTCCCTGTAGTATGGACTGCAATAAGTAAAATCTCTGTTCATTTCTCATGAGATGTCCCAGATACTGAAGCTTTCTTATCTTCACTGTGTTATCTTCCTTATCTTTCTTCATCTTTCTAAGAACTCCAAAATTAGTTAGATGTGCTGTCCATGAAATGCCCAGTATTCTAATGTAAAGTCACATTTTGAGAGATTCCAATTTTTTAGTTGTGGCTTCAGTCAAAGTCCAAGATTCTACACCGTAGAAGAGGACCGAGAATACGAGAAGTCTCATCTTTGTGTTTATTGTTAAATCGTGACTTTTGAATAAACTGCTCATTCTAGTGTACACTGCTCTTGCCTTTTCAATTCTGCTCTTTATTTCTTGAGAGTGGTCCCATTGTTCATTGACTATAGTACCAAGATATGTAAATTGGCTTACATATTCAAGTGGCCTTTGGTTTATATAAGGGTGCAGTTTGTGAACTTGTTCTTAGATACACTCATTAGCTTCGTTTTATTAACACTGATGTCTAGACCATATCTACGGCTGCTTTCTGGCACTCTACTCATTAGTTGTGCCAGCCCCTCTAAGCTATCTGCGAATATGGCGTTATCATCCGCATAACGTATGTTATTTGTTCTTTCGTCGTTCAGGGAGGTTCCAATATCACATTCATCTAAAGCTTCTCTGAAAATACCTTCCGAGTAGATGTTGAATAAAAGCGGAGATTGTATACATCGTTGCCTTACTCCACGCAGAATCTGAATCTCTTCAGTTTTCTCTTTATTTATTCTAACCACTGCAGATTGGTTCCAATACAGTGTAGCTATTATCCTTAGGCGTTTTTCATCTAATCCGATATTCTTCAGGATATCCAACATTTTCTGATGTTGGACACGGTCAAAGGCCTTCTGGTAATCGATGAGACATGCAAAAACATCACAGTTTACATCTTTACATCTCTACATCGTTGGAATAGCACCTGGATACTGAATAGAGCCTCTCGTGTACTACCTACTGCGTCGTTATTCATACTGCAGTTAATTCGTTGAGCAATACAAGTTGTCTGAGCTGTCGATTGTGGACAGAGTGAGTTGTAAAGTTACACACGCACGCACAGCGGTGCGCAGAACACACACAAACGTTTTCCAATAACGTGGCAACGACAGTAGAAAGGTTTTTCCCACTCGAAGCCGACGCGTCGTTATTGTATTTGGCTGTGAGGAGACGTGCTGTGCTGGGCTCAAAGTGTGCTGTGATTGTGATGATGAATGCGTTGTACTTGGGGATGGGCGGCTTGTGACCACTGCCAGCAACCGCCCCTCCCGCCACTACTACCCAGCGACACCACACCACATTTTCAATTTTGCCGATATATCTCTATAGCGCGGCCAATCTTTAGACCCTCACAATTCGTTTGGCGTTCGGGGTTTGATAAATCCATTATAATCTGTGCTTGGTTTTCTCTATATGTCAACTTTATGTGTGTGCATCTTTATATATAATCCTGGACTTAGGGGTGTGTCTAATATATAGCCTATGTAAAAGTTTAATAATAATAATAATAATACATAGTTACTTTTGCTTGATCATGTAGTAATGCAAGCCCTGAAACATGTAGTAATTAAAAAGAAAAAGAAGATCACTTAGTGGATAAAATAAGGTAATTATTTATTTAATAATAATAATAATAATAGTGGCTCCCATGTGTACCACCGAAGCAGCTTAGGAGTCAGGCAGGGTAAGCTGTCTTGTGAGAGCCGTACGGCATACAAGGATGGCAGTGTGGCCAGCACTACGCTTCAGCCGCCCATTATTATCATTTTCAACAGGCTGAGTCGACCTGTGGGCTGAAAAACGCACCTTGATTTTATGGTGCGGGCCCGGGTTTCATTTAAAGTTTATTTAAATGAAAAAAATTACAAAAGAAATAACACAGTTGCACAACGCTGTAGAAAGATTACTCCGATTAGCGCTTTCGAGCTTCATCATCAGATCGGAAATAAACAATAATGATATTTCCGATCTGATGTTGTGCTGTGAATCCTGAAAGCGTTAATCGATTAATTTATGTATAGCGGTGTGCAATAGTGTTATTATTTCTGTTTGTGATTATAACCACTAACACAACTTTATTAATGAAATATTCTGAAAAAAAATAACCACGATTTATTTATAACGAATTGTTCACAAAGTTGACTCTTTTTATTCCTTTTACACGCGATTGCACACAAGCAATAAGAGTAATGTCTTTTAGCCTGATGATGTTTGCTTCAACCTCGGTACCTTTAGAAGCACAAGATTGGTTTCCTTTTTTAGAAAAGCCTTTCTGCAAGATAATTGTTTTCTTTCTATATATTTCAGTTATTATGTTTTTGAAGTCTTCTTACATTTCACTCATATTACAATGAGTATCCTTAGGTCTAAGTGATATTCACTCTTGGTCACTCAGACCTGAAGATACTCATTGTAATATGAGTGAAACGTTATCATACAAGACATTTTTGACGCGGTCCATATCGGAAGAAGACTTCAACAACATAATGTACACCGAAGGCCTACGTGAGAATACAATTCAGTTATGTTGATCTTCTCAAGGCCAATGATGCATTCCCCCTCCCATATTTCTCACAACTCCACCAAAATTTCATCTTCAGCCTTGTGCTTCAAATATATTTAGTACATAATACCTGTTGTAAATCCCCAAAAGTTATTTTTATATAAAATTAAAATAAAAGTTATTTTATATAATTATATAATAAAAGTTATTTTTATATAAAAAATAATAGTTATTTTTGTTTGTAAATCCCCCACTATTTATTTTTAATCATCGCGAAACTACTTTGTATACTACTTATATTATAATGTCCAACATTTTAGTGGGAGAAAACGCCTTGATTTTTACTATTTTAAGTCGTGGGACTACCGGTAGACATGGAATCATGGGCAGACTTGTGCTTTGGGAAGGAATGAAGGGTTGGTTAAATAAACAGCTCTCATCGTCTTAATATTCTCATCGTCTGTTTTCTTGCTAGCTAGCCGTACGCTCGATCTGAGTCGCTTTGGGGGCACGCCGGATGTCCCAGGTATCGGAGATGCGGGCCGTTTGGGCGCTGACGGGGTTTCGTCAATCTTCAAATGGTTGCCATTTTCTAAGTTCTCGGCCGATTTCTTTGATTTTAGTCTCAAACGATAGGCCTGTTGACGCTATGCATAGAATTTGCCGGTTTTCGGTTTGAAATTTTTGGTTCGAGTTTTATCGCGATTTTTAGGTCGAGGCATTTCAAATGTTTGAGTTCAAATGTTGTTATTATTTTCTGTGAGTGCTTCTGGTACTCGGGTTTCATGTTATTGGAGAGATTTAGTTCTGAGGATCACAACGCACTTTGTATTTTCGCGATCGGACTTGTAGTTCCCGAGATATTTAAGTTTTAGTGGAGCAATTTAGAAATTTTCGGCTCAAAAACACCCTCACGCAGACAAAGCCTAGAGGCGATTGAAGTCAGTTGTCAAAATTCTCAGTACTATTGGTGGAAGGGGGCCGAGTGACTCGATCACCTGACACCTGGTTTGCTGGGATTGGTTGAGCGGTTCGTGAGATAGTGGTATCCCGAAAGTACATTTGAAACATAACGGTCGATTTTCGCGAAACGTGCGAGTAAGACATTACATACCTATGGATTCCATGTCAAAAACTATAAAAATTGTACCGATCGAATGGTCGCTCGGCACGACGCTTGGTAGAACAATTTATTAGAACTTGAATTTAAATAAACACTTGGTACAGATCCGCAGATACTTTTTATTTTATTGACAATTGTTTCAGCAGTTACTACAGCTTCAGAGGTTGAATTAGAAGTGAGAGACTGCTCCCTTGGTCATACTCTATCTCCACTCGTCCCCCGCACACATACATTTCAAATCTCTCATACAAACCAAACCTCTAAAGCTGCCGTAACTGGGGAAACAATTATTGTCATGAAAATAAGAAGGATCTGTAGGAGTAGAACAATTGTTTATTATTAAATTCAAGTATTAATAAATTGTGTTATGGTGTAAAATTGTATTACGAAATAGAAATATCGAACTTGTCTATAGTTTTAACTTCCCAGGCTGCCGTATGTCGTAACTGGGCGGATCGACCTGTAGATATCGACCATAAAATTCAAAGATTTAATTATACGTGTAGAACGATCAGAATAATTTACAAAAACAAAACAAAACAAGAACACACCCATAGATAACGTTTTATAAGACTATTGCCGTGCCAGCAGGTTTGCATTGGAGTGGTACACCGACTATGACGGTTAGGGACAAACACAGAATGCAGGGAGCAGAAATGTGCTTCATTGGAAGGATCGCCACATTAGAAACTATGTGCTGTTTGTCAAAGTTAATAATTTGGTTGGGTGGGTGGGGTGCGCGATAGTACAGGGGCGGGTACAAGAACAAAAAGATTTATTTATTGAAATTGTAAATTTATTAAATATTGATTTACAGTATAAACCAAAATGACGAGAAATAGTTTTTCCCCAACAGTCTAAAAATTTTACAGTTTTCCAAGCTCCGAGATACTGTCTTATTGCCGACGAAATTTAGGCTACTATAAATTAAGAGTTGATAAGTAGGCTATACCCCTTGATACTTCCTTGGTTTCATTAAGACGGTAATCAAACCACAAAAGCATCTAGCATGCTTTAGGGAAATTGAGTTACCATTAAATTGTTTCTTTATATGATCACACTTCAGCAAGGAGAGTTCGTCTAGAGTGCATTCTTACTTATCGTTAACTGTAAACACAGCAGACATTCATATTCACAGTTTCAAATCCTGCAGTCTCCAAATTAATTCTTACGATTACAGTAGATAGATAAAAAGCAATGTTTTTCTTCTTCTCCTCTTCAAGGATTATGTTGTATAAACCTATATCCATCACCCATCTCATCCTCGGACGACCCACGTCTCTTCTACTACTGGCTTTATAGTTCAGAGCTGCTTTCGGCAATCGATTCTCTGTCATCCTTTGAAGATGATCCCACCATTGTCTCCTGTAAATTGCAATAATTTCATTTATGTCCTTTACTTCGAGTTTTCCTCTGATATCTTCATTCCTTACTCTATCTGGCAGTGTATAATTTAAAGCATTTCGAAGAAACTGCATTTCAGCACTCTGAATCTTGCCGCTTTCCTTTTTGTCATGATCCACACCTCACTCGCATAAATCAACGTGGGTATTGCAGTTGTGTTATAAAATTCAATCCTTGCGCTGTGTCCTTTTTGTTTTATTTTTAAGATTTCTACGAATCGTACCACAAATCTTCTCTCTTATATCACATTCAGATTCTTAGCTTACCGCCGAGATATTTGAAACGGCTCACTTGTTCTAAACTGCTGTTGTTTAAAACTATCTTAGTAGTCGTGGGTTTAATGGCCTGGAAACCGTGGTAGTAGGACTCCGTCAAAGAATAAGGATTTGAGTATATGGATTGCGGAAAAATTATAGTTAGCTACATGGAATGTTAGAGGTATCAATGGCAAATAATTTGAAGCGAAAAAATAATAATAATATTAACTGAATTATTTTTAAGAAGAAATTAGTAAGTATATTAAGAAGTTATTAAGAATTTAGACATCATCTTTTATAACTGGTCTTCTGTGGTCTGTATTACTACTTTTATCGCACTCACAAAGCAAGGATTTTATGTATATCTTTCCGTGAAGCGATACTCCTGACTCAGTGTTCGCTTTACGTGTTCTTTATAGGCCCATTGTCTATCCATACATTTGATCAAAATGTGTAGATTGTTTTCCACGGCTCTAGTTATATGTAAGTTCCCTATCTTCCGTGAATTCTCAACAAGTACTTGTGGAACAGATATAGCCTATGCGACGTTCGATTTATTAGTCAAGAATAACACTGGACGATTTGCCATCGAGTTACAAGGAGCAGTCGGGATTGAAACCAATCCGTTTGGCATATAAAACTGGTTCATTGAACACATGATAAGCCAAGTTGTAGGCTGTGGCTATGTGTTGTGTTGGTAACGGTCTGGAACAGAGTTTCATTGCTGTCTAGGATTAGAGTCGGTACAGTTTAATCCGTCACAGCCGAGAGAGCAGAGCGGAGGCTGTCTGTGTGTCTGCGGCTTGCGGTTACAATGGCGGCCGCCGTCGTAACAGAGGGAAACCTCTTGTCCCTTAATGTCTCGCCTCTCGCCCACTTCACATTGCTTATACCAATACAGTAATAGTATTAATAAAACTTGTTGTAATATTATTACATAATTTAGTTATCTAGTAATTAGTTATTAATATTAAATAAAAATATCTGTCAATCAAGGTGTTAGATAAGGGTGGAGTATACCACCAATTCTTTTAAATTTATGATCTAGTAAGGGAAGGAAACACCTGGTGAACCCTGATATCACGAGAGAGATATTGTTTGCCGACGACTTGCTTGTCATTCAAAATACAGAGTCTGATTTGCAAAACTCTGTTTTTAACCTTCATCAGTTATGCAAACGGTACAATATGAAAATCTCCACTATAGAAACAAAGATAATGGCATTTCGAGGGAAAACGCCAATAAGTACAAAATATCGGTATGGAGAACCATACATGACTTCCATATTCTAAGATTTATATTTAAAATCATTTTCGAAATGAAATATTACCATAGAAACTACTTCTTTCTACTTACTGCTTCAGCCTTAACCACAGTACTGTGGTCACTAACGTATACCACCTCACGTTATCGCACTCGATTTTCACTGATGATGGAAGTCGATGGCATTGCCGAAATGTTTGGTTTTGTTGAAAACATTGGACTACGGCCAAATATCCCGGGAAGGAATTTTAACAAAAAGTACTTCTTTGTTGCCGATAACGTTGTACACATAGCCTATATATCAGTGGCGAAGTTACATGGAGACAATTGAGGCAATGCCTACCCTAAAAAATTCTGTAGAATAAAAATTATAAATACGTATGAACTACATAACGTAAAGATTATACATTGTTACTGCGACTGTCGAATTTATTAAACCGAAACGTGCTTTACTGAGCGACCGCTAGATGGTGACAGGTGAGATTCGGCATAGTTCGTTTAAAGCGAATGAGGCAACCTGAACTTGCCTCAGCGTTTTTTGTATACATCGTATGTAAGCAATGTAGTGGTGTGATAGGGAAGTGTAGGGAGGGGGGATTGTCCCGCGCTGTACACATAGAGCGTTGAGGCATGCCTCACTTCTGTGGTCCAAACAGTTAAGTTAAAGCGCCTGTGTTGTTTCTAAGTGTTTATTTATGCGGTTATTAAAAGTGTCACTGTTATTCCGCTGAACTAACAGATGATCAAGATTGTTATTTGAATTATTTGTAACATTAAACATATATATAGAAACTAATCAAGGTTAAAAATTTGAAGTTCAATCAGTTGTATTATTCTGTATGACTAATACAAGGATTGTTCAATAGAAACACGTATAGAGCCGTAAAGCATTTTTTATTCAACGATTTTAAAAGAAGTCTCCAATAACATAAAGACATGAGTTCCACTGTTGCGCTAACCTGTAGATTCCCTGCTAGTAAAATTCTTACGGCTGTTTGTGGAACCATTCGGTTACAGCAAACTCTACCTCAGCGTCCGATTTGACCCACCGTCCTTTTAGTGATTCCTTAAAAAAAATTTAAGATAAGATTTTTGCCTACCCATTCATTAACTACTAGCTTCGCCAGTAAGAAATTGATGTCCATTTTTTCGGCTTGCACGCGTTATGTTGGTGTGGGTTTCGGCACTTTCCATTTAAAAAGCGTGCAAACGTAAGAAAATAAACATGAGTGAGGCCAGAAATAACGGGAACTGTGTGTGTGTGTGTTTGTGTCTTACCTGCCTTTTTATTGCCGTATTAAATGAAAAATATTATATTACATTAAAATGAAAAAATTTTAATTTTATTGCCTGGCAACAAAATTATTTTATTTTTAACAATTACCATTGTTTCAAAAAGTTTAAATAAATTTTCAAGTACTTTACTCTTGTTAAAACGTAAAAGGTTGCAGGTAAACTACCCCTTCCCCTTAACCGATCTTCACCAAAAACAATAGGTCGTGAGTACTCTACAAATCAGGGCTGTATGCAAAAACTTATTTGATTCTGTTTGAATTTGCGGCAGTTATCGTTTGCCATAGAAAAAAAATCTATAGACACACAGACACACACACAGACACCTTTCGGAAAACGACTTTTTTTCATGTTTTGAGTGTAGTACAATCAGAATCTGCAATAATCTCGAACACGATTTTTTTTTGCCATCACCATACTTCCATTCCTTAAGGAATATGGAAGTAAAATAGCCCTAGTGGTTAGTGATCGAATTCCAGAACAGGTGAGCCACTTTAATTATTTGGGAAATGATATTGCCTAAGGTAGGAATTATGATATTGGTGTTAAATTAGGTAAGTTCCAGACGATCTGTGAGACAATCAACCATATGTTTAAAAACAAGTTATGTCGAGATACAAAATTAACGTTATGGAAATCCCTGCACTGTCCTATGGGTATGATTTATAGGCAACAACCATGAAAAAAAGACATTAAAATACAGACCTCGGAAATGGCGTTCTCAAGAGGAAGGTGATCTAAACTTGACCGTATGAAGAATAAGGCCATAAGAGAAGAGTTAAAAATGTTTAACTTAGATGAAAAATTAAATATTAACAAACAATGGTCGAGAGGACACTTAGAAAGAATGTCGGGTTCCAGACTGGCCAAACAAGTCTGGAAATACATACCTATAGAACACATGTATGTGGATAGACCCAGGAAGAGATGGCTGGAGGATCTTTGAAGACGTAACGGGCAACAACTTGCATATGCCGCGTTGTGAAGATAATGATATTAACTAGAAATATTAATGCTGTTATTATTTACACTGTCACAGTTTTCCAGAAATAGCTAATAGCTTTGGAGGAGGGGAGGATAGAACCCTCTAATCTCACATCGTAGTTGTGGCACTGGGCAGTTGAGTCATCACTCATCGGGCGGACTTGATAGACCCGCTAGAGTACTACCACGAAAGTATGCCCTAATAATGATAAAAGAATATTAATAATAATAGTAAAACAAAGTTGAGAAAAGGAAACGATCTCTGTCCAGTGCTGTTCAACTGCGTCTTGGAGAAAGCAATCCGTGCATGAAGGAGTCCGGGAGGAATTATCAGGGGGCGTTTGTCCGGGGAGCAATTGTCGCGACATGATAATAGTAGCAATAATTATAACAGTAAGTAATAGTTACCTAATTATTTTGCCAGTAAGAAAATGTACTGTACGCTTGCGTTAATTTGATGTTCTCTTTGTTTCAGGTAAATACTTTTAGAAACAGCAGAGCCGCAGAGCACTCCCAACTGTAAGTTACGTTTCAGTCAAGATAGTATTTTTCGTACTCTACAGGTCGTCGTTTTTCTTTTTGAATATACTTGGGCACAAATTACCCAAATCTTCAATTATCGGTATCACTCAAATATTCATTATTCAAAATAATGCTGGGGTGAGCGATCGCAAGAGGTAGTAATAGTTGGAGACAAAGATTACAGGCGCCGCCACAGGCGCAGGTGAGACAAAAGATGCGCAGGGCGTGTTCCTGGCGCCCTGTTTTTGTTTACATTTTGTATGAGTCAGAGTCAGATCAAAGCCACGTTCAAACAGTTCAGTGCGGCCATTTGATCGGCACAAGGAGTTAGGTTGCGGTGCCGCTTTGCACGATGTGCGTGCAGGAGAGAGAGTTAATGGATTCCTCCAGCCTGACTCCACGCCGAGAGAGCGCGGCTACGTGGCTCCCCCAGGAGCGTTAAGCCGTGCTTGTTTAGTTAACAGACCGCCCGAAGGCGCCGGCCTGATCGATGAGCCGTCATGCCCAGTTAGGCGCTTGCACACCTCGCGATTTCCCATCGCCGGGACGTAAATGGTGAGAAAGCGGATCGAGGAGATGCAGACTGTCGAGGCAAACACTAAACGAGGTAAAGACTCAATACCACGGAAAGGAGAGCGGGAAAAGGCGGACGATTGGGAGAAGAATGTTTAATTTTTCTTGACAACCGTGTATTGTAAAGACTATTACATTATCATAACTAAGATTCTTGTGATTAAAATTCTTTTGTCGTAAAAGAACTTAAAAATTGTTCTAAACTTGACCGTATAAAGAATGACGCAATAAGAGAAGAATTACAAGTTTTTATCTTGCATGAAAGACTAAAATATTATAAACAGCGGTGGAAAGCACACTTAGAAAGAATGTCAGATTGAATACTGGCCAAACAAGTCAGGAAATTATTATTTGAATTGGCAGTCTCTGTAACTCCAACCTAGTCGTGCTTGTTTGCTAAACTGCTAAATGTCATGTTCTGGACGAGGCCTTTCAGTGTCTCCTTTCAGGGTCATAATTTAGGTCTTGAAAATGGTGGAAACACTGAAAGGCCTCGTCCAGAACACGACATTTAGTAGTTTAGCAAACAAACACGACGAAGTTGAAGACTTGAAATAAAATCCTATAGGACACAGGCGTGTGGGTAGACCCAGCAAGAGATGGCTGGAGGATCTTTGAAGGCGGAACAAGCAGTACCTTGTCTATGGCGTGAAGCGAAGAAGAAGAGGGTGAAGATGAAGAGGAGGAGGAAGAAGAAGAAGAAGAAGAAGAAGAAGAAGAAGAAGAAGAAGAAGAAGAAGAAGAAGAAGAAGAAGAAGAAGAAGAAGATGATGATGATGATGATGATGATGATGATGGTGATGTCGTAAATAATAAAACCGCTTTGTGCTGTAAAATATCAGACACGCAGAAGCAAAATGAGGAAACAATAATAATTGCCCATATCCAATTCAGATGTTTCAGTTTTAGCCTCAGTTGTTTAACTTTATTGAGTATATGTACTTTCAGTATTATCAAGATGAATATCAAAATATTTGGGATATTCTCCACGTTGTAGGCTACTTCTTGTTTTCTGTCCCGTGTTATTTATTGGGGGGGGGGGGAGTTTTTTCTCCTGGTAGTGAATGCCAGATATTTCTTCATTAGCCTTCATTCACAACTTTTTTTTTAGCAATGATTTTACCTGGTCTAAATTTTTATGCAAGTTGCTTGTGACAATTTCACAGTCCATGAGAGAAAACAGAATAGCTGTATATTTTAAAACGTTGCCTATCTGATTTGGTTAGCCTGTAGAAGGTGAACTGTACATATCAAGTATAAAAATTGGACCTAATATACTCCTCTGTGGAATGGCTGGTATAGATTTTAATGTTGTTGCACACCATGCTGCTGGACAAAGAAGTGCCTGATATAGTTTGTAGTATGGTATGGTACGGTTTATGGTAAGTTATTAATTATATTAATATATTAATTTACCTTCAATAATCCGCCGTGTGACTTCTTACAAAACTCTTCTATTACGCGTTTCGGAGACTATGCTCCATCTTCAGATAGTGAAATAAAACTACGTCACACTTACGAGATCGTTAATTAATAAAATGTCAGTTTGCATAAGAACTGTACGGGATGTTGGGTGCGCACCCGTTCAAGTTCAATCTGCTACTGAACGGTTGTTACATTATAGTAGTCTTAGCGAGCAGACTCAAGGCGGTATCGTACAAGCGGTTGGAACCAAAGTTCAGTTGATCGTTTAATACGAAATCGCGACTGCTTAGGCTTGCGTATGCACCATAAATTTCAAACTCCTCCAAGGCATTCATGAAACGGCCCTTCTTACATACGTGCAACGGTATTAAGTTGGAATTAAAGTCTGTGTAATTATGATTGTGTGAGGTTAGCTGTCGGGCGTAATTAGATTTGATGCTGTTATAATTTCTTATTTTATTGGGTATATGTTCCCGAAAACGTGTGAGGAAACCTCCCCTCGTCTGTCCAATATAGAAGCAATTGAATCATTGCATATTAACTTATATATATACCTGTTTTTCTTCTGGAGGTGTGTGTTCTTTTTAAGTTTATAACAAATGCCCTTATGCCAGACTTAACAAATAACTTAATGACATCAGGAACAACAGTGCAACAGTATCTTTTTTCTCAGGATTATTAATTATTTACCTTTTTAACTACCACGTGGAGCACTCTACCATGCTGTGTTGTTGTTGAAAACAAAACTCATGGTTAAGTATAATTTTTATTTTTTCTATTACTGGCTTCAAATGTGTTAAAATTAACTTGTCAAAGACTTTTGAGCGTACTGGGGGCAAACTGATCAGTCTAGAAGGCATGGTGTGGTGTACACTCAGAGGAGCGGATTGACTTGACGTGCGGGCAATATTTTCTGCTCGTGTTTCATTTCTCCGGTGTTTTTTAAACGAATGACGTGTGTGTGTGTGCGCGCGCGCGCGCGCGAGACGGATCGACTTAGAACATCCAATATTTGTTTCGACACACCGCACAGCACTTCATTAATCATCGAGTCAGAATTTACCGCGCGGAAAGCCAGGGGATTCGTTTCAACACTTGTGTAGGAGTTATCCACGTGTGTGCTTTCTGGCGTGTATGTGTGTGCGCGCGTGCTCGTACGGGCGCATTGACTGTAACGTAAACAATTCACCACGACGACACCAAACGATGCCTTAACTTAATAATACCCAACACGCTCACTTTGCGTCGTTTCAAATACGACAGGGGGAAACGATTCGGGGGGGGGGGAACATTATTCGGAATTAGTGAAATTCTGAATTAATAAAACTTCGACGTCACTGAACCAATGACTTCAGTCCCAATGTAAAGCAATGCACACATAACACCTCTCCTCCTCCTCCTCCTCCTCCTCCTCCTCCTCATCCTCATCCTTCTTCTTCTTCTTCTTCTTCTTCTTCTTCTTCTTCTTCTTCTTTCTCTTTTCACGTTTATACCTCACGGGGTTGGGACGACTATTAAGCTGTTGTGTGAGTTTCTCCCTTTTGCCGTTTTCGTCACTTCCATTATATTTTCCCCTCTGATATTTTCCAGAGAAGACTATCAGCAATATTATCTCACTATTTTTCTTCTCGGACGATCTACACACATTTTTCCGTCTTCACGTATTATGCCCTTCTAAATATTCATAGTTCTCTACATAAGTTAAGTGCTATTCGTTTATCGCTATTGGTGTGCTTCTGTACCACGTTGCATAACGTGCATATTCTGCATCTTCCGTTGTTTACGCTCATTTTGTCTTCTTGTAACTTGTTATTATTCCGTGCATTAAATTCTTCTTCAGCTGTCTCAAGCTTGTTGCCACGAGCACAGAGTCAGCTGTATACTTTTTCTTGTGTACAAATCATTGTAGATTGTACTACGCGAGTTGAGTTTCCCTTATTCCCGTCTACACCCTTTAATTATAGGTATACGTATTTGCGATTTTCGAACAACATTTAGTCGTTTTTCTCATCCTAGACTTCAAACTTTACGATCTTTCCAATCATCCTCCTTCACACTTTTCTGTGACATTTCATTCCTTATACATTCTATCCAAGAATATTACGGCCTCCTTTTTTTCTTCTTTCTGGAGGCGTTCATTCTAGTAATTTCTTTGACCATCGACCGTTCCCCATACGAAACATACGATAGTATCGTTTTGTGTTATCAATGGCATACCTAGAATTTGGTCTTGAAGGGCAGGGGAGGCGGTCGAGTCGGCTTCGTACAAAAGAAAACAGTTAAGAATAATCAACATTACTATCTGTTGAAAAACGTGTGATAACTTCCTGGAATCAGTCCCATTAAAATAAACGGTAATAACACAATGTGTGTGTGTGTGTGTGTGTGTGTGTGTGTGTGTGTCTGAGTATGGGTATTGGTATTGGGTATGTATATTGTGACGATATATATCATCACTATGCATTTAAGAACTGGTAAGATAAAGAAACCATAGTTAAATAGGTCTACTAGTGTAAATGATAAATGAAAGGAATCTTACAAATAAGTGTGTATTAAGCAGAGTATTCTGGTTCCATGCTAAAACAAAACAATGGATGAAGGAAAATAAATTTTAAAGAAATATAATATCGTAACTATGATGAAAATTAGAAGAAGAGAACTTAATAACGTGATAAACCCAATAGATATGGTAAGTGAGAGGTATAAACAAGCCTAACGACGAAACAACTAACTAAAATAAAGACATGCAATAAGCAACAAGACAGTGAAGACCACATTAATTACAAAATAACATAAATGCATGAAGAACTGAAAATAAAAATAACAAAAGAAACTAAACTAAAAAGCATGTTAATAACCAGGTAAAAGATAAATAAAAAAATACTCAATAAATTAATAATAATAATAATAATAATAATAATTAAAGAGAAAAGATCAGACAGTAGGTAAAGTTATAGAAAATGCAATACAATGGTATAAATAAGAATAAAAAATATGTGCATTGGTCTAAGGAAAAATTTTTTTAAATAATATTATAAGGGAATGAAGTGATAAGTGTACAAAGAAGGAAATAGTGATGATCAAAGATCATGTTATAAACCAGTGGGGAAGGGAGAAAGTGAAGTAATGGTCTTATGTATAAACTAATACTTATTAAGAACCAGTAAACAGAAGTAGTATGTGTTTAAAGGGTTTTGTATACCCATAGGATTTATTATGTTATTATTAGTTGTTTAAAGGGTATTTATATACTTATAGGATGTTATGTTATGATTAGTGATTAAAACGGCTCTATATACTTAGGATTTTTATGTTAGAATTACATGTTAAAAGATTTGTTAATTTTTCAAGAACAGTAGTTGTAAAAGCTGTTAAGAAATGTCAATATCAGGTACATGGTGAAACACCATATTATGTAAAAAATCATTGTAATGGAATGGCAAAATGCTAAGCCTATAGGCCAAAAGAGATGAGCTGAACTTAAACAACACTAAAATATCCAGAATAATCCTAACCAAACCAAATAAAATTAAACAGAAGCCTGACCTTAATGAAACAGGGAATGTATTGGTAAAATTATATGTCAAAACCCACAATAGCAATAACCAGATGGATAGAGAAAGTCATCAGGCAAGCCATTGAGTTGACATGTTGCCAATATTATTGTTATTATAAGAAACTTATGCATAGGTATTTAAAACTGTAATGTTATATATAATGTAGAACATCAGACATTATTTTTAGTAATAAGAACAACACTATTAGAACATATTAAAGTAGAAAAAAACAAACAATAAGAAATGTTAAGAAAAATAGGTCAAAGCCTAAAAACTCAAAATTATAAAGCTGATAAAACATTTATTGATGGGCCGAAATGGGCCATATTCGGTATCAAAATACTTCTATTTTCCCAAACAACAACATCGTATAATCCAAATTTAAATTAATCAAAAAATAAACAGGGAGTAATTTGAGGTGACAAATATAAATTTCAAAGATTTCGAATAATTAACGTCACGTGACGTCGAATAATTAACGTCAAAGAAAAATGAACCAATCAGAGCTCACAAAAGCTTGGTCATAGCCGTTAACTAAACGGAAAAATTAGTTTACTCTATTGTTATATCTCAAACTGAACAGATCAACTCCGTGAAGCAGAGAGTCACATTTTTATGAATAACCAAAAGTAAAATATAAAGAGATGCAAAACACGTAGGCCTAATAAGAAAATGAGGAAACGATTAAAAAATTAAACTAGAAAACAATAGGCCTACTAATAGAAGAAACCGAAAATCGAATGAAAAAATGATGATTTACTCAGACTAACACATTCCAAGTATGAAAGGCGTAACTGCGAGTTGGTGAAATTTGGATAACCTAATAACGAAATAATCACACCTTTACACAGCACGAGATTCACCAATAACACTGTCAAACCAGACACTTGAGAACTTTAACAAAACTTTATTCAACAACATTGTGGACATAAAATTATCAAAACACTATTTAATTTAAAGAAATTAGTCGAAGCAGATTTGAGGGACACATAGATACAGGCCGACGGCCATTTCGATTGACATTCGGAATAGAACGGTGAATAGTAGTACATTTTAACTTAAATATTATTTTAAATTTATTATTTATTAAGAATGGATATTAACCAATTGTGATGTATTGTATTTTATCCTGAAGCATTTTCTGATCTTTCCTAACAGCTCAAAGAATCCACGACCTGATATTAAAAATAATATTGTAAGTTATTTTAAACATTTTATTGTTCGAGTCGAGTTTGGTGAGCGAGTCGATACTGTCACTATCCCGTTCGATTCACGAACCGTTGAACTGACCCAGATTATAACATCATCAAATAAACTAATTTGTTAATTTAAAAAGCATTTTATTTTTTTAAAGTGAATTAAGATAAGGGATTTTCAGGTGATAATTAAGAAGAGAAATTCGGCGAGAGTGAAGAACATTGAGAAATTAGGGGACAAAAACCAGATAACCTATAAGACTGAGTCGAATCATCAATCGATTGTGGAAAACCCACACAATCTATTTTACTTTTTAAGAACAATTATTTTGGCGACTTTTCAAAACAGTACGCACGCGAACACCGCTCTAATAACAGTATACTAGATGACGACCTGTCATTACCTGATCATTCTTGTTAATTAAATAAATAAAAAACAAAGTAATAAAAAACAATAAAAATAATTCAATAATTCGATAAATATTAATTTATTTCAACTACTAAAATTCAAAGAAGACAAGATTCTAACACAGAATTCGTATATTACAAATTGGCGCACCAACTGGTGGGGCTTTCACGGAAGACACAAATCGTATATTACAATACTGTATATGTATATACCCAATACACAATATATATTTCATATTTCAAAGTATAGGTAAGTGCTGTGTAATAAACCTGTTTTCATATTTATTCAGCTTACTACTATATCACTATATACAGCTGAAAAAAAAGATATTAATAAAATTCGTCAACTTTTTTCGACTCTCTGGAGGGTGTCCGGTCCCGTTCGCCCCCCCTCCCAAATACGCCCATGTATGTCATTTATACTGGTGCATATATTTACTCTTTCTTTTATTTCTTCATTTTTAACACTATCGTGCAATTTAAGTCCACAACACCTTCTCCAGTATCCGTTTTCCATGGTTCGTAACATTTTCCTTCAGTAGTTCCCCACACTTCAACCCCATTTGTTACAATACTTTCTACTATTGTCTTTGTTTAATTATACTATCCATAAATATGACAAACAGTTGTAGAAGACTCAGGATATCGCTCTGTTTAACTTCTCTCTTTCCACAACCTATAAAAAATTAGTGTTGACATCAACTGTTTCACGTAGTTGGACATTTAAAATGAATAGGGTCAAATTTTTGATAGGACACATTATACCAATAGCAGACTAACTATTGAGAAGCAAACTAGTTAGTCGGAACACAAACATAAAACTATATAAGACATTTATGAGACCGGTTGTTAGTTATGGAAGCGACACATGGACATTGACAGAAAAGGAACAAGTAACACGAAGAAGGTTTGAAAGAAAGACCGTAAGATGTGTTTACGCCCCGGTTAAAGAAGATGACGAATGGAGAATAAAAAAATAACCAGGAGATAGATGAGCTATTGAAGCATTCGGATATTGTCAGATTCGTAAAGGCTCAACGAACACGATGGCTTGGTCACCTAGTGATGAACGGTACAGTGATCATCAATCACCGAACACAGTGATGATCAGTGTATGCCATGAAAATCCTGAGGGCACAGGTCTATAAAGGCACAAAGAGGGGCCGACCTAGGATAAGATGGTTGGATGATGTGCTAGAAGATCTCATAAGAATGGATGTGTTAAAGGTTACACTAAGATGGCATTGGATAGGAGATATTGGAGAAGATTGGTGTTGGAAGCCAGGTCTAACGTTTGGGCTGTAGTGCTGAAGAAGGGTCAAATTTTAGTTCGAAATTGCGAGAATACCGAATTAGGAATGTTTTACTAGTATTTTTTACTCTAATTTACTATGTATACAAAATAATGTGTAACACATTTACCTTAATGAGGACAATCACACACACACACACACACACACACACACACACACACACACACACACACACACACACACACACACACACACACACACACACACACACACACACACACACACACACACACAGTAACTGCCGTACATGTGGTTTCAAACTATCTTTAACCACATACAAAAGAAACTCGTCTTTGCTATACGACCGCGTACCCACCTACTCAGACAATAAGCGTTCCGTATAATTTCTCAGAGACATTATACCAAATTGCCCCAAACCGGAAGTAAGGTATTACAGCAGTAACGACGCAAACAGCTGACGGCGCGTAACGGCAAAATTAGGTAATTTAATTTGTTTTTTTTTTAATCTCAAGAATCAGGTCTGGGTGGCATCTTCACATTTTCCTCTATGAACTGTATAAAAGAGTTACGCGTTTTGAAAATGTATGGCTCAGTTTAGTATCGTATTAAATTTCTGTGTATTTTAACACACGATAATGTACTACTGTTTAACATGAATATTGATGAGTTCAAAAGTAACTGGAAATTGCGGTTCATCCTATTCTGTCTCGGTCCATGTAACATTGAAGGTACCCATCGTCAGTTCCTCTCTTATCTAATTGTATCTTTTCATATCTAATTTTGTGTACCCAGCTTTTGAATGCAAAAATTTAATTTTCGTAGCCTGAATTCTTGACATTTGTCTGGCAGACGTTTCTGA
Source organism: Magicicada septendecula (assembly GCA_034769895.1). Taxonomy (NCBI): domain Eukaryota; kingdom Metazoa; phylum Arthropoda; class Insecta; order Hemiptera; family Cicadidae; genus Magicicada; species Magicicada septendecula. The sequence continues at coordinate 7,347,418 of CM068371.1, forward strand.
TCCATGAGTAAGGGTAGAAACTGCCATGGCTTTGTATAACTTTATTATCGACTTTTCTCATCCCTTGTGTTTTAGAACACGTCGCCGAGTTTCTGTTGTCTGGTTAAATTTATTAATTTCCCCATTAATATCTTCTTCGTTTTTATATGAGAGCTTCAATGCCATCTTAAGAACCGGTCATTACCCTCTCCAGTGGAAAGTTGCACAAATCATAATGATACAAAAACCTGCCAAGCCCATCACTGAAGTCAGCTCCTACAGACCAATAAGTCTGCTGCCAGTCTTAGGCAAAGTGTTTGAAAAAGGGTTTCTGAAACGTCTGACTCCCATAATCAGCGGGAGACAATTAATCCCGGATCATCAGTTTGGGTTCAGAAGCCAGCACGCTACTTTGGAGCAGCTTCATAGAGTCACAAGCGAAATACGAAAAGCATTCGAAGAAAAAAAATACTGCTCTGCTGTCTTTTTGGATATTTCAATGGCTTTCGATAAGGTTTGGCACCCTGGGTTGTTATACAAACTGAGGAAATCACTGCCATATGCATATTTTCGGGTATTACAATCTTACATTACCGATAGATTCTTTCAAGTGAAGGTTAAAGACGATACTAGTAATCTTCGCAGAATAATCTCGGGAGTTCCGCAGGGAAGTGTGCTGGGGCCTGTGCTTTACTTGCTGTATACTGCAGATCTCCCTACATGCCCAAACACAGTCGTGGCTACCTTTGCTGACGACACAGCAATATTAGCATCTGATAAGAATCTGGATACTGCCACAGCCAAACTGCAAACCAACTTAGACAGTCTCCAACAGTGGGCCAACAAGTGGAAAATGAAAATTAGTGAAACCAAATCACAACACATCACATTCACGTTGAAACACGAAACATGTCCACCAGTCACTTTTAATGATACGCCCCTGCCACAGGTAGATGATGTAAAATACCTTGGAATGCACTTAGATAAAAGACTCACATGGGGCAAGCATATTAAGACAAAAAGGAAACACCTAACCCTGAAATTTAATAGGCTGTACTGGCTACTGGGTAGACAATCACGGCTATCGGTGGAAAATAAGCTACTGATATACAAAGTAATGCTTCGGCCGGTTTGGACCTGTGGAGAGCAGCTTTGGGGAACGGCGTCCAACTCAAACATCGAAATCTTGCAACGATTTCAGTCAAAAACTCTGAAAACAATACTGAGCGCGCCGTGGTACGTCAGCAACGCAGTGATACATAAACATCTACACATGAAAACTGTAAAAGAAACCATCAGCGAACACACCAACAGGTATCTTCTGAGGCTGGACAGTCACCCAAATCCACTGGCATTAAAACTCCTCGACAACAGCGAGGCGATATAGACTTCAGGGCTATGATGTACTGGCACTGCCTACAAGATTTCATAATTAAGAGAACTGTTCAATAATACGCTATATGAGTTATGCCACTGGGCACAACTCATTCATGTGAATTTTCTGTGAACTTTTACATTTATTGCAACTTTTGTTTGCAGATTATGTAATGTACTTTAAAAAAAAAAAAAAAAAAAAAAAAAAAAAAGAGAGTTACAGGCTAAATAGTTAAATACTGATACTTGTACTATAATTTTACTGTCCAAAATAATTTTAGATCTAACTGGACATGTTCTTTTAAAAGCCATACATTTTATTTAAGGAGTTGAGTATCCTTTGCAGGTCATCTTCATTTCCCTACATTCCTGTGTTCCTTAAAAGCGTCGCCATGCAATTCGTTGGGGTTATCATGTCAGAAGAGCAGACTTTACCTCTGATGAACGACCGTAACCTCATTCACAGTCAGTTATAGTTCTCGACCTCTTATAGGCCGGTACACATTTCTCGACATAAATACACCAGCAATGAATGTTACCGTTGTGTTGTTTATTACTGTGCCCTGTGTTGTCGTTTATGGGTTTATTACTGCTGTTTATTGGTTCACGGTATTCCGTGCCCACGCAGCCCCACAGAGGTCACGTTCCATAACCATGAATAGTGGTTAACAACCGGTCGCCTGTTTACAGCCTCGTCCTGTGTGTGTTTATGTCAATTCAATACCCGTAACGTTGTTTGCCACAATTAAACCGTTCGTATAAGCGTTGTACTCTCGCTGTGTTCAATATAGAACAGACTGCCAAGCTGTATTCGTTCCGATGACGGTGCTTTGAATGGTCGCATTTCACTTATGACTAATGGCTTTTTTCATTTCAGCTAAACATAGGATACGATTACACACCTTCCTTCACTTTCTTCAATCTTTCGCCAGTTCTTCTTCTTCTTCTTCTTCTTCTTCTTCTTCTTCTTCTTCTTCTTCTTCTTCTTCTTCTTCTTCTTCAGTATACGGACCTTACAATCCGTTACGCACTCCTTGGCCCGATAATTTTTTTCTTTGCAACAATTGCAACAATATTAAATATTGTTTGTTTGTTTACGTAGTTCTTATGCATACTTTTTGCATTGAATAAGGAATGCGAAGTAAAGAGCTCATTGTAATCGTCAGAAACCAGTTGGATCATAATGAAAGCATTTTAAATTCTTCTTCTTCTTCTTCTTCTTCTTCTTCTTCTTCTTCTTCTTCTTCTTCTTCTTCTTCTTCTTCTTCTTCTTCTTCTTCTTCTTCTTCTTCGTCGTCGTCGTCGTCGTCGTCGTCGTCGTCGTCGTCGTCGTCGTCGTCGTCGTCGTCGTCATCAGGCCAAGAAGAAGATGGGTGGACTATATAAAGATGAAGATATGAGATGACTGGGGATCAGAAGGTGGCGAAGAGTCACACAGGATAGAGAGGAGAGGAGGCGCGTCATTCTGAGCTGTAGCGCCGTGGAGTAGTAGTGTGTTGGTTAGGAATACGTGTCTCTACCATGCCTCCCTGTCTATATTCCTTAATTCTCTCCAGAACCGACTATAACTTCAGGTCTTTCATTGTGTCATTTCGTAGATGATCTCTCAAACCGCATCCCTTTGTTTTGCCTTTGTTTTTGTATACCATGGCGTCTCTCCGTCGTCCATTTACCCCTCACATATTTGTTCCATCTTATATGGCATTAGCCGGTGCGGTTGTATAGGCCTGCTGATTCTACCAGCAAATGTCCTCTGATACTATTATTATTTCTCAGATTAATTTTTCTTATTAGATCTAGTGTCCTTCTCAGATGTTGGGTAATCTTTGTATAACATACTGTTACGAGCTCTAACTGATCGTCGTACGGTTCAGTGGAAAACAAAATACAAGCCACCAATAAAGTCACTAATTACCAACTTTAATTATCACAACAAATAGTTTGTAATCAACAAGTTATTCAACAAGATTATACTCGTACAACAATTCAAGTTAATCTGTCCACAAAAATAATAATGTCAACTATAAAGAATTTCGCACTGTAATCACTTTTCACTGATACACCACTTGAAACGCACTGTGTAATTCGCCCGACAATAAATAACTCGAACCTCACTTGACTAAATCGCCACTTAAACTGAAACTGAGCGGCAGCTGTCGTTGTTTTTGTAGATAGCACAAGTTTTCCAGAATAATCCGTAATACGCATCAACACTAATAGAAAACTCTAGAGCGTAATTACTTGTGGCTTTGGACACAGTGCGCGCGGACCGGTGAAGTCTGGAACAGCCTCGGTCAGGTTGACGCATATTAAGAATCACGTACGCGCACACACATTACAGCTGGTTCTGCTGGCATAGCCGAGAAACATGTAGAATGTTCTGCAATGCGTAACAATACATTGACGCAGGTTATCGAATGTGGGAGGGCAGCAGCTGTTTAGAGCCCTGAAATGCCGTAGGAATCCAAGCCGTGGCGTAAAATACGATACTTTGTGGAAACAGCTGTTCGTACAGTCTGGTTTTATTGAATTACAAAAGTGTTACTAACTCTAGTGGGAAGGGGTATTAGGAATCGATGGGGAGGTACACTGAAATACGATGTTACACCAGCAGAGAGAGAGAGAGAGAGAGAGAGAGAGAGAGAGAGAGAGAGAGAGAGAGAGAGAGAGAGAGATTATTAACTCAGCCAGGATCATCGTCGTGACGCGCTAAATTCTGTACGAATAAAATAGAAGTTGTGTAGAGTGCTCCGTCCGTAAGGCTCTGGGTGTTTGTGTAATTAATACGCAGCCAAAGTTTGTACCCTCCTCGTTGTTAAGGCCTTTATTACACTACGCAACTGATTGCATGCAACTGGTTGAAAGAAAGTTGTGGGACATTGGTTTAAATGTAGCGTATTACATTAACGCCCATTCGCGAATGAGCGCTTGCGTGAAGCTGTAATGGGCTTGTTAGAACAGGATTCGTAGTTCTTTTCGAGTACAACCAGTTCTTCCGCGTTTGAAGATGCCGGCTCAGACAGCTACCGGAGAGTGTTTACAATGAGCTGTAATGAGTGGATGAATTAATTAGTTAACGATCTGTGTGTTTTTTTTTTTATAAATCTGCAATATTCTTTTGTAAGTAAACTCATTGAGTTTCCTGCAGGTCTATACAATACAAACAGCTACTATACAAAATAGATACTATACAAATATTAAAACAATCGGAAATAGAATCTAAGTACATTCGATTATTCGTTAACTATATTGTAAGTGAAGCATTCAACTACAATTGAAACAAACCTCTGAAGATACAAAATAATTTCTGTGAAACGTCCATCAGGTGAAAATAAACCCACTTGCAGTGTATTTATTTGAAGATATATTACGTAAATCTGAAACAGAACAAATCCGAACCCACACGTTATTGTTGGTGACGTCAGTACCTACGGACGTGAACAGTTTGTTGCACGAAGATGAGCCCTCCCTCAGGCTATAACAGATGTAGACAACATAGAAGTTGTCAGAAGGAAAATCGCGGAAGTTGATGGAGTTCCGAAGAGAACTCTAGGAAACCAAAACAACGCAGTTGTCATGAGGAGAACTGGCGAGAGCAAGACAGAGAATTATGGAATATTGGCGAAAGAGAAAAGAACTCTAGAAGTTGTGTAATCGCACCCTATATTTAGCTGAAATGAAAAAGAACGATTAGTCATCATCATCATAATCTTCAAGGATTAAACCAAGGATGGTTTGTTCCGGTCTCAAACAGGCAAAGTCTAGAGCTGGTCACTCCAGCGCTTCCTCGGACGTCCCAGACCTCTCCGCCCCCCCCCCGCCTTATACGTAGTAGTCATCCATTCGGCAAAGATGCTCCTATCAATTCAGTCGATACTGTGCAATCCTGTCGAGTATACCCTGCCACGTGCCTGAGAAATCTCATTTCACCAGCTTGGATATGTCACTGTCAAGTAGGGGTTAGGGCATCCTCTTGCCCTTAGGGTGAGAAATTTACCTTAAAGACGGATGACCTTCCATTGCTCAACGACGTAGGATGTGGGAGGCAAGGAGAAACAACCACATTAAAGATTCTTATGTATATCTCAACTTGATTGCAAAACAGTTGCAACCGCTCGTGCAACTTTCAGTTTCACGCACTCGTTGTGAGGCATTGGTTCAAGTGTAGCTTATTACGCTAAGCGACCGATTGCATGCAATTCGCCTACGAGCGCGTTCTGTAGACAACGAAGAAATTTCATGGCATGGGACCGACACAACATATACAATTTTTACAAAACCGCCAATATCTCAAAAACGAAAAGTGGGATTTTATTGCAACAAAAACCAAAATAAAATTTTTAATTTTTTCTAAATTTCACTTCGTGACACCATGTAGCAATCTCTTATAGAACGATAGTTTTTCGCATGCCAAAAATTTCACTTCATCCAAATTAACAAATTTGTTTGACATGACACCGTTTTAAATCTCTGTTCTTGAAAATTATTTGTCTAGAACCATCCTTTTAACTTCAAAGAACACGGTGGTGAAAGAATTTTTTATCGGATCAGTAGTTTCTGAGGTTAGCCCAGACAACGAGACAAACAAATTTTACCTCTTTAAAATACTGTAGTATAGACACCATGTTTACTCTGCAACTGTTTGCAGAGCAGTTGCAGCCTGTTTTTACTACCGTGCAACTAGTTTCATGTAGGCATGCAATCAGTTGCGTAGTGTAATAGAGACCTAAGGCAGAGGATTTGAACCAGTCAGAGGAGAGAGTGGCCTACTGCGCAGACTCCGGTATAAGTGTGTAAAATTACGCCTACTTTTTACTACTATGCTCCCTTAGCTGCAGAATTCACTTGCCTACTGTTTTGAACGAAGTAATTTTTTTTACGAAGGTATGTGAAATCTGTATAGACAATAGGAACCCCGTAGTTCGTAGTAGTGTGGGACTCTAACCCACTGAAAACACTTCCCTTAACTGAGTAAGCTCATCCAGCAGCTTCTCCTTCATGTTTCCTTCACGGGTGGTGGGGTGAAGCCCAGTGGCTAATCCCAAGATTATTCTGTCTTTCTCTCACGTAGAGTTTTATGGATCTATACATATTAATTGCTTTCTATTGCGATACAAGATCATGTGGCTTCTGTCTTTTGAGTCGCCTCAACACGTGTGGAGCTTCTTCCAACACGTGTCGCATTATTGGGTTATCGTGGATCTGAATCCTCTGATCATGTTTGTCCGCATGTTTATTATTATTTCGCTAACATATTCTACATTGAGGTCTCTATGTAGGTTGTCGTTCCTTATATACCAACGGAGTTACACTAGTGGGAAGGGTTATTAGGAATCAATGGGGAGGTACACTGAAATACGATGTTTCACCAGCAGAGAGAGTGAGATAGAGGGGAGATAAATATATATTATTAACTCAGCCAGGATCAGCGTCGCGACGCGCTAAATTCTGTATGAATAAAATATAAGTTGCGTAAAGTGCTCCGTCCGTAATATCCTAGGTGTTTCCGTAATTAATACGTAGCCAAATTTTGTTAAGGCAGAGGATTTGAACCAGTCAGAGCAGAGAGTGGCTTACTGCGCAGACGCTGTTCAAGTGTTTGAACTTACGCCTAATTTCAACTACTCGTATGCTTCTGAAATGCAGAATTCACTTACTATTTTGAACTTATTATTCCCACACTTCTTTATGGGTCTGAAAATTTGGTCTTTAACGAAAGGCCAGGCCAGTCGCATCCAGCGGGTGAAATGAGATTTCTCAGGCACGTGGCAGGGTATACTCTCCATGATCATAGAAGCAACACAGATATACGGCAGGAACTGAATATTATGTGTATACTCGACACGATCGCCCAGTATCGACTGAATTGGTGGGAACATCTTTGCCGAATGGATGACTGCCGCATCCCCAAACAACTATGGAACTATAATCCGAGGGGACGGAGAGGTGTGGGACGTCCGAGGAAGCGCTGGAGTGACCAGCTGTAATATTTGCCTATTTGAGACCGGAACACACCATTCTTGGTTTAACCCTTGAGGATGATGATGAAGATGATTTTGAACAAAGTACTTTTTCCGTATGACCCACTGTGGACTACGTTTACGTCTTGTTCAAATGGTTCCTCCAGTTTTAATTTCTTTTTGAATGGTATGCCTTCTTGAATGTCACATTTAGTACTGTATATTGATTTATGGAAGTCACATTTATTCACATTTTCACACATTTATTCACATGTCACATTTATTGAAGTACACGTATTAGACAAATTACGAAAGATGTCATGTTGTGTAAAAGAGCCAATCCAAGAAGCCTGTTCTCCGTCATTGTTGTCCTCAGGCATGTTTTCGTCTACTGTAACGATGAAAATGACATTTCTCAACTGGAAGGTTGCAGCGTATTTGCGTCAGAGCATATGTTATATCTTTAATGTCTGTGAATAAGATCGGTAACGCTTTTGTCAGACATCAACTATTGCTCACATTGACTTTATACTTTGATGTCTTCTTGTTTCTTGTTTCCCTGAACGTGTTTGATTTATAAAGTTTTCGTCTGAAGTGATCGTTTAAGGGGAGCGGACTCTCCCCATTTCTCCCTCCGTGGATCCGCGCGTGGTTGTATGTCTTACACCTCTGGGTAAAATTATTCAAGACTTGAGGCTACGTTTTGATTACACTTCTATCATGTTTGTTCAGTAAAGCAACAATTGTGGTCTAACCATACAATAAATTCAAAAATTCCAAACAATCCCGTTTGTATTAAAATATCACTTAGTGTGAGACATTGCTAGATTTTTACAATTTTTTAATAAATTTTTTATCACATTTTTAGGCATTGCGGTCACAAAATTTTGAAATTTCAAAAATGTGTACTATATTCTACAATGATATTATCCCACGCGTTGGGCACCATTTACGATGATATATTTATGCGTCTTTATTGCATAAATTAATTACTCATCAATTTTGATTGATTAATTTGATAGTTATATACGATAATAAACTTTGGTGTGTATTAAGTTATTTCCCCACGTTCTTTGGGAGCCATATACAATGTTAATCTTTATGCAAATTTATTACATAAATTAATTTATTATTAATTATATAAAATGTGATTGATTACTTTTACAGGTACATATATCTGTACTTAATATTGCCCCGTGATGTTGGAGCACCATATACAACAATATTTATCTGTGTAAATTATATGCATAGATTATTTAATTATCTCTTTAATAAAGTTGTGATCAAATGTATCTAACTCTGAGCTTGGGTTAGCATATACGATATAATTAATGTCATGCGTTGAACTCCCATATGTAATGTTAACAAATTCATTTCTTTAAATAACGAATAATTGTATGAATTGAGTTAGAGTTAATTAATTATTCACACTCCAACTTGCTACATATGAATTTACTTTTGACTTTAACTGTCTTCGAAACTTCTATTTTGTGCATCTTTCTGCTTAATTGAATTGATAATCGTTACCTTGAATTATTAATATAGATACTGTTTAATGAAAAGGTAAGTTGTGAGTCAGGTTTTCACATAAATCAACAGAATACTAACGAATCCATTCTAACTTACATTTATTAAATCATATTCATTCTTCTTCATGTCATAACATAAATTTAAGAGCACTTACAATTCTTCAACAAAACAATAAAATTCTATTCCACATTTAATAATTCAATGAACAAATTTAAACAATTAAGTGAGCGATCAAATATTGACGCTTCTTCGTCTGCAATGACGTTACTAACTAAAATGTGGTGTGCTCATAATTCGTATTTAGTATTTACGTTAAAGCACATTGAACATTTATATGCATGAAATAATCATAATTAATAATACACATATCAATCATATACATAGATAAAATCCTGCTCCTGCAACAAAACACATCAAAATACATAGATAGTACAAAATATATTAACAAGAAGACATGTATAATATTCTAGAACATAATTTCCCTACTTATGGATTCGTATCTATCTGACTCATATTTATATAAGTTTCTCAGGTGGTTTTGGTTCTAAGTGTCAGGTCAGTGGTGTTTGATAAATTACTAATTATAAGGAGAGATTAGTTTTGTACTTTACTCGTTCTGCCGTGCTGTCTCCCTGCATTGATGAGTGAAATTAATCCATAGGACACTTCATCGTAAACACTCCCGCACACCGCGACAGTCACTTCGAGCTTTGAGTTTAATATAATACAAGTAGTGGCATTGTACTCGTAATCGGTCGGTTAAGTCCTACGCGCGCATGTGTCTATTTCGCGGTACACAGTTCGCTACCGTATGCTTCTAATAACTGTCTATGCCGCACGACAACTCTTTTCGGCGCCTAGGTCGTTTTCGAGTTCATTAGGCACTTTTCACAATTCTATTTATTTGAGTTAATTACTAAACATTGTAGTATCACTACTTTTTCTGTAATTGTTCAAGAATATCACTTCACAATGTCCGTGTCTTTATGACGATGAGTTACATAGAAATTATGTAGATTGTTACTCGCGTTTCATCACGAAAACTACTGTTCCGTTTACGCTCTGAGTTTTATTCGCGCACTTCCATTTATTCGTAATAATGTCTTAATCGTCTCTACCGAAATGCATTTTAACTTACGCACTGCTTTAAGTTTTTATAACTGGATCATTATAAAATGAAATACAAGTTCAATAGGCTGTTCGAAACTCTGAGTAAACCGAGTTAAGAATTATAATACAATTTGTAATGAACTGAGGCTACAAATTTGTAATAAACTGAGATAAATTTCTAGCAAAACTGAGGCTAAAAATTGTAATAAACTAAGAATAAACTTTGTAGTAAACTGAGCTTAAAAATTGAATGAACTGAGATAAATTTCTAGCAAAACTGAGATCGCGCCTCCCTGTGTAAACGGTTTTTATTTCTTCTGCTGTTCCCACACTTGGGACTCTGATGAACGCTCAAACTTCCCACCAATTCATCTTTGATAGGTTCATTCCATGGACCTCCTTGTGTCCCTTCGTCTCCAATCTGTAATTCCAACGAATTCTCCACCAAGTGCCGTTTGGAGAGGGACGTTCATACACGAGATTCGCTCTCTGGTCTCAAGCTTCTCTCTGAACCATCCCCTACAGAAGTTCCCTCCGGAATTCTCGTTCCTCATTGGCTGGTTGGCTTTTTCGACTTGAATTTGACGTAGTCCACGTGGACTAGATGAGTCGCTGTCTTACGTACGTTGCCCCGTTCCTGGATTCAGTGTTAAGGCTCTGTTTCAAAATCACATCTGCTACTTTTGGTGTAGCGTGTAGAATTCTCTCATTGTTGGTACGCTGACGATTTCCTCCGTCGACTTGCGGGTGGTATAACATCTGTGCACTCCCTTAGCGTCACTTAGTCGCCTGTCCTATTGTCCTTGTATAAACCATTGTCTTTGAGAAGTCGCACACATGGTTTTGAACAATACTCTCGCCGTTGGTTCTGTGTTTTTCTCGCTACTGGACAGATGTAAGGGTAGTCTCCTTTTGTCCTAATTGTGGAGTCGGGCATTTCCACGCGTGGTCCAGTTGGCTGCAACATGTGCCGTACAGTTCATTGTTCGAGAATAGTTTTTACGACGTCTTAATGGAAAGGAAAGGTTTGTTCCCTTTCGCCGCCCACCCTCGAACAACGCTAACAAGTGTCACTTTTAACGGGCTCTAATTGCTGGTGTACTTCCCTCGCAATAACCCAAAAATTAAAAAAAAAAATATATGAAATAATAATTATATCACAATTCAGATAAAGGTAAAACTCTTTTTATTTGATTTTTCAAATAAAATTTGTGATTTTACTAAACTTTCGCTCCACGTTTTCGGACCTAGCTTCCCAAAAATTTTTAATTTCCAAAATTTAACACTATATTCAGATGTTAATTAAAATTACCTTTAATTCGATACGCCACATGAATTTTGCCGATTTTATCAAATTTTTTGCGTGTCTTTGGCCACAGCGTCCAAAATTTAAAAATTTTTAAAAATGAAGCGAAATTCACATTTTTGTTAAAAACACCTTTAATTTGAAATCCCACATGAAGTTTTGCGATTTTTCTAAAACTTTCATCCCCTCAGATTTTCGCCTTCTTCCCTCCTATTTATAGGAGAATCAATCTCAAGAACAATATGGTTCTGTAGGATAAAGGTTCGTACACGAATGCTAAGATTTACGAAAATTGGTTAATGCATTCAAAAGTTATCCTGATACATACCCAAACAAACAGATAGACAGACAGACAAATACCAAACATTCGAGTACAAACTGAGAACTCGCTTCGCTCGTTCAGTAGTACGTTGTTGCGTATTTGATGATGGAATTGTGCTCCAATTTAATTAAATTTTAATTGTGTGAATATGTAAATGATAAAAAAATGGACGAATCTGCAGAAAACAATATGATCATATTATTTAAGTTGTGTAACCAACACATTCCAAAACGTCTTCTAACATGTGGGCCACGTGCCAAAGAATATTCAAGAGGACCCGGACTCTCCTATACACGAAATGTTAAAAACGAAAAGAACATTTCCTCCTAAACCATTATCATTAGCAAACTGATTCTTTTTCTGTAGCTTATTACATATTTTTCACAGGTTGTATCATACCGATTTTGGGATCTTTGTATTTTTGTAGGAAAGATTAATTTTCTTTTACTTAAGATTTACTAACAGTAAACGTATTTCACACATTTCTTTACAATCTATAATTACTAAGTTATGAAAAAATAACTGTGTTACAATGTGTAATGTAGTGTGATGTACAAACTCTCAAAATTTGAGGTCTTTAGCTCTTACAGTTTATAAAAAAATGTTCCTTACAGTATAGCAAAAAAGTAAAGGTGCGGTAATCGTCGATCAAAGTTTGTAACCGCATGTTCAGTGGAGTCCTCGACCATATGATGAGATGTATCCTCCACACTTAAGGTTCTTCTTTATTATTTGCATTCTTTCTATGCCTAGTCCCTCACACGCCTTCTGTTTTCTTTGTGCATGCCTCTTCCTTTCATTGCCTACACATGACATAGGCCTAGTACTTTCTCAGCGTTAGTCCAAGTCTCTGTAGCACTTCACACTTAATTATGTTTCGTCTGTTATAACTAGCAATGGCGGCATACACTCCAAAGTGCAATGTAGCATACACTCCAAAGTGCAATGTATTTTTTTCAACAAACACATTTTTAGGAATTCTGGACCAGATCACATTATTCACGCTCTCGTTTTGATTTTGTGTACGGCCATGGAGGCATTTTTTCAGAAGTTCAGTCTGAGACAAATCAGGTCCCGTTGGACCCAATCCATGTTGCGGATCCTTAACAGTAGATAAAGTATGGAATCTGATACGACGAGTCACACCCTCTTATTGAATGTAGGAGAATATTTTGAAAATTATTTTTAAATACTTACAAGCATGCTGCACATTAACTAATTGTACCTTTGTAAACAAAATAATCTATATTTTTTTAATATATAAAAAACCCAAAATTCATTTTTTCATCATTTTTCACCCCTTAACTTCTTTTTATCGAGAACATTCGGTATTATGTGGCTACATACGGATCAATGTCTATACACTGACCTCAGCCTGTACTGTTGCATAGTGGATGACGAAATTTTCTAATAGTGTAGTCTTACGGGTGGTTGGCAAAGAGGAGGAACTGATTTTTAATATTCAGTAAAGAATGTTGGAAAATTTTGATCACGTGTTGAGAAGACCAGAATAAGGAAAAATTCATGAGATAACTTGAGAGAATAGTGTTGGCCAATTTTTGGGTATCCCGAAGGAATATCAGGTTAATAAGTATCCGTTCGAGTGGCAAAACAGAAAGCTACTTGAGTAAGGGTCTGAATTAAGAATAGGAATTCAAATATTCTCCAAAAGTATTCATTAACAAATAATTAAGAAATCTTATTATTTATAGAAACTTTAATAATACTCGAAAGGATCACGTTAACTCTCCAAAATTTATAATAGTCAATTCAGTTTATTAAAGACTTATTTCTGTTATTTAAACTCTACTTTTTTATACTCCAACAATTATATTTACTCTTACGATAGTTACCAACTCTTCTGACCTGAGATTTACGAAAATTAGTTGATGCATTCATAAGTTATCCTGAGACATACCCAAACACACAGATAGACAGACAGACAAATACCAAAGTGACTAAAACTGTAAAGGGTATGACTAAAACATACCAAAGTTTTATGAAAGTGTCTAAAACTGTAAGGGAAGATCTGTTTAATAAACCTCAGGTGGTGACATACATTTGGTTAGTAAAAATCACCCTTTGGTTATTTGTTACATTCTAAGTACGACAGGTGCAACTCGTACATAACTGCTTGCCCTGAATAAGAGATTCGCATACAGGTCGTTGACCAAAATGACTTGACCAAGACGACAACACTACCTTAATAAGTGACAAAATAATATAACGCATTATAAAGAATATTTATCATACAACAATAGTTTCAGTCCACATCAATAGAATTGTTCATGTAGGCTGTATCGAAAGTTCGGGACAGCCACGGTGATTGCCAATCTCAGCTGCAAATGGATGACACCATAAGAAGTATTACGTAACAGAAGACTTCAGTTATTATTTTATTAGCCTAGTTTTCGAGTATTTATAGCAAAAATACAAACAAATTCCAGCACAGTTTTAGTCCCGTTAGCGTTTACGAGTGGCCTACATTTGTACGATGTACTCGGAACAGTGAATTTAGCTACGTAATTAAACCTGCCGACGAACCCGAGACCATAAAAGTAAGGTTAGGTTAGAATGACCGACCCCGAGTATCACGCGTTGATTCATATACGGGTAAGCCTACTCGTCGTAAACGACTAGACTTAATAGGCTTCTTCTTCTCCCCAACGAGGATCAGACAATTGTGGGCACGTCGTCAGAATCATCTCACCGGCGACATCATCATAATAATGCAAATGGCTGTCGGGTCGTTGGCGCTGCGGTTTTGTCTTTATGGGTCGGCGCGATTGTGAAACAAAGCACACAAGCGTTATGTAAATTGCTGCGTTATCCAGACGTACGTATTGTACTGCAGCTGCTGATGCTCTTCTAACTGTGCAAACAACTGTACCATGCCGGTGTTGCGGTCTGTAATTTTTACCACTGCCGACTTGATCAACGTGTCCTCCTCAGTGTCGATAAGCATCGCCGTGGATTCGACCACCCCCTTGTAAATTGGTTTACGTTGCAGCCGCTCAATGAATCGGCAATGCAACGACTATGATTATTTAAACAAACCGGTCGCGTCTTGAAACTAGTTGTTGTAAACAACTCGCGTATGTTTGGATTTCTTAATCGACTATAATTTTCTCAATTTAATGTCCAAGTACGTAATGTGTTCACGCATGTGGGCGCGGCTATATGTTGTATGCTGTACGGCTAAAGTACTGTATGCTGTATTTAATTTTAATACATTGATATAAACCTATTAATAATGTTCTTTGATTTTCTGATGTTATGAAAAGTGAAAGTTTGTTAAACTTGAATGAAACCTATTACATAATCCAGTTGTGCAGTGGAGGGTTTTCGGAGGTTGAAACCACCCCCTCCAGAGGGATAACCAAAAATTAAATTTCAAAAATTAATACCAAAACTGTAGTCATGCAAGCCGAATTGAATAATTAGGTACGATTGCGTATATAATTAGGCTAATCAGTTATACGAGTAGGGGCGTTTACGTTTCTAAGTTTATGTCCTCTTGGCATGTAGGGAAGACGTAGACATTGGAAATTTACTCAGTCCGTCTGTCATAAACA
Organism: Magicicada septendecula; assembly: GCA_034769895.1. NCBI lineage: Eukaryota > Metazoa > Arthropoda > Insecta > Hemiptera > Cicadidae > Magicicada > Magicicada septendecula. The sequence goes on from CM068371.1 coordinate 7,362,574, forward strand.
AAAAATCTATTTATAAAATATACGTCAAACTTATAGTTCTATACAAAATATAGACCTTCAATGTAGTCTCATCAGCCACCTTCTTCACGAGCAGCTCTTATTTACGCAACCGCATAGGCAAACCAGTCTACATTAGAGAAAAGCAAATTAGTTCACTGAAACGAACTGATCATATCAGCTCGGTCATATCAGCGAACTAGTAGCGTGAACTAGGTCACTTGTTCAATCTGTCGGGCCCAACTTTTTCTAAAATTTTTATGTGTATTAAACGAACGAAAATTGACTATAAAACATCCTTCCTATTTCTGTGAACCTTAAGTTATAGGCCAGGGATGACCAGCCTCCTCATAACATCAAAGTGCATGAACCTTAGCTGAAGATAACCAGTACCTCTTTTTTGGCGTTTTAACAAAACAGACGCAATTAAATATTATTTAAATAAAGAAAATTATGAAAATAATTTTATTCATGTCGCCTTTGGCTAGAATTGCGATACCCGTCTCTCATTTAAGAGTTGTAATAAATAACACAACTGAAATAACAAAAATAATTTATTCTTTTCAATTATTTAATAACTTTTAAAGCAACTTTCCCCAATCCCAGCATACAACATTCTCTGTTATTTTATTTTTATCATAATTATGCAAACATTTGTCTAAATAACAAATATCAGACAATAAAAAAAATTGTCAAACAGTCTATTCTCTCACTCCTTCCGATTAATCGGGAATGATTGACACTTAGTGCTTTTACAAATCCTTGTACAAATCTTAAAAAATTAATATCCTGTTAAATATCGCCTACATATAAATTAATTATTTAACACTAAAACAGAACAATTAAAAAATAACAATATGGAGCTTGTAATATACTACAAAAACTCCAAAAATAAACTGCAGTCAAGAACAGTACACAAACTAAACAACAGACTGACACCAGGCAGAAGCACTCAGTTCTAACACTCGTTACTCATTCGCGAGCGACCGACTGAAAGCGAACGACCTACTGAAAGCGAACGAGCCACTCCATGCGAACGACCTACTGCAAGCGAACGACTGAACTACCAACGCACTACGGCTGTTTAGTTTTATAAGTGGCCGATAGGAGCGTAGCTGACGCGAACTACTGTCCTGTGGCAATACTTCCTAAATGTACAAAGCCTCACAGCGTTTGCGTGACGTCACGACTTGGCGACCGACTCTCACTGCCGTTTATACTCTTGTCAGACTCTGTACATAATTCTTCGCCTCGGTGTTTTGGAACGGGAAAGCACTTGTTTTCAAAACGATTTCCGAATTTTTGTGTACTATTTATATTTCGAAAAAGGTTAGGTTATGTACGGTTCGGCGTAGTTTTCGTTATACTTGATGAACTATATTTCACACATTGCCTGAAAGACGATTTTCTTTTTTCCCGATAACTCATGTCTGTTTTAATAAATAACTTATAACTCTATATCAACAGTTTTGTGGTGGTGGGAGAATAACAAAAAAGACCCCTGGATTATTTGAAATTTTCGAAGTAAAATTGCTGAAATATTTTGAGAATTGATATTTCATCGGTTGCTGTAACACAACAGGAATGGTATTGCCAAATTCTTACAGAATTGCAAACAATTTACGAAAGTCAATATCGAATGTTCACACATTTTTACTGTGATAAAAAAATACTGAAATTACATAACAACATCTTCATTATAATCTGGTATGCATTTTAATGTATAGGCCTATATCTTTAGAAATATAGATACATGTACTTACATAATGTAGATACATAAATTGTACTTACCTTTAAACATATTTTTATAAAGCATATACTTGATGAGAAATGTCTGTACCACACAGGTTTTGGCAATGGTGTACTGTGCTTTGGTAATATAAAATGAAACAGTATATACTGCAGTAAGTGTAATGAATCTTAGAAATTCTAAAACAGACCGTTTCACAGCCCATACTCACTATTTTCAACACTGTTTCTCTTACAGTGCAGCAAGAATTTTCAGTCTTCTCCCAGAAATTTTTGACTGTTTTCCACTGAATTTAAATTACCTTTTAAGGCCTGTGTGTGCGTGTGCGCGCGCGCGTACAAATGGTAGTCCCATTTACAAACATGTTCATTATACTTTTAGTTTACAACAGTTTACTTTTCATTTCATGCAATCAGTTTAAAATATATTATATTAATTTTATACTTTGGTTACTACTTAAGCCTTCTAATCTAGGAAGTATTGCCTGTGGTGCGACCGACTGTAGTCAGTAGTTCATTTGACTGAGTAGTGGTTCTCGAACGATCCACCACTAGTCTGCATCTAACCACGTACAGTACAGAGCTGTATTGTGGGGTGAGTGTCGTTGTGGTGTAGGTGTCGCGCTGTTACTGACTAAGGCCCGCCTATACTGACCCGACCTTGAGCTGGACATACAACACAAACGGCGCTATGCGAAGCGTGCTCTCTACTCCGCCGTACTCATACTCTACGTGTAACAGTCATCAACCTCAAGGATTAGGCTCTATCCGGGACACACTTCGCTCTCGGCCGTCCAATATCTCTCTTCCCCACCGTCTATATTCCATTGCGAGCACTGGAATCCTTCCACCTGCCATTCTTCCCACAACGTGTAACAGTTATTTTGTGGATTTACTGTAAGTTTCCAACGGGAATCGCCGTACTATGGGGGGGGGGTTGTCAGTATAGGCCTACTTGTGCGATGCGCGCTCTCAGACGAACAGAATCAATTAATCACTTCGGTGCGGCAGTGGTGGTAAATTGCCCGCCTACGTACGTTTGTGGCTACAACCACAACATTCCGTAGCAATGAACCAATTTAATATCCTCCAGCGTTTGTTGTCAGAGTGAGAATGTTTGACCATTGCCGCCGCCGCCGCCAGCGATGACGTCATTAGCCGGTTGTCGTAACATCGCAATGTTAGTGTTATTACATTTACATATACGCGCGCGCGCGCGCGCGCGCGCGCGCGCGTGTGTGTGTGTGTGTGCAATTTATTTATTATTTATACATTCTTTACCTCAAGATGTTTTTCCCTTATTTGGTACATGTTTCGGGAATCCTATTGTCCCCATCCCCAGCCTTCCTGATTTTATATCTTGTGGAGTATTTGTGTTTTGGTTGGTTGTTGTTATGGTTTCCTGTTGGTTTCTGGTATTTTATACTGGTGTTATTGTGTGTGATTGTGGTGTATACGCGTATATTAGCCTTTTGATTTTTGTTGTTGTTGAGTGCTTCGAAAATTGTGTTATGTTTTGTATTGATTTGTATTTGTTCAGGTATTAGTTTGTTTTGAGTTTTATGTTTGTATATTTGTAAATTTTCCCATCAGTTCATTATGGTGCCTTTGTGTGGTGTGTGTTTTATTAGTGTTATTTTGGTTATCAATTGACAAACGTATCAATTGACACATTCAGTGCTTCCGACATACCTTTACATACCTTACATAATTTCAAAACAGTATTTTTTAAGTTAGATAATAAATTAATATTTAATAAAAATTAGTGTAACAGAAGCTTTATTATTCAGTTAAAATTTGTTTCCGCTTATGAAAAAATCTGCGGGTCGCCGCGCATAATCCGCAACGCGGTTAATGGCGAGTTTACTGCACTTTCTTCTTCTTCTTCTTCTTCTTCTTCTTCTTCTTCTTCTTCTTCTTCTTCTTCTTCTTCTTCTTCTTCTTCTTCTTCTTCTTCTTCTTCTTCACTTCAAGGATTAGGCTTGCAGCCTGTTCCGTCTTCACAGCCACCGTTTTCCTGGTCTGTTAGCCATCGTTCTCCGAGATTATATCTCGCTTATACTGGATTAACTTTTTTGTATTCTCGAGTCACCCATTCTATATTTATGTGCTGTATCCAATTTTCTTTAATTTTTTTTAATTTTACCGTTTATCGAGTATATATTCATCTCTTGCCTTATGTCTGCATTTCTTATGTTATCTCTTATGGCGCGTTCTTTGACTCTCCTTAACAATTTCATTTCAGGTGCTTGAACTCGTTTTCTCTGATTGTGGATGAGTGTCCACGCTTCACTCCCGTACATCAGTATTGGAGCCGCCATTACTTTATAAAATTTCTCTTGTGTATCTTTTCGTACTACTTTTTCACAAAGTCTTATGAATTATGCCACACGCCTTCTGTTATTTAGTATTTTTTTAAATTGTAACCTGATTTTCCTTTCCTAAATTTCCAATTTCCTTGGTATTCACTGGATACAACGTGTGTTTCGGTATTGTACAGCTGTTCTTATTCACGTCCACTTCGGCCGCTCAGAATACGTTTATGATATTGTCTCAGTAACCACTCATATTCGGCATTCGATTATGCGATTGTTGGCATCGACATGTAGTGAATATCGCATATAATTTTATAGAAGTCGTGAAAATTTATTTGAGCATGTTATAAAATAGTTTGTTGAAGATTGCAATCGTGTTTCATTGTCATATTTTTTTACGAAAAATGTTTCTAGCAATAATATAATCGCCGTTGTATGCCTGTGACGCCAATATATGACGTTCTTAGGTTAACGCGCAGACTAAAACTACACGTGGCAACCAACATGCCGATAAAATAATCTCTTTTACTTAAAAAACCAAGTCTAAGTATACTATACATTGCCTGTTACTATACATGTCCCTCTTTTTTGTGTCAGATCTCGTTGTTTCAATAATATTCGGTTTTCGTGCACATCACTGAAAAAGGCAACCAACTCGAAGTAAGGGTCACCCCTTCCCTATTGTTATACATGTCTCCCTTTTTTTTGTGGCAGAACTCGTTTTTTACTAATACTCGTTTTTTCACAATACTCGGGTTTTGTGCAGATCACTGGAAAGGCAACCAACTTGAAGGAATTCAAGATACTACATATGTCTCCAATTTTTGTGTGTTTCGCACAAAATTGCTTCCAGTGAAGTTTTCGAAATTTTTACTGAATAACACAAAATAATACTGACCATCTAACGAATAAAAAAAATCTTGTTTCCATTTGTTAATACGTTGCTTTTTTTAAACCTTACTGTTCGGAAATAACTGTATTTTTCATTTTTTTTCATTGTCTGTTATTGTTTTTGTTAAAAATACGTTATGGTCTTTGTTTATAATTATTGTCTCTTTCAAGCGTGCAGACACATTAAACGTCATATATTGTCTAACCATGGCTTTTATTTCTTTAAACAGTAAACTAAAGATCAAAAAACATTATTTTCTAACCTCACAAATGAAAACCACACGTATTTCCGCTTTAATTTAAGAAATAGAACAATTTACAATTAGTACAATTTTTCTTCTCCACATCGTAATATATCGATACAATCGCATATTCAAAACATCGAAAATTTAGTATGGGTACGAACATTGGGACAGTTCATGGTCGGCTCTGGTAGAAGGCCGGAATATTAAACGTGGCAACACTGGAACCAGCTGATATTTGAGGCCTACTAGACGATCTCTTGATTTATGTATTTCAATAATCATATCGCGTCATTTTTAATTGCCGGTTAACAGCAGTTTTATAAGTCTTCACTTTTTGCAAATTAAAAGTTTACTATGTAAAATACTGTTTTATTATTAAAGAACTATAATAATTAACTCATCCATATGATATGAATTCAATAATTTTAACAAAGTTAATTCATTAGGCCTAACACTAATTCACAAATTTCTTCAACTTAAACGTAATAAGTGCGCACAGATCTATGATTTAGATTTAGCTATAAACAGGATTACTCATAATTTTAGTAATGCTATCAAATTAAATCAGAATATAACATGTTCACTTTAGCTATTTTATTACACTATGCTTATAGGCCTCAGACGCAACGTTGCTACGTTTAATATGCCGGCCTTCTACTAGAGCCGGCCAAGGACAGTTCCATTTTTATTTCAATACATCCGCTCTCAATTCTCCGTAATTAGAGTATAGAGAGAGTGCTACTCGCGAGTTCTACGCAACAACAAAAATACAATTTCGTAACCAGACGTAATCTGTTTCAGAGCGGGTAATACCAAAGGTTTCTGCTTAGGGTTGAGTGTTGACGTACATTAGAACAAGCCATGCGCCCGGCATTAAATATTAAATTTAATAGTTCTCAGCTCCAGCTGTTGCTACGGTACGTACGTATGGAATGTAGACGATTAACTACGCCACCGCCACGATTACTTAATTTCGTCGGCGCCTCGCTGACTGCCGTGCTTTGATTCCCATTACAACGTTTTCGCAACACGTAAAATAAATGCGACAATGTACTTAATAATAATGTTATGTAGCTTTATAACGTATTGTGAAAATTAATTTTCAATAAAAATAAATATATTTTTATAAGAGTCCGCTATTGCTACATGTACTGTAACTAAAATTATATTTAAAAATTTTAACAGAATTTAACAGTTCTACTCACTACTTAACAGAATGTACAAAATACCCCTAAACAAACAAGAAACAGACAAAGAAAGAAATATAATATACCAAATTACTTATGACAATGAATATAATTTGATAAGCAATTAAATTTGTTTAAATAGAAATAAAAAATAAATCAAATATAGAAACTAAATAAAATAGAAAATAAAATCAAATATAAAATAAAAACTGAACATTTAAGAATTAATGAAAATGAACAACACATAAATAACAACAACAACAAAAAATGGGCCACATTCACATACATAAATAATAAAATGACAAAAGCTAACAAAACTATTTAAGAACACAGACATTAAAATAGCATACAAAACTAACCAAAATAATTTACAAAAACTAAATAACACATATCAAAGATAATACAACAACCAATGGTATATACAAAATTGAATACCAAGATTGCAATAAATGTTACATAGGACAAACAAACAAAAAAACAGCTGAAAAAATGCTATTTTGAACACCATAACGCATACAAAAAACCAGAAATATATAAATCTAATTTGGCCACTCATGCAATAAACACAGGACATGAATTCCCAAACATAACCAACATGACACTAATAAAACACATACCACACAAAGGCACCATAATGATCATTTGGGAAAATTTACAAATATACAAACATAAAACACAAAACAAACTAATACCTAAACAAATGCAAATCAATACAAAACATGACACAATTTTCAAAGCACTCAACATAGAAAATACACAAAATACTAACATAAACACCACAATCACACACAATAATACCAATTTAAAGTACCAGAGGCCAACAGGAACAACCAACCAACACACGAATACTTCACAAGACTCAAAATCAGGAAGGCTGAAGATGGGAACAGAAGGCTTCCCGAAACATGTTCCAAATAAGGAGGAAATAGCTTGAGGTAAAGTGATTATAAATATTAAGTATATTATATACATCAAGAAACAGACTGTAGCAAAAAGTGTTTGAATTAAAAATTGTAATAATGATTTTTTTTTTTTTAGAAAAATAGGAAATGCAAGTTTCAGGTAACTTTTTGGAAATTTTCATAGCATTTTCAAAAAGGTATTGCCAAATTTGTAACCTATTTGTGTCATTTGTAGCTCGGACAGTATTCAGTGATATTGTTTTATAGTACACCTGTCACTGTTACTATTTTCCTTCCACAAGAAACGTTGCCGTCTGATGACGTCTTCTTCAAGCATAATATCATTACGCGTTGCTTGGTGCAGAAACTAGGCATCTTCTAGCTGTCTTATAAAAAATTTGCTGCCAAAAAGTAAGATCAACTACAATAATGTAGTAAAACTCTACAATAAGATATCGTCACGTCAATTACGTAAAGCTCTCGACTTTCCGGGAGCGTCGTCCTAAACGTTTCTCGGCTAGCCGAGTACCTTCTAGACTGTTCGTGAGCACTTGTAACTACGCAAATTATGCTGGCACATGGTCAAAAGATGGAAAGTTATTCTGGAACCACCTCTGCAGGATCTACATAAGCAACGGCGGTCAGCTTTAACTCTAATAGTTGACATTATTATTGCGTGTGGTCAAATTTAACTTAAATTATTATACGAGAGTACGTTGTCGATTACAGATTCTTATTTATGACTAATTAAAGCTGGTAATTAGTGACTTCATTGGTGTCTTGTATTTTGTTTCCACTGAACAACACGACGATCGGACGTAACAATATTTTACAAAACATTTACAGATATAAGACTTTCACGGTGATACCACATAGTTTATATAGGGTAAAATGAGACTGGAATACATATTGTTACGACGGTCTAAGTGATCGTAAACAAAATACAAGACACCAATTAAGTCATTAATCACCAGCTTTAATTAATACAATTAAACAGTTTGTAATCTACAAGATAGTCTCTTACAATAAATCAAATTAAAATTACTATTTCTTTTATGAATTTGCTAAGTGCTATAATTTTTATTGTTCGACTAAGCTTTTCGTCATCACTGACATCTTCAGGTCTTAAACAACCTTAAACAACAAGCTTTAATTTGTTGTTTAAGACCTGAAGATGTCAGTGATGACGAAAAGCTTAGTCGAACAATAAAAATTATAGCAGTTAGCAAATTCATAAAAGAAATAGTAAGGATGGCTGCTAATTTAAACAATACATATTAAAATTGTTCACAAGCAATAAAAATGTCAACTGATATAAAACACAATTGTAGTCTATTACAATTGTCCCGCACAATTATAAAACACATAACGCTTGGCCACACTACTTCGAACCACACTGTGTGAATCGCCACTTAAACGCACTGTGGAATCGCCCGACAATAACTCGCAACTCAAAGAAAAACTAAGCGCGCTGAAGCCTTGTATTTATACGCTGCTTAGACACAGCATATTCCACATACTGCGGATCAGCTCTACACTAGGACGTAATTGATTGCGGCCTTGGCACAGTGCGCGAGGCTGGCGACGTCTAGAAAAGTCTTGAAACGACGTACGCACACAGCATTACAGCCGGATTCCTCTGGAACATTCGTGAAACACGTAGATAGTTTTGTAATGTCGTAACAATATTCTATTGTTAAATAAGATAGGAGTTATGTCGGCCCGTTTCTTAGCTCCAGAAAATTAAAAAAAAATCAATAACTCCAGAAAATTAAAAAATCAATAATATTTGCATGGGAATTTTCTAATCACAGATTGCGAGTACGTTACTAATAAATAGAGCAGGTGCGGGTTTTTTCCTTCAGGGAATGTTACTGACCAGACTTGCATAAGGACTTGCGTGACTAGACTCATTAGGATTAAAGATCAAGATTTTTTCAAGGTGGCGGGTTGCTAATACGCGGTGTTGGTACATTCGCCAGTTTTAAAGCTAACTGCGTGTATTATATTACTGCCGGAAACCAAACTCGTTATTAAGTAAATTACATGTCACACAAAGAGAATGTAGGGTGTGCCTACAAAACATTCCATACGGTTTTGTACAGCAGATTTTGCGATATCAAAAAGACATCAAACGAACAAGTATTCGATTAAAACATAAATAACTGAAGCATGGTTTTATTGAGGAGGGAAATTTTAAGTTTTTTTTTTTCTAGTCGCATGCAAACGCTGAACGGTCGGGAAAATCATCGGGATTCCAAATTAAAACCTATACATGTGCTTCGCAGATTGGACCAAAGCTTCTGATGTGTGAAATGGTGCAGATTATGGTTTGTACTTGAAATTATGGGCGTCCGTCATCATTTTAATCGGCTGATTGAAGATCTCCATGAGAGTAGTCATGCAAAGGTTAGAGCCAACAAAATACTATCAGGTTCTCTCGTTACAGGTGCCACAATGAGACAAGAATGCAAACTTTCTTGTCTGTACCCAGACTTCTTCATGAGATACGTTTGGGAAACCGGATGGAGATATCTTATTAGGTGGCCGCTTGGGTGATTCTTGATGACCCGCCATAAAGCCATCCTCGCAGTAACTGCAGACCATAGCCGCAGAGTTCACCTTTGAAAACTGTCCTTCTTTCCATCCTTCGACTGCCTCCTCCTAATACTTTGTGTCAGCTGCTTGTCGCTGTTACCTTGGTCACCGGTACGGAGGCTTTCTGCCTCGCGGAGAATGACCGGTCGACGCCTAACGGCGTCTGGTTGCCTGAGCTTGAGATAGGCAACATCTTTTTACCTGAATCGGTTCCAGCAGCAGTGCCACAAATACAAGTCTTCTTTCACCCCGCCATCTAGCGATTGATCGCGTTGGTGGTTTCCATTCCAGTTTTAGGCTACCCTTCGACAGTACCAACTCTAAATTTATCTTCTGATAAACATTGTATTCGACCCTGATACTGCAATCCTGCTACGAGTGCTAAGACACCCCCACACACAAAGCAAAATAGGTGGACGCAAAATCAGCAACCCGGTGTACGCTGCTGATACTGTTATTCTAACATCCAGCGGTACCGAGCTGGAGAACATCAAGGAAAAACTAAGCAGAATTATTGACCGCTGCTTAATAAAGCGGAAACTACAGTAATGATAATTTAACGTGCTCTCGCGAACGTTAGGGAAGTTGCAGGTTTGGAAACGAATTTCTGTTCCTCCTGCTTTACTACTAACAAATAAAGGAGGATGCGACAAAGAAATTAGAAGGATAAAAAGAAGTATGGCTCGGAATGCAACATGGAAGGATACAGCGATACGGCAGCACGCCGAATTAGAGTTAACACTGTTACGCCGGTCTAGTGGTACAGTGGAAAACAAAATACAAAACACTAATTACGTCACTAATCACCAGCTTCAATTATCACAGTTAAACAGGTCGTAATTAACAAGACAATCTCTTACAAAAAATCAAATAAAAATTGTTCACACGCAATAAAATGTCAACTTGAATAAAACACAATTGTATTACAATTGTCCCACACAATTATAAAACACGTAAATACTTCGCCACAATACTTCAAATCGGACTGTGTAAATCGCCACTTAAATGCAGTGTGTAATCACTGCTTAATCGCCGACAATAACCCTGAACTATAATACTACGAATCCGCATTCCAATAAATCGCAACTCAAACTGAAACTAAACGTCGCCATTGTAACAATGGCATAGTGACGTAGTTCACTAACATGACCCCTAGATACGATCAGTTCGTTTCAATTAACTACTGTGCTATCACACACACTATCTCTAGTGTGGTTCCACTTGTGCTGATCGGCGGGCGGATTTATGCAAAGCCATGTTTGGGTTTGGAGACCGCATGATGAGCATAACGAACGCTAATATTATTATCTTGTGCAAGGTGATAGGGTGCAACATATGAAGCGTTTCAAAGGAGGGTAGCTTCCTCACAGCGGGATGCTACCTCGACGGACCAAGTATAGGAATTCGTCTTCCCAGAAATACACCCTCTTTCACTACAACATTAGAAACGTTTCTCCTTTTCCGTGAACGGTGTAAAATAATTTCTAATTCAGAAAATAACATTTGTAAATGTGTGAATCACGTCCGATTCGTATGACGGGGGACAGAATTTGAGCAACCAAACAGTAGTAAATCGTTAGCAGGGAAATATTTACTGGGAGATGAACAGGACCCCCCCCCCCCCACCGAGGGTCTAAAAAGTTGACGAGTATATAGTAATCTCTTAATTTTTAGAATTTTTATTATTATTGTTTCAGCTTTGTACACAAATATAATTAATTGTAGTAACTCTATTTTAAATATACAAACACTAGCAAAATACCCGTGCTTCGCTACGGAGTTTCACGTTGTACGTAATTGTACAATTATTGCTCGCTTAATAGTATAGGCTTAGATAGATTGTACAAATTCTCAACTCTTAATTTGTCTATTTACATTCATAGCAACAGCTATTTATTATTTATTTCGAGAAAATCGTTAGAGCCGTTTCCGAGAAAAAAGGACATACATTTATTAATTAATTGAACTTCGAAATTTTCTCGACTATAAGAACCTGCAAACAACGAAGTTTTTTTTCAATTTAAAACAATGATTAAAAACTCAGGACTAAAATGTATTTGGGGTTTCCAGTAAACTGAGATGTCAACCACTTCATTTACCAAGTATGCAATTCCCGCGATAAATTTCAGTATTTGGTTTTTTGCCCCTTAGGAGTGAAAGTTTTTAAAACCGTTTCTTAGTGAGCACCTAAGACCTATGATGAAGCTATGTTCAAAGTTTCATTGATATCCATTCAGTGGTTTCAGAGGTATCGTGATCTGTGAGTCAGTCAGTGGTATTTGGCTTATATAGATATCTATATCTAGCCGATTTACCCAGCGTTGCTCGGGTTCATAATTTATTCATAGGCTCATAGGCACCTATTCTTGTTCTAACGTTATATTACTTGTATATTGTATAATCTTCCTCATATTGTTACGTTCGCATTCTCACTGGAGGAATACTCTATAGCGCACCTGTTTAAGAACATGTCATAAACTGTATTCTTATATCTGGAGACGAATTCATTTGCGCGTGATGCTCCTGCTCGATTTCTAACTCTGGGAGAGGGCGAACAGCTAAATTAGTTTTCAATAAAATGTCTACAGTACTTGCACGCGCTGCGTATTTAACTGTCGTTTTATAATTCATTGTGTTAATGTTGAAATAAGGCATTTGTTAAATTAGTGTCTCCTAAAATTATTCTAACAATACAATACCTCTATATATTTCAGCTTATCAATTTTTAAATTCAAACTGAACCAAGTGCATTTATATTGTCTGACCACTATGATCTGAATACATTCACTGTCAAAACTTTGTTTTTTGTACTCGCTTATAACTTACATCGATCTTAACTTATCCACTTTTAAATTCAAACTGAAACAACTCTGAATTCACACACTATTAAGAAGTTTCTTAAGATGCATACACCACCTTTGATATTATAACCTATATCTTTATTTATAAGAGCCGTGGACTCTGGCCCCGCCGTCTTTCGCGTGATCCGACCTAAGACTCCCCGGGTTCCGTGGATGAACTCCGGGGAAGGCCCGTCGGATGACTCCCGCGCTATCTCCTACGCGGGAGACTTCCATCGATGCTATGGTAACCAGAATCTATTCTATTGGGTTGCCATAGTAACCAGATCTAATAGTTTTTTAAGACCCAAAGGACCCCCCAGATGATCGTATCGAAAAAACACCTGTCCTATGTTGGTTCTCCCGTTGCGTAAAATATTTGTGCCACGTTTGGTTGAAATCGGTCCAGTGGTTTAGAAGGAGATGTGGAAGACCCCAAAGGACCCCCCCAAAGGATCGTATCGAAAAAACTATTGTCCTATGTTGGTTCTCCCGTTGCGTAAAATATTTGTGCCAAGTTTGGTTGAAATCGGTCCAGAGGTTTAGGAGGAGATGTGGAAGACCCCAAAGGACCCCATCGAAAAAACACCTATCCTATGTTGGTTCTCCCGTTGCGTAAAATATTTGTGCCAAGTTTGATTGAAATCGGTCCAGTGGTTAAAAGGAGATGTGGAAGAATCCAAAGGACCCCCCGAAGGATCGTATCGAAAAAACACCTATCCTATGTTGGTTCTACCGTTGCGTAAAATATTTGTGCCAAGTTTGGTTGAAATCGGTCCAGTGGTTTAGGAGGAGATGTGGAAGACCCCAAAGAACCCCCCAAAGGACCCCATAGAAAAAAACACCTATCCTATGTTGATTCTTCCGTCGCGTAAAATATTTGTGCCAAGTTTGGTTGAAATCGGTCCAGTGGTTTAGGAGGAGATATGGTACATACATAAATAGGGGGGGCTTGCCCCTTAGGAGTGAAAGTTTTTAAAACTTTTTCTTAGTGAGCATCTACGACCCCATAAGAATATACCTTCAATTTTTGAGATCATTATCTTCAGTAGTTTTTGCTCTACGTTGATTCTCTGTCAGTCAGGACAAAGCCGCTTATATACTGTATATATAGAGATTTATAGCTTACACACAGAATTTGCGTATACGTTGCGTTTGAAATATGAAATACAGGAAAATCAGTTCAGTCAATAAGTATCTTATGAACAATGTTCCAATAAGGGTGTTTTTATTGTGTTATTACTGTTTACTTTATTTATTACTATTCCGGTTGTACAATGTTTACACATTTTCCGGAACCAAAGATTACAGAAGTGATTGAATTCTCATCTTCCACTGCTGCTTATCCATCCAAAGACCTTCAATTTCACGTTGCCTCAATATAGTCTGAATTTCTTCTATCCAGGCAATAGATGGTCTTCCTCTTTTCCTTCTTCCTGGTTGGGTCCATTCCATAGCACTCCTTGGCAATCTTTCCTGTGCCATTCTTTTTGTGTGTCCATGCCATTGTAATATTTTGTTTGGATAAAATCAAGAGTGGGATTTTCACATTTATTCTGTCTTTAATGACTTCATTCCAAATTTTCTCACTCTGGATACTCTTGCCGAATTTCTCCGAAAATCCATCTCTGCTGTCATTAATTTTGTTCTTGTGTGCTTATTAGTAGTCCAAACTTCTGAGCCTTAAGTAATGATACTTCTAATAATGGTTTTAAATATTTTGGTTTCATTTTCTACTGTAATTTGCTTATCCCACAGGATTCCATTTACTGTAGATATAGCTGTCTTTCCCAAATTAATTCTGGATTATATTTTTGTGTCTACCGTTTACTTTAATCGAACTGATTTCAGCCACTTTATAGATAGTAATGCTGATTATTCTTAGCTTGTTTTTTCTTTTGTATAAAGCCGACCGGACCCCGGACCCCCAAGGCCAAATTCTAGATACGCCACTGACCGTTACAGCTGTGTAATAGTATAAATCCATACGTATAGTCTAGGTATAAATATTCTTATTACATTTATGTTATATAAATAGATATGAATAAACACTTTTTTTACATTTTTAAATGTACGTATAACATTCTTAATTATCAGTAGATCATACACCAGAGGTCAGCCCTTTTGGCTGTGTTTTGCCAGACAATTAGCCAGAGTCTCTCATTCTCTTCAACTCAAAACGGATAAAATTCATGCAGAAACGAATACACACAAGGTACAACGAATACACACAAGGTACAACGAATACACACAAGGTACAACAATACACACAAGGTACAACGAATACACACGAGGTACAACGAATACACACAAGGTACAACAATACACACAAGGTACAACGAATACACACAAGGTCAACAATACACACAAGGTACAACAATACACACAAGGTACAACGAATACATACAAGGTACAACAATACACACAAGGTACAACAATACATACACACAAGGTACAACAATACATACACACAAGGTACAACAATACACACAAGGTACAACGAATACACACAAGGTACAACAATACACACAAGGTACAACAATACACTATTACTAAGTTGAAATAAAGCGGGGCCGTGGTCGGTTGCTCATAACTAGTTTCGCTCACGTTTCAATCCCAACCCTCGGTGATCTTCAGAGCCACAAAGTGGTCTTAGCTGAACAATACCCAGAGTACTTTTACCGGATATGGGCAAACCTAGTGTCAGCAAACCACACTAGCTATGTATACAGTAGGTAGGCTACGTAATTGAAGTAAGGAAACAACATATCGTGATCGTAAATAGTAGTAAACATTAAATTACTGTCACATAGGCGATAAAAGTGACAGTAACCGTAAAACATAATCGCTTACTGCACGCATATACAATAATTAATTGGGTTGCCGCCATAGTAGAGTGGCGGTGGGACCGCTGCCATGTACATTAGTGACTGGAGATAAAGTAAAGAAGATTACATAAAACTGACTGTTGTTAATAACGGGAATTCTTATGAACCGGCATGGCTGCCTCTAAAAGAATGGAATAATTTGAATATTTAACTTTTTTTATGTCAAATAACTCGTTGGAAGAAAAGATTTTTTTAATCTCAAATAGAGACTTGGAAAAAAGTGTGCAAGAACATGGGAATTCCATTTGATGGTGACACACTTTTCTCATTACAGTTTGCTGATGACCAATTGCTTTTTAGTTCAAGATTTTGAAGACAGAGTAAATGACTAGAAAACTAATACAGGAATATCAGAAATGGGGACTAAAGGTAAATATGAATAAAACAAAATACATGGGAATAGGTGACCTTCATCAAGATAAGAAAATTACAGCAGAAACTAAAACCAAAATATTTAAAAACCATTGTTAGAAGTATTGTTAGAACTTACGGCTCAGAAGTTTGGACTACTAATAAACACATAAGAACAAAATTAATGACAGCAGAGATGGACTTTTGGAGACGTTCGGAAAGAGTACCCGGACGTGAGAAAATTAGAAATGACGTCATTAAGGACAGAATGAATGTAAAAAATTCAATTGTTGATTTTATTCAAGCAAAAAAATTACAATGGTATGGACATACGAAAAGAATGACACAGGAAAGATTGCCAAGGAGAGCTATGGAATGGACCCCACCAGGAAGAAGGAAAAGAGGAAGACCACCTGTCACCTGGATAGAAGAAATTCAGACTACACTGAGGGAACGAGAGATTGAAGAAGATCTTTGGCTGGACAAGCAGCAGTGGAAGATGAGGATTCAATCACTTCTGTAATCTTTGTTTCCGGAAAATGTCTAAACATTGTACAGCCGGAATAATAATAAAATAAATAACTCGTTTGTTCCACAATAAGTGACTGCAGTATCATATGGTGTCAGAATGAAGCGTCTCAGTGTAGTTGACCAGATTGTAGACCTGGTTACCGTCCTTCGGCATGCGACTGCTCAATAGTAGTAATACCAGTCACACACGCGCTCGCGCTCGCGCGGGCACGGCTGTTGTTTCACCATTACTGTTTATCCAGTTCATTCATCTTCTTTTTCCAGTCCCTTCATTCATAACTCAAGCGACGTCACTTCTCTGTCTGTCTGTCTGTCTCTCTCTCTCTCTCTCTCTCTCTCTCTCTCTCTCTCTCTCTCTCTCTCTCTCTCTCTCTCTCTCTCTCTCTCTCTCATCTATCTACGAGGGTCAGATCTAGAGCTCAGTGGTAGAACTAACATCTTTCGTGTGCTGCAAGAGGTATATTTCGCGTGGCGTGAATAGCTGTCAGTTTCCAGATATATGAGTCAATTTATTAACTTTTTACCAGCTGTCTGAAATTTTCCTGTCACGCGTGTCTTTAAAATGCACACATCGTGTAGTGATGAATTCTCTGTTAAAAAAGTTTTAGCACCAATGGAAAATCAAAACGAAACACTGTAAGTGTGTTAGGAGATGCTGCGCCTTCAGAAACAACGGTAAGTGGGGCACACTAGAGTTTAAACGTGGTCGTACAAGCACTGAAGATGATCCCAGCAGTGGACGTCCAAAAAGTGCAACAAAAATGGCATTATTGAAAAAATTTCATGGGGTGTTGGAAGACCGCAGATTGAGGAGTGGATGGCGTTACTGAAATCATTAGGCATCTCATATGAGCGTGTGCATCATACTTTAACTCAAGAACTTAGTGTGAAAAAGCGTTGTAGAAGACGGCTCCCGAATCTGGAGTTGTATTTTTTGGGCGTCCAGTGCGGGGGGGGGGATCATTTTCATTGCTCGTACGACCACGTTTAAACTCAAGTGCCTAATTACAGACCGTTGCTTTTGAAGTCGCAGCACCTCTTGACACATTTAAAATTTCGTTTTGAGTTTCCGTTTTGTGCTAAACAATTTTTAACAAAGAATCACACCACGATGTTCAATTTTTTCCGTTTTTCAAAACACGCATGGCACGTCAATTTTAACTAGCTTTTAAACAATGAATTCATTGATGGATATATTTGTAAATTAACAGGAGTTCACATAAAATAAAATCTTGCAGCACACGAAACATTTACTTTTACCGCTAAGCTAAAGTTGTCGCTCCGCGAACTTTTCAACTGACCCTATTATCTATCTGTATGTCTATCATCTATCCATCTTCTTCTTCTCCTCAATCCAGAGGTCGGTGGGCTTTCCAATTTCTGTCCTTCAAGGAGGACAGATGACCAGGTCTAAGGATAGCGCACCCACTTGCCTTTAGAATGACAAAAACCATCCCTAAAGGCGGATTAAATGTCAGGTCAACGGTATAGGAAGAGCCCTGGAGTGGAACTGCTAATAAAGCTTTGGTGGCAAGGAGTCATTAATGAAGATCAATACCAGAGATGGCTGGAAAAACAGCTGAGAGTGTAAAGGTAGAGGGTAAACTATGTAGGCCTAAACACGTAAATCATGTAAATGAACCGTGTAAATCAGGCAAACCACATGAAAGGGGGAAAGCCGCATAAGAGACAGACTGGATTTAAGAAACGAAGGAGAAGGTCGGAATAGAAAAAGATTGACCAAGAGAGATATCACAACGGGTGAAAAGTGAGAAATTAGAGGAAGATGAGAGAAAGAGTGGCAGAGCTACCAGAAAGGGCAGAGTAGCAAGAAAGAAGGGGGCAGAGAGAGAGAGAAAGAGAAAGAGAGATGTTTGGAAAAATTAGTAATAAAGAATCAAGTGTTGGGAACAAACTGCGGGCTATTGGGCCGTGGTCCGCCAATGTTGTTACTCACAGACGCTTCGACCTCTAATCTGGAGGCCATCTTCAGTGTATAAAAAAACGATTCAACAACTCTAGTATAGAAACAACAAGTATTTGGCACAGTACTGTCAGTTAACACTGACGAACACCGTGTCAATGGGTGAATCGTTTTTTATACACTGAAGATGGCGTCCAGAGGAGATGCTGAAACGTATGTGAGTCGATCACGGCCGAAGTTTAATCAGTTTCTTCCCAACACTGTTGAGCCGGGCCGTCAAAGCCTTACATACAAAATAATTTTTCAGTGAAGGTTTAGTGAGGATCGGTCAAAAATAACACAAATTTTTTAACTTATTTGTGTCGACGTTTCGACAGTGTTTATTGTCATCATCAGCATTGTCGAAACGTCGACAAAAATAAGTTAAAAAATTTTTGTTATTTTTGACCGATCCTCACTAACCCTTCATTGAAAAGTTCATTGATTGACGGTCACTACGAATTTAAGGATTTAATACAAAATAATGAAAATTTTGTCCAAAAACCTAATTATTCACATCCAAAAATGAATTACAATTAACTTAGTTGAAAACAAAACTGATATATATTCCGCGTGTTACAAACACTGAAACAGAAAAATAAGTTAATAGTACTTCTTTATTCTTAGAAAGAGAAAGAGAGATGAGTAGAGAAACGAGGAAAAGGAGGTGCAGGAGGAGGAGGAGAAGGAGGAGAGAGAGAGAGAGAGAGAGAGAGAGAGTGAGATTGTGTTTGATGGCAGTGAGTGGAGTGCAGTGACTGCGACCGACAATGTTTGTACTGCAGCTTCAATATGCGCTGCTGCTCTTATTCCATATAAGGAACACGATTCACACAATCTTCTCGCCACTTCGTCATCACGGACGTTGTTCCTATTAAGCTGTAATCGGTGATTTAATGCGGTGGACACACACACGTATGTAGTGGACCTGACAAGGTTATTGTAAGAGAACGAAAAATAACGTGGATCTCCCACAACTGATTTGAGTGTTACATGTGTAGCTTGTGTTCCACGTAGATCGTTTGCAATGAAACGTACAGATGTGGGGCATCCCAAGTCAGATAGTCTTCTAATGTAATAATCATCTTCTTTCCTATCTTCAGACGATTGCCTTTGTACCCGTTCCCTATCACAGATTCACTCTCCATCTCATTCTACAAGGACAAATCAAAAGGCAATCTTATAAAGCGTTAGTCTTGTGTCTTGCCTATGTTTAACATGATGGCGGCAATAATAATAATATTGTAGTAGTAGTTGTTGTTATCATTATTGTTGTTGTTGTTGTTTTTATAATAATAATAATGTCTGTGGGGAAAGAAGTCAACAACAAGTTGGATTAAAGGAGTCAAAAAGGATTTAGAAAAAAATAATAACGCAGAAAAAGCAACTGACAGAGACATTTTTCGGGCAAAATTGTTAAAAATCGAAGGAGTCCAGGGTAAGAGAGAGAAAGACTCAGGTTCAAAGTGGACTGAAGACAGGAAGAAGAGACATAGTGAAAAGATGAAAGAATATTGGAGAAAAAGAAAATAACAAGGAATAAAGAATTGAAATTGGCATCTGGTCCTCAGATATCCGATACAAAAAATATAGTAATAATAATAATAATAATAACGTTCTTGTAGTAGTAGTCGTTGTCATTATCTTTGTTGTTGTTTTTCTAATAGACTAATAATTATTATTTTTATATTATAATTATATAATAATATTATATAATAATTATTATTATCTTGTGCAGCCGTGAGCAGAGAGGAATTATGGTGAGATCGGCTATTACCTCACCCAGTTTCTGACTCCAGACGGGTATTTTTGACTTTACCTCCATGTTCCATAAGGAAATGGAAGTATGGTGATGGCAAAAAAAATCGTGTTCGAGATAACTGCACATTCTGATTGTACTACCCTCAAACATGAAAAAAAGTCATTTTTCGAAAAGTGTCTGTGTGTCTGTCTGTCTATCTGTCTGTGTCTCTGTGTCTACCTGTCTATAGATTTTTTTCTATGGCAAACGATAAGAGACGCAAATTCAAATAGAATCAAATAATGTTTCGCATACAGCTCTGAATTGTAGAGTTCTCAAGACCTATTGTTTTTGGTGAAGACCGGTTAAGGGTAAGGGGTAGTTTACCAGCAACGTTTTATGTTTAACAAGGGTAATTTTTTCTATGACGAACGATAACTGCCGTAAATTCAAACAGAATCAAATACTTTTTTGCACACCTTCCTAAATTACAGAGTACTCAAGGTGTTTTGATTTTGGTGAAGATCGGTTAAGAGAAAAAGGGTAGTTTACCTGCAACGTTTTATGTTTTAACAAGGGTAATTTTTTCTATGACGAACGATAACTGCCGTAAATTCAAAGATAATGAAATAATTTTTTGCATACGTTCCTGATTTGTAGAGGTCTCAAGATCTATTGATTTTGGTGAAGATCAGTTAAGGGAAAGGGGTAGTTTACTAGAGTCACCAGAGTACCTGTACTGCCTTGAAGCTGCGGACGATCCCCCCCCCCGTGCATTCTTCGTCTGCGACCGATGGGAGCAACACAGAAGATCGTTGCAAGATGATCTCTCCGGATAACATTGTTGAAGCAATGCTTCAAGGGGAGGACACCTGGAACTGTGTGGCACGCTTCGCAGAAGAGATTCTTCGAGTATTTGGACAATACAATATAAAAAGAATAACAAGTCAGATGTGATCCCTAGAGCTTAAGGACAACAGGCGTACTCCGAAGTAGTGTGTCAAACAGTTTTAGGTTAGTGTACTAGAAGAGGAAAGTGAGGTGGTATTTTAGTGGGTTTGGGTATAATACGCAAACCCACAGACCCCGAAAGTTTGCACCCTTCCGGACACTTGTATAGCAATGTTTTTCACCTGTCCTCGTAAAAATTATTATTATAATTGCCATATCATGAGCTGATTTTAAACAATTTATTTCCTTCTCAAATACTATGTCCTTCTTCTCAATCTACAAACTGCGCGTTTGTAGAACCAACCAGATCGGACGCAACGACAGAGGAGGACGTTGGCATTGGGTGTGAGGTGGTACCGACCGACTGTCTGCGGTCTGCGTTCTGCGGTCAGTCGCTATTCATCGGATACTAAAAAACCGCAGAGAGTATTAATTATCCCCACTGCTGGAGGGAAGAGAGAGAGAGAGAGAATGGTATTAGACACAACAGAACGTGCGGAATATTCAGTGCCAGCATTCCTCCGGATGTTTTAATGGCCCTGTTAAAAACAGTTAATTTTTAGAAAAGTTGTAGTTAACTTACAATACAAAATTGAATTTTTAAAAATTGTAAACATATTAATGTGTGAATAATAATCTCTTATTCTTCAGCCAAAGAAAGCAATTTGTTATTCGTTTAGACCAGACTAATCATTATTGTTATTTCTTCTGTACAATGTTTACACATTTTCCGGAACCAAATATGACAGAAGTGATTAAATTCTCAGCTTCCACTGCTGCTTGTCCATCCAAAGATCTTCGTCAATTTCTCGTTCCCTTAATATAGTCTGAATTTCTTCTATCCAGATGATAGCTAGTCTTCCTCTTTTCCTTCTTCCTGGTGGGGTCCATTCCATAACTCTCCTTAGCAATCTTTCCTGTGACATTCTTTTCGTGTGTACATACCATTGTAATTTTGTTTGTTTGGATAAAATCAACAATTGAAATTTTCATATTCATTCTGTCCTTAATTACTTCATTTCTAACAGAATAATCACTGTTGCACACCGATATAGAAAAATTATTCCGATTAGCGCTTTCAAGCTTCTCAGCTCATGGTCAGATCGGAATTGACGATGTCATTCCGATCATCGTCAGAATTCCGATCTGACGATGAGCTGAGAAGCTTGAAAGCGCTAATAGGAATAATTTTTCTATAGTGGTGTGCAACAGTGATAATTCTGTTGGTGATTATAACCACTAACACAACTTTCTTCATTAGACTTCATTTCCAATTTTCTCACGTCTGGATACTCTTGCCGAACGTCTCCAAAAGTCCATCTCTGCTGTCATTAATTTTGTTCTTCTTGTTCATTAACTTGTGAGCCGTAAGTCATGATACTTCTAACAATGGTTTCAAATATTTTGGTTTTAGTTTCTGCTGTAATTTGCTTATCTTGATGAAGACCATCTATCTAAATCATGATACTTCTAACAATGGTTTTAAATACCATGGATCCGACCATCAGATTCTGTATTTATACCAGTGGGTTAGTATAAAGTTTTTATAATGGGAACACCAAAATTTTGAGATGGTACACGGGTACATACGTAGAAAAATATATATTCCCTTTTGGTAAGGCAATCTGTTATTACGTGAAATCTTGTTCATGTTCTTATGGCTTAGGTTTTCACCCTAGTTAAGCACTATCATACGTGTGATATCATCCAATTGTTAACTAATCCCATCACCCTGTTGAGCTTGATATGTGCTTGGTCGATGCTACGACAATAATAATAATAACAACAACAACAACAACAATAATAATAATAATCATCATCATCATCATCTTCTTCAAGGATTAAACCAAGGATAGTTTGTTCCGGTCTCAAATAGGCAAAGATTAGAGCTGATCACTCCAGCTCGGACGTCCCTCACCCCTCCGTCCCCTCGGCTTATAGTTTCTATAGTTGTTTGGGGATGCGGCAGTCATCCATTCGACAAAGAGATCTTCCCACCAATTCAGCCGATATTGGGCGATCCTGTCGAGTATACTCATAATATTCAGTTCCTGTCGTATATCTGTGTTTCTTCTTTGATCATGGAGAGTATACCCTGCCACGTGCCTGAGAAATCTCATTTCAGCCTCTTGGATACGACTGGCCTGGCCTTTCGTTAAAATCCAATTCTCAGACCCAAAAAAGAAGTCTGGGAAGGTCTATCATCTTGTAGAATTTTAGGCGTGTTCCTTTACTTGCTGAGTTAAGGGTTTGCCTGATGGTCCCGCACGTAAGGTTGAACTTATGCAACTTATTCACAACGTCGTTGCTTGCAGTATAAAAGACACACTGTAGCCCCGGTATTCAAAATTGTCAACTTGTTCCAGGACAGTACCATCTATAACAATTTTTGCCCGTACGGGCTGATCAGTTCCACGAAAAGCCACCACCTTGGTCTTAAATGTGGATATTTGCAATCCAGAGTCTACTCAGAGTGGATAGACACAATTTTTCTCCTTGCCCTACAGAAACCTAACCTTCTGCCCATAAAGACATTTTGTCACGTGGTCACAAAAAGCGTTACTAAATACAATTGGTTTCCGTCGTCGATGAAGCTCCCTGCTGTCTATCCATTGTATCAATGACCAAGTTTCTACTGCTTTGTGTAAACTACCATGACGAAATGTGTTTTGTTTATTCAACTGCCCTGCGTCTCGAGTGAAAATATACGTACAAAATGTAATAAGGAAAGGTCGAGGTTTTTTTTAGGCGAACGGCTCTCTGTTTAAAGTATACATTCTTGAAATGTATCTTACAATGTTAATTTTATTTCTCACACCAACGTACCCTCCCCCTAAGGGTAGTCCCTTTGAGTGACAAAACAATTTGTCTTTGTCAAGAAACAGATGCTTTTACTTTGGTGAACAGTGAACACCCTAGTGTTCTAACTCTTTCAAATAATAATTCTACACTTACATTTTTCCTTATATTACATAAAAATTCATGAAGATGACATAAATTTAACATGAAGAAAGCGAAAGAGAAAACATATTCAATTACAGTTTCATATGACCCATTAAGGTGTAAGCTTGTGATAAATGACAGAATAGTAGAATAAATAATGCAGATAGACTACTTAGCAACAAGGCTTACAAGTAACAATAGGGCAGATCAAGAAATACAACATCAATTGATGAAAGCAAGAAGAATTGCTGAATGCATGAATAACCTTATATGGGATAATAAATACCTCACACAAGAAGCAAAAACTAGGGTTTACAAGAGCACAATACGTCCAGTAATGTCCTGCGCATCAGAGACCAAGCCTGATACAGCAACACCTCAAAGAAAACGACAAACTATAGAAATTACTATATTACGGAGGGCACTAGGTACGATGGTTGCCAAGGAACAATATGAGAGAAACGTGAAATGTAATAGATTGTAACTCTTGGCTTGCGGAAAGAAGAATGATATAGAATGAACACATATCAAGAATGGATGACACAAGGCTAGTAAAAAGGTAAGAGATAGCCAACCAAACACGAAGTGGAGGATTGGTTGCCCAAGGAAGAGGTGGAGTGACAGTATGTAGGACCGTTGTTATAGAAGAGGACAGAGTCCTAACAAGGAAGTTAAAGAAGAAGAAGACATAAAACTTCTAAGTGATTAATATGCGTATATAAGTCTAAATGAACATATATGATACTACACAGTCTATGACTATTCATTGTTACAATGTGACATTCTATGTGTCCGATGACCGCTGACCGAGTATCATCCTCGTCATTAATTCTCATGATTTTTGTTAACCAACATTATTTTCATTCCACAACTTGCATCCCATCTTCTGAGTATGTAAAATTCTTTGTATGGTAGTTGTCTCAACCAGGGGTGCCGGCAGGGGGGAGGGATCGTGTCGATATTTAGAAAATTTTGGGGGATTTTTTTTTTACTATTGCTTGAAAAATCTTCCCCAATTTTACAAAACTGTAAAAAGCTTATAACGGACACGTATCAGATGCACAATAAATCTACCTTGTTCATATTATGATAATGCAATTTAAATTACATTTTGTTTTTTATTTACTGTATTAATAAAGTACAGCATGCAATAGAACTTTGTGTTTATATTTTTTATTTATATTGCTTTCTGCTACACTTTAGTACACTACGGAAAGGTCCAAAAACAGAATGAAATTTTTATAGTATTTTATAGATAAAAACAGATATAAGTGAGACGTTTAAGTTAAAAAACTAAGTATCTTTTCAATAAAGTCATAGAGTACTGGTATTGTAAAACAAATCACGTTTTACTGAAAATATTAATTTGTGATTTATTTTTAGAAATCCTTATTTTTTTTTAGTTTATAACTACCTACAATCAATGTATCGTTTCGGTAAAAGGTAATATTTTGTAATAGTTTTGAGTTAGAAACCCCGGCCTTTGCTCGATTAGGTAAGAAATTTTACTGTAAAAGAGAGAAAAGGTCTTGTCTGAAGAAAGGAGTGATTTTTTTATAAAATTGAGGGAATCGTCATAGTTGTTGGTGGGGCACCTGTGGTCTCTAAAATCACCAAATATCATCAGTGAATATTAAGCAATCTTATTGCAATGTCCACTCCTTTGCATCTACTGTATTTATTCGTTCGTAAAACGCGACAAATGTAACAATCTACGTAGAGCTGGTTACTTGATAAGATCAGGGCCACGTTACAGGTTACACACCACTTTTCTTGTTGTCTAACGCATAAGTAGTTATTCGTGTCTATATTAATTAGCTTATAACAAAATATTAATTTGTTTTGTTTTTTCGTTTGTTCCAGGTATGTTGTTTGGCACCTGCCCACATTTACTAAACAGTTTTAGGTCTGTGTACTGGACCGATGTAAGTAATACAAAACACGCTGCATATGTTGTATTTAATAAATAGTTTTATCTCCGCTACAAAGCCAAAAACTGTGTTATTTGTAGGTAAACATAAGATTAAAACGAAGATAGTTCTTCATCAAATGTTTACGGCATTACCTTCTAGTCGTCTTATCGTTTACGATATTACTTTCTTGTCGTCTTATCGTTTACGGCATTATCTTCTTGTCGTCTTATCGTTTACGGCATTACCTTCTTGTCGTCTTATCGTTTACGATATTACCTTCTAGTCGTCTTATCGTTTACGATATTACTTTGTTGTCGTCTTATCCTTTACGGCATTACCTTCTTGTCGTCTTATCCTTTACGGCATTTCTTTCTTGTCGTCTTATCCTTTACGGCATTACCTTCTTGTCGTCTTGTCGCTTATTTACGGCATTAGATTCTTGTCGTCTTGTCGCTTATTTACGGCATTACCTTCTTGTCGTATACGGGATAGTTCTTAATTTAAAAAATTGTGTCGTTTTGATTACGTGGTATGTGATGTTCGTACCAAAACGAAACGGCTCGCTGGTTAAGTAGTAAAAAAGAAACATGAAAATTGGTGGAAGTCTACATGGGGAGGGGGTACTTGAAGGTGGGAAAACAGTGATGAGAACAGCGGCAACGGCGGGATAGCATAACGGATAAGACCCTTGGATGCGTACTGTAGACGAGAGCAGTGACTGATACAGTCTGCGTACAGATAACGTACACTTAACTGTCCTTCGTATGCCGACACACTACTGTTAGTGAGTACTGGGCCTCACATCAAATACGAGATGCACGGATGATGTAAAAAGTTGAATTGCACAAGTAAGAGGGGCATTTCTTAAGAACAGACCTCTTTTGGCGACCTCTAAACGTGTCCCTCGATACCTGGAAGACATTTATAAAGAGTTTCATTGGGAAAATAATCCGCATATGTGATGTTTTCTGTTTAGTGGCAGCATGCAGTGAGCGGGCAATTACTCGACGTAGTAATCGCCAGTAACAACGCATTTTAGAATCATTCCATGATGACAGCGTTCTCTGTACAGTGGAAGGGGTAACATATTACACTCTGTATGCCGCAGTCGCAAGTGTGGTTGTTAGTATCGTAGCAGTAGCATGAATTTCATGCAGTTAATAGCACGGATTCAGCCATACAATTTCTACAAGAGAAAAGTATTTTACACAACCCGAGAGTTTGTACGAACGGGTATCATATGAAATTGTATACAGCAGGTAAAGACCGTTGGGTTTTTTTGCCGGAAATCCAAACATGTGCAACAGGCTACATTCCTAAACAATTCTCGGTTAGATTTCGCACAAGGTATCGAGATGATAAATTTGAAAAAAATTATTGAAAACATTGTTCAATTTATGTCTCCCAAATAATCTATATTTTGTTTTTGCAGCTGTAATAATTTATGAAACGTATCGTTATATTTGTAGTTATCAGTTAAATTTGTATTTAATTTGTAGTTGTTAATTATGTAGGCAATTAATTGTAGAATGTAAATAAATTGTAAGTAAAATTGTAAATAAGATATAAACTAGAATAAAATGTAAATTACTAGTAAATTTTAAATATAAAATAAAGGTAGGCTATGTAAATAGTAAACAAAATGTATAATGATATAAATATGTTAAAAGATAAAATTAAAAAGTTCATTTAAACGTAGATCAAAATGTGTGGGGGATGTGTGTGTGTTTACGACGAGTGGCTGGCTACTGCTACGTCGAGTAATTGCTCACTGCACGCTGCCACTAAACAGGAAAGATCCCACGGAAACCTTGACTTTGAGGAAAGTAAAGAGGAGCTACCTTGAAGCTTTTGGTGCTGGAGCAGGGCCTTAAGAATAATATAGACGGAAAGAGTATCTAATGAACAAGTATTGAAGAGAGTGGGTGAAAAAAGTACGCTGATTGTATCCACTGTGAAAGAAGTAGTATGGTTTGACGCGATTGGAACTGGTTCACCACGCTAATCGAGGGGCGTAGTGGGAAGGGAAGGCGCAGACAGGAGTGCATGGATGCGGTTAAAGAAGGAAGAAGGTATGTGGTGCTCAAGAGGCTGTCTACCCAAAGGAAGCACACAAACCTCACGAGAAGAAGAAGAGACTGAGTCTTACTGGCACTATTTTGTAATCCACCAAACATTTTCCCACGCTTTAGGAATGTCTGGTCTAGACAGCACTTGTCGAAACCAACTACTAATGGATGTCGATAGTACGTTTTATCTTTGTTTCGTCGTTATATCACAAAGGGTGTCGTTATCGCCAATATACTGTATTTATAACACAGTAGACTGCTGTAAGTGAAGTGTAAAACGAGTTCGCAGGTAAACAAAAGGAAGCCCCACAGTTTGGGGGCAACAGAGGGCGCCGCATCGTTACTACGGAAATAGTTTTATGGCGCTAGGTATAAACTGAAATGTGTGAGTATATCGTGCGCGCGCGTGTATGCGTGTGTGAATGAGAGGAAGGCGGTCACTGACTCGCAGGAGATCCACTTCAAACCAGTGCAGCTGCCTTCAGAGAAATCCGGAGGGAAAACTATTGACAACAAACAGCCATTCGATCGGTTAAATTGTGTGTGTGTGTGTGTGTGTGTGTGTGTCTTTCTTTTCCCGGAGGGAGTAGATCCTTTTCTCGAGTTTTTTTGTTGGTCTCAGACATCAGCTTTCAGCGATCTGTTCACACTTCTGTTTTCGTTGTTCTTTATAGTTGCAAACAAAATACCTGTTTAGCACGTACCGTACAGAAAACGAGTGGTAAAAAAAAAGTAAACAGTTCCGAAACAGAAAAAGGTTAGCGTCGACGGTTCTCTGTGGTTGGAGGCACAAAACCATTTCCGAAAGAAGGTAGGGACACGAAAACGATTTAGATATAAATATTATTATTAAGTCAACCAACGGTAGGTCCAGATACAAAAAATTTTGTTTACTGTAAGAGAACGATGTCAAACTATAAACGTAGAGATGGACCGGTGATGAACAGTTAATAGAAGGTAGGCAAAAGTTGGCACACTGCGATGCAAGTGGAATGGAAAAAGCAGAGTTTGCCTTCGATAACGAAAAAATGTAAATTTAATTTAAAAAGTTGTGTTAGTGGTTATAATTAGGCCTACAAACAGAGTAATCACTGTTGCACACCACTACAGAAAAATTATTCCGATTAGCGCGTCCAAGGTTCACAGCTCATCGTCAGATCGGAAATCAGCTCATCGTAGATTTCAGATCTGACGATGAGCTGTGAAGCTTGAAAGCGCTAATCGGAATAATTTTTCTATAGTGGTGTACAACAGTGATAATTCTGTTTGTGAAAAAATGTAAAACCTCGCCAACTATGTAGATAGCTGCAAATGTAAACATAAATGAATATTAATCATCATCACCATCGCCTTAACGGTTTTAGGCTTTAGCGGCCTGTTTCTACTCCACAGTCCACCTTTTCTTAAGTCCACCAACTTTTCTTCTGCATCTAGGGTTGTAATCTTTCGCTATCTTCGGTATTCTACTTACACTCTAAATCCTCGACATTCTACTTTCGCTACTTCGGTATTAATATAATTGTAACATATCTGAATCAAAGACAAAAATAAAGGCATTTATAGGTGATGAACCGGTTCGTACCAAAATATGCATAGACAACACTTGCATAGAACAAGTAAGACATTTCAACTATCTTGGACGTGACATTATTTATGATCAAGATAGAGATATAGAAAAATAAAGTGGCGAATTTCGCAAGAATGTGTGTGGAACGATCTGGAAACCGTTGGGAAGTAAACGTAGAAAATAAACCCAAATAAAAGTTTATAAAACAATGGCAATATCTACACTACTGTATGGCTCTGAAACTTGGGTCATAAATAAAAGGTGCAAACGGCAGAAGTGAATATTAATGACAGTAATAATAATATCCTCAAATTAGTAGTGACCGTCAAGCAATAAACGATTAGCGAAAGAAGGTTTACCGGGGATTGGTCGATAAGTGGAGACGTTTTCTCATTATTTGTGTCTACGTTTTGACAACATTTATTGTCATCATCAGGACCTGTGATTATTTCTCTATTGTCCAAACACGGGATCCTGATGATGACAATAAATACTTTCAAAACGTAGACACACATAATATGGAAATTGTAACTGTACTTTTTGACGATCCCCTCCAAACCTTCCTTCGCTGAATAATAATAATCATAATCATGATAAAGATTATGATAACCATATGGTAATAAAAATAATATCTCATTCTAACTATGAACAAGAAAATGACGATGGAATAATTGGAAATCCCTGAGAGGAGAATATTAAGAAACTACTGGGGTTATATAGAGAACGATATAGAAGACGCTATAACAATGGGTTTATATATTATAACGATTCATATTAGCGTCCTATCTGAGCGTTATATGAAAGTGATAGACGGTACGAGTGTAGCGCCGTAAGCAAGAGAGAGAGAGCGTATAATCGCAGCCATCTCGCTCTAACCACGTCACCGCGACATCAGAAAACTTTATATACATATTAAGCAAATTACAGACACGTTTAGGAAATGAAGAATTGCTTTTTATGGGTGTTTTCAGAGAACGAATCTCAATAAACTCATAGTAAGACTCTTCAACTAACTTGGAAAAATGAAAATGGCTAGTACATAGATTAAAATAACAGGAAAGGACGTAGAAGATCTTCATATTACCCAAAGAGATATCAAAGAATGTGTACCGCTTAGGAAAAATTACATAACTCTGCAGGTTTCCAGACAAACCCCAGAAAGTAGACCGGTGCCGTTTGCGTTGAGGAAAGAAGAGAGAATAAAGAAGGTGTCGGAGAGAAGAAAGAAGAAAGGGAAATAGTAGTTGAAATGAAGATATTTTACAGTGCCCCTCATACGAGGAAAATATTAATAATATTTTTATTATATAATAATTTATATTAATATTTTCATATATATATTGTAACGAAACCTTGTTTGTTGTTACAATTATATAGCTCGTGTTTAGATTTAAAAATAATGTTCGTGTTAAAAAAAAAAATTTGTTTATGAAAATTTTTTTTTTATTATATAATTAATTAAAAACAATTAATTAATTATGTTTTGTGGTGTTCAGAAACGTTTATTTATTGTTTTAATTGTTTTATTGACTTTTCGGTATTTTTAAATTCTCTCGCCACTTGATAGATTCGTCTCCAAGAACAATCGATTTGTTTACTTTTCTTATTTGGAGGTTATCTTCCTTCTTCGTGGTGAGATCCTGGTGGTTACTTCTATTAAATTTAATTATTATATTATTTATATTCTAGGAATGAAAAACTGTGTAAGTATGAAATAAATAAGAAATTTTATTAACAAATCAATATCTTTTGACTCTTTATCGATTTGTCAATCGATTCTCAGGGTGTTGTTTTATCGTACAATTATTTATATCAGGATTCTTTTAGCAGTTATTTTATGGTAAGTCAGAGAAATAAGGGTTAAGTTTATCAAGTATAACAGTACAAATATATCACCTTAAAAATTAAAAATACAGATGTAATATTTGATATATAATGGTAAGTAAGCTTTTGTCAAACCAATCCGTAGTGGAGGCTGTGTTGAGTTGTATTGTGGGTAATCAATGATGGCTGCCTCTCGTCTATAGTTGGAAACTGGTCTCACCTCGCTGATTCAAAGTTTAAATAAAGATGCTTTTCCTCTGAAGTTTCGTCCTGGTGGCTGCAATTCTTCCTTCTTGTGTTGGTGGAGTGTCTCTGGTTCGGTTTTGGTGTTGTACTTGGAAAATTAGTGTAGAATTAAGTCACATTCACTTTTGTATGTTAGGCGTATGTTCGCACTTTTATGGTTAAGTGTTTTTACTGTTTTAATGGTTTTAAATGTGTAATCACTGGTGTTCTGTTCTGTATTGTGTTGGTTGAATGTCTGTAGGTGTTTATTTCACTCGGTCTCCGTTTAAAATATGTTTTTTGTTGAAACTCCCGTTCGTCACTTTTAGGCTTCGAAAACGTTCACCATTACGGTTGTAGCAAATAGGTTAAGGTTTTTAAGCACACATATCAAGTGTATCATTCAACGTTCAATAATCAACTAATTTACTTACTCCTTCCTTGGCCAAAGTCTTAGCCAAGACAATATTATTCAAAGCATTGTTCGAAATTTCTATTGCATCTTGTGGATGTGATAATTTACATTATATAACTGATTATATTTTTGTTATTCTTCAAATTTATTAGCTAGTAACTACTTAATCTTCCCCTTCAGTTCATTCTGCGTAATTTGATACCAAATAATGTAGTTTTATTAAGTTTTTAGTCAAAAATGGTATTTTTGTTTCTTCATTTTGTAATGTAATTTTTAAAATCCTGCTTTCTGTCCTTGTCTTTCAAATGAAGCCATATTATAAGTTATAG
This sequence comes from Magicicada septendecula, assembly GCA_034769895.1. Taxonomy (NCBI): domain Eukaryota; kingdom Metazoa; phylum Arthropoda; class Insecta; order Hemiptera; family Cicadidae; genus Magicicada; species Magicicada septendecula. The sequence goes on from CM068371.1 coordinate 7,395,008, forward strand.
TATTGATTATATTAAATTTCAGATTGTAATAAAAGGTTTATCTTCCCTTAATTTCTTGCAATTAGCTTAATCGGTTATGTTTTAAAATATTATTCAGTAATATATGACTCCCCTCTCTAAATTTTGAGTTTTTACATTTCCATTTTTAACAATAATTCTGGATATAATTTTACAAAATCTTCCATACTTATATTTCTAATTACATGACTTTATTACTGATTTACCTTATGTAAATTCCTTCAGTTTAAATGTATTTCTATACTTATTTAATCAAATTTGATGCTGTTTTTAGTTTTTAAATTGGCCTAGATTTCTAATAGTTTTTACATACAAAGTTTTTTTTTTAAATAATACATATTGATTTATACCCTCTCTGATTTTCATTGCTATTGTGACATAGGTTGACATTTTCTTATTTTAACAAGTTAACAAATAGGACATGGTTCATACCATTAATACATAACATATAAATCAAATTAATATTTGTCTTTTTAACTCAGACATTGTATACTTATTGATTGATAAAATACACAAGAAATATTATAAATAAGGAATGTTAGATTCTGACATTTTAAACTTAACTATTGCTAACACCTTATTCTATACAAACAAATATAATTATTATAATCTTATCCTATATTTCTTAATCTAGGTTTGACTATCAGTTCTCATCTGTTTTTGGGTTTTTTGGGGTAATGATACCTTCTCACTTCACTGTTATTATGGCCTGCTCTGTTCTATTTTGTTCATTCTAATGAATGTTATTTTAAAAAGAGTGGCAGTTATCTACAAAAAACACATGTATTATAGGTCATGATAATACTCCAGTTACATTATTCATGTACACAAATTAAATCACTTTAAAGTTGTAGTATTTCATCATCTACTCAGTTTGTGAACACCAATATTTGAATATAAGGTTTATTTTCTGTAACACTAAAACTTGCACTGATTCTCTATTTATTCCTTGATTCTAATTCGAAATAGTTATATAGTTTTACTAGAATCAAGAAATCTATTTATAGATTATAATGAAGATTTGTTTTTCGATGTTATATTGTTATCTCACATTGGTTCACTTTCAATTCTTACTCTATACACTTTTTGGTTTACATCTATGGTACATGTGGTTTTTACCTTTGATATTTTGTTATACTTGGATTTATTATTATTATTATATTTATTTAGGGGTTTGGGTTTTTTTATAAGAGCATTCCTTCTTCTTGTGGATGCTGTCTTGCTCTTGTTTCTTCATTGATTCCTTCTCTTCTTCTGGTTTCTTATAAAATTATTTTCTTCATCTTCTTGTGGATGTCATCAGGCTTTGATTTTCTTCCTCACCTACTCTTCTTGTTTCTTACAACATATTTACTTTTCTTGTTGTGGGTTTAGTCAATTTCTGGGTTTCTTCCTTACCTACTCCTATCCTACCTGGGTATTACCTGTTTTCTCATATTTAGTTTTTTAAACTGGTTTTGATGATTCATCACTCCTTGTAACATTTATTTTACATGAACTTTTATTTTAATCAATGATTGTATTCCACGGTGGTTCTTAATTAACTCTTTATATTATTTTGCTTTCTCGGATTTAATTATGTTATTATTTTATTTCTATGATCATTTTACCATTCATTTTTATGGGTTTATCTGTCATGCCCATATATGACAATATATATATATATAAGTTTATTATTTTTATTATATTGTTACGGAATACGGAACGTTCTGGTACTATGGAGAATGTTGTTATACGCATTTCTCGCTTAGTCCAGTACGTGCTTGTTTCCGCCAAGGCCGCGGTGTAGTATCGTCTGGAATAATTTTCGAGTACTTGTTAAGGACGTATATTATGGAACCCTGCAGACTACAAATAGCCAACACCTGCCGCTTAGAAGTCAGTTTATGTTGGGCGATTTGTCAAGTGGTTGTGTGTTGTAATTAGTGCGGAATTCTTTACAGTTGACATTATTATTATGTGTGGACAAATTTAACTGGAATTATTGTACGAGTTGATTACAAATTGTTATTTGTGATTAATTAAAGTTGGTAATTAGTGACTTCATTGGTGTCTGTATTTTGTTTTCCACTGTACCATACGACGATCAGTGAGACCGTCGTACAATTTAATAAACAGAATAATAATAGTAGTCGTAGCTATTCTCATAATCATGTTTACTACTAATGTCCTTCATGGTCCAGTAAGTTTCCACGATTGTTTGCTTGTTGATAATTATTATATATTGTGCTATCTTGTATCTGTTCATTGCTCAGAATACTTCACTGAATAGGGCTACATAATCCTCGCCTCTACAGCCCAGACCGAGCCTTGGCCTCCAAAAGAAATTGCCTCCAATTGTTCCTGTCCTCATCCGTCCGCCACCAATTCACTGGGCCCAGCTTCCTTGCATCACTGCCGACTTGTCCAACCATCTGTTCTTCGATCTTCCGATCTTCCTTTTCCCTGTTGGCTTGGTTTCATAATTCTTTTTGCCGTTCGTTCGTCATCCATTCTCTGAACGCGTCCTGCCCACCTTAATCTATTAATTTTGCCAAATCGGACAACTGTAATGTCATTTTACTTAGCATAAAATTAATTATTATTTCTCTTTCTCCAGACTGCGTTCTGTTGAATTGGCCCATAAATCCTTCTCAGTATCTTCCTTTCAAACACAGCCAGCCTCTGTACCCAGCACTCAGAGCCATATGTAACTACAGGCCTTACTAATGTCTTATAAAGACGTGGCTTAAGTTTCTGCGGTTAATAGTCTTGATTTAAAATGTTTATTCAGCCCGTAATACCTTCTATTAGCAGCCAGAATTCTTCTTTAAATTTCTTTTGTGCAGTTATTCTCAGCGTCGACGTATATGTCCCCAGATATACGAAGCCTTTTACTCTTTCAGAATTATAGCCACCTATTAGTATTGCTACGACAGCATAGAACAATCTACGCGTTTATCGAATGCGCCAGAAAGATCTCGATGTAAGCGTGTGGTGTACGTGCTACTAGACGCATTTTGCGAGAATTTTCTCGACTGTGCCAGGCTTCGCTCGGGCACTCGGACTGTGACAAGGCCGTAGCAATTACGTAGTTCGCGAGAGATAAGACGCAGTTTGGAAGCTTCTGGTGTGTGAGCGTAACTATAAATACATCGCGTCGCGGCCTTAGTTTTCAGTTCCATGCGAGATTTTGGATAGTGCGGTTCGAGAGTATTAGTGCGATATATTTACAGAGCGGTTCGGGTTATTACTGTGTACGTGCAAGTAGTTAGTAGTGAAGTGTTGCGTTTTATATTCGGACGGTATAATTGTAATACAATTGAGTTTTAATATTTGTGGACATTTTATTGCGTGTGTACAATTTTCATTTGATTTGTTGTAGAGACTGTGTTGTTAATTACGAACTGTTTACTGTAACAATTAAAGGTGTGATTAGTGACTTGATTGGTGTCTTGTACTTATTTTGTTTCCACTGTACCTAGTAGACCGTCGTAACAATACATTAGAAATATTATCATTATTGCTTCCCACAGCCATAAACTTTGTTTTATTTTCATTTATAAAAGCCCCATACTCTCAGCCGATGGTTCAAGTGCTCTAAAGGCATCCTTCATATTATTTTCATTTCTGCTGATAATTATCTATATCATCTGCATATGCTAGGAGCTGGACTAAAAACCTCTGCTCAACAGTCCGTTAAGGAGCAAGGCGTACCGCGCGGCTTTTGTGTTAGTGTGACGGTTGCATGGCTAGTAATTCACAGCCAGGGGGCGGCGCTGTTATCTCAGCGCCTACTCAGTTCTGCCTCACGACGCACGACGCTGAGTGCACGCCGTACGGAGCCTCCGCCGGGAATTGAACCCGGGACCACGAGCGCATCAATCGCTTTTTTAATAAAGGAGCTGGACTGCATACGCTAGGAGCTGGACTCCGTATGCTAGGAGCTGGACTCCGTATGCTAGGAGCTGGACTCCGTATGCTAGGAGCTGGACTCCTTTATTAAAAATATGTCCTCGTGTTTGTATTCCAGAGTCTCGTAATACCTTTTCAAGCGCAATGTTGAACAGTAGGGAGGCTAGGACATCTCCCTGTTGAAGTCCATTCATGGTATCAACAGAGCGGGAGAGATGTTCATTTGGAGCTGTATAGTGTAGCTCTCACCATTCTAATTAATTTTGGAGGAATATGAAGCTCATGCATGGCTCTATTAACCTTGTCATATGCCGCTTGGAAGTCTATGAATAGGTCTCCACTACGTATTCAAGGGTCTTTTCAAGTATCTGTTTGAGAGTGCAAATTTGGTCCATAGTAGATTTTCCTTTAAAGAATCCACTGAATTCGTTACAAAACTAAACGACAATGACTAAATCGTTTGTGGCTTCCAAAAGCGGCATAATCGCTGCGTCTCGTCGCAGCGGATAGGAGGTAAGTGTAAAGTACGTGAAAGCGCGCGCGCGCGCTCGATGTAACGGTAGAGGAGCAACGCACGCCATCCTCAGCAGCCAGCTGGTCGGTGTTGTGCTGTTAATTGAAACATCGCAGCAACATTCCTTACCGAGTCTGGCACCATTAATGATTGCCTCAATTAAACAGCCGTACTGACTGGGGCAAGCTTTGTCTGAATGTGCAAGTAGGCCTACAGCGTAATAGGTCTCTCTCTCTCTCACACACACACACGTGTCCAAATTGTTAAATAGGGGGACGGTCATTGTTTTGTGAAACAAATGTTAAAACAAGAGTAAATTCTTGGATTACGAATGAAGGAGGGTGAGACACACAGACAAAGCGAAGAACTACCAAATAACGAAATTCATCATTATCTTCAGCAAGGATTGAAAAAATAATGGTTTAATTATTCAAATTATTATGTAAGGCGTAGGCTACTGACCGATGTTATAATCAGACCTTTCGGCGTCACCTCTGTGTTCCAGTGAACGGTTTTTTGAAACGACTAACAAGGTATCCTTCAGAACAAGGAAGGCCTTTGCCTCCTGACGCACACCATCAGCTGTTTCAAAAACCATTCACTGAAGATGGCCTCCAGAGGTGAGGTCGAAGATAACATCGACCAGCATGAGAATTATAGTCGACCACGACCTTACAGCCCCGCTAACGATATTTTGAACAGTATTAAATGTATTGTTTTTCGAGAGGGTGTACAGCCTATATCTTCATTAGAACACTGGAACGACATTTTGTTTCGCGACGGAGCCGTTTTGCCGCATTGTGTCGCAAAGCGTCGCAGGTGACTCTACTGCCATTACGATCTATAAAGCGCCACACACTGGCTGCGACATTGTCTAGAGGGGTCGCGAGGCCCCTTGTGTCCAAAGAACAAGCTCCTTCAATTTACGTCTCGCAACAAAACAGCTTCTGACATTTTCGACTGGATTCTAACCACATGACCGCATTGGCGGCGCGTTTATATTACACCTACTTAGTCCTACATACAAATTTTTAATGTCCTTTCGTTCTGATTCTCGCATATTGTTGTGTATTTATTATTATTATTATTATTATTATTATTATTATTATTATTATCTCCGGCACTGGCAAGATCGTTGGGATAGAGAGAATAGAGGAAGATGGACCGCAAGGTTCATACCAACTTGAAGGAATGGATCGACCGCCAACACGGTGAGGTCAACTACTATCTGACCCAGTTGATCAGTGACCACGGCAATTTTAATGCCTACCTCCATAGAATGGGAGAGGTGCAAAGCCCAGCATGCCAACACGGGGAATCTTCCCATGAAGATGCCTCGCACACGTTTTTAAAGTGCTCCCGATTCGCAAGACAGAGGATATCACTGGAAATGGAGCTCGGGGAGTTCACGCCCGAGAGCGTAGTTGCGCTTATGCTTCGTTGTAAGGCGGAATGGGACCGCATCAATGCATTTATTCAGTGGGTCCTACTAGAAAAAAATACAGGCCCGACGGGCAGTAGAAGATGACGAACAACTAGAAGCTGCCCGATTAGGGCGCAATAGACATCATCCTGAAGTAACACGCTAAGTGGTTCCAGGATGGATATGAATGCCTGAATTAGAGGTGGGGTTTTTAATGGGTGAGAGTCCCACACACCAGAGGAAGCACGGCCTCCTCTGACTGTGTATAAAGCATTTTCCCACCCTAAAAATATATTATTATTAATTGTTATTGAGTATAAAATGGAATCTAGTGTAGGTAGAGTTGAAACTGAAGTACATTCAAAATAGATGCCACGAACCCACGAACAACACACTTTTTCAGCTGAAAAATAGCTGACGAAAAAACTGTTTTGTCGTGAGCCAATGTCCCAAGCCTGTCTCCACAGAAGCGACGCTTCGCAACACGGTTCTGTCGCAAAACAAAATGTCGTTCCAGCGTGCCGCCAGCCTAAGACACTCAACGACAATGTCCTTCTTTTGTTCCAGAACAGCGTTTGTAGAAAGCGCTACCTGACTATACCTAAATCGATTTTTACAATATTACGCAAGGACCAGCGTTTACTTTAATTCATTCCTCATTATCTAACACCACAATGCCCAGCGTTTCACGTGCATTGTACCGGCCACAAACGAAATTTCGTAGCAGAACGAACGCGATCAGTGTGCGATTGGTTACGCGAGCGCGCTCTCTCTCTCGCATTGCCGCCGCTAAAAACAAATTATCAACGCTTTTCCATTCGCTTGGTGTTGACAAAACCTTTGCATCACGTCAAAGAACAGAGCGGAACGCGTAAGCAGTAGGCTGTACAACTTTGTATAGGCAAGACAAGAGAGCGGCGTTTATTGCCTTACAAGACGCGTGCCTGCCTTGAATGGCAATGAAGCCTGAAGCCTGTCAACGCTGATATCAACGAGAAGTGTTGAACTTTTGTCGCTTCTGAATGCGAGACCCCTTTTACAGTTTGCGAAGCTATTAAATCTGTATATAAAGTTGTCAAGTCGCTCAAGTTATCGTCGTGACGTGACTTTATGATGACTTTGCATAAGCACATAAGTAATCTAATAATGTAATAAGTAATAAGTAATGTAACGTAATTCACTGATAATAATAAACAAGAGACAAATCTTTCAGTTACTGTAGTACATACAGTCGTCAGCGGCTATGAAAACGTGACTCATGCTTGGCAAGTTCTTTTCACTTTTTATTTTAAAGTAAATATTGTTTTAAGTAAATAGTGAGGCCGTGGGTCATGACAGAAAAGGAAAGTGGCAAGATTCAGAGTGCTGAAATGCAGTTTCTTCGAAATACTTTAAATTATACATTGGAAGATGGAATAAGTAATGAAGATATCAGAGCAGAAATCGAAGTAAAGGACGTAAATGAAATTATTTCAATTTACAGAACACAACCTGCAAGGGATGACAGAGGATCGATTACCGAAAGCGGCACTGATCGATAGGAGAGACGTGGGTCGTCCGAGGACGAGATGGGTGCCGGAACTACTTAATGTAAACTAATCCTTGAAGAGGAGAAGAAGAAGAAGTAAATATTGTTTGGCTATGTAAAATTATGATAATGATCTTATCGGCGGACTCACGTCCGTTGAGTTGGCGGAGTCCTAAATTGGACCGAGTGTGAGGGAAAGAATACGGCAGTCTGCCTTTCCATTGGCCTGGTAGGGTAGTGTTTCCCTGCCGCCGCCAGAAGATGGAGGAAAAGCTGTAGACTGATTTAATACTGTAGTATTAAAGGTGTGATTTAATACTTTCTCACCGATATTCCTGTTAAAATTCTAGTAGTTTGCGTCTGTCTTCCAGGACGATTTACAACAGCTTCAGTGAGGTAATAACATCTCCCAGTCGAACTCCTTTTCCGATCTTCAGCTTACTTATGTCTTCAAGTAGTTTTTACAGAACCACTTTAGATAACGTTAATATTTTTGATACTTTTGCGTGTCTAGAATCTTCTTAATCTTGTGACAAAACTAGTTGATTCAGTTAACTCGCCAATGAAATTAGTGACTTTCTTTTAATTACTCGGACAGTGTCACTTAATTCACACAAACAGTATCTTTTCTTTATAGTAACTAACGCCAGGTTATTGGTTTTAACCTATACTATTTTCTTCTTTTCACACACGCTTTTCTCGCTTAAGTAGTTTCTTCTTATTCCTCTACTTCTACTACTCCTCCTGGTCCACCTTCTCCTCCTCTTCCCCTTCCGTCTTCTTCTTTTGTCTTCTTCTTCTTACTTTGTACGTGTCTTAAACTTATTATTATTCTGACTGTACAATATTTACACATTTCCGGGACCAAATATTACAGACGTGATTGAATTCTCATTTATCTTTTTTGAATCCATCCGGCTGCAATCTATTTGGTTTCTTAATATTTTCTTTTTTTTTCAAAGACTGGGGAGTTGGGCCATTGCATTAACCCCAACCTGGAGGACCAGGCAATTTTTAATCAAGGTTTACTTCCTTCAGCCTTTGATAAACCAGTATCCAACTACAAGGCAGCAGCTGCTAGCTTTGGTCAGCCCCGGGTATTTTATTTCCCCGGTACCCACCTTATCTGGTGAGCATACCCCTTCTGTCTGTCGTTGAACGGTCTGACACTCGTTACGTTTGCGAACACGCTGCGCCCCAAACAGTTACGTCATTTATTTTGGTGATGGTTCACGTTTCTTACATATATTTGTCAAGAGTGGTCTTTTATAGAGGGTGCATTCTGTTGGTATACTATGGTTCCCGAGTAAATACAATTACAATACTTCGCCCAACAAACAATGAATGGAATGAAAAGTAGAAAGACGCCAGGACGTCACGGAATAAATGCTGGCACAGAGTTAATAAAATGTGGTGGCACATTATTGCATTTACGAATTCTCCATTTTCTAAATAACATTTGGATGGAAAACAAAATTCCGAAAGAATGGAGGCGGGCAAAAGTGATTTCGTTATATATAAAGGGAGACAGAACAGATAGAAGTAATTACAAAGGAATAAGCTTGCTGGACTCAACGTACAAAATATATACAAAAATTCTCAATCACAGATTAAGAGTTATTACAGATGCATTACTTCTTGGAAGAGCAAATAGGTTTTAGAATGGATTTTAAAAAAGAAAAGCGGCAAGATTCAAAGTGCTGAAATGCAGTTTCTTCGAAACACTTTAAATTATACATTGCAAGATAGAATAAGAAATGAAGATATCAGAGCAGAACTCGAAGTAAAGGATATAAATGAAATTATTTCAATTTACAGAAGACAATGGTAGGATCATCTCCAAAGGATGGCAGAGGATCGATTGCCGTAAGTGGCACTGAACTATAAAGCCGTTGGTAGAAGAGACGTGGGTCGTCCGAGGATGAGGTGGGTGATGGATATAGGTTTATACAACCTAATCCGTGAAGAGGAGAAGAAGAAGAAGCCAATTACTTCGCAGTAGAAGTACATAATAAAGAGTTGTCACTGTCACTAACATCAACGTACAGAAGATTCGCCGTAACAGTTCGCAGAACAGTCAACTCTTACTGGGAGAAGTCAACTACTCGCACTTCAAGTGCTTGTATCGTTCGGCGAAATCACAGCTCATCTGGCCGCTGTTGCCTTATTTCTAGTCAGCCAAGATCTCCTGTGTGAAGTAACGTTGACAAGGAAGCACCAGAATGTTCAACTTTAGTCGGGCAATCTTCTGTGTCGTTTCTAACGATTTCGCGACACGTGACAAGCGTCACGTAGGCCGCAGACATGTTACCCTTCGGATAACAGTATTTTGAACAAGAAGAAGAAGATTATGATGATGCTGTTGGTTGGAAGAAGAAGAAGAAGAAGGAGTATAGGGAGGATTTAATTTTAAAAAAACAGAGTGTAGAAAGTGGAAAACATGATTGTGATGACAGAAAGGCAGTAAGGTGTGGTTACGCTGTTTTAGATGAGTTCATTTTCTTGCCGCTGAGATTGAGTACTGTGATCATAACAAACGAAATGAATGCCGTACACCGTGCGTAAACCATGAGTCGTGTGCTTAATGAAGCCCTTTTCACTTTGCCCAGAGCTCTCCGGCTTCCGTTCCTTGTCGTACAGTTTTAACGAAATCACATCGTTATTCCGTGCCTTCCACTGTCTAACTTAATTTTATTTTTCCGCTCACTTCGTTCTGTATTTTTAATACCTACACTGTCTCGTTATATGTTTCTCGCTTTATCGTTGTTTCGTGTACGTATTTGCCGTTATAACGGTCTGTCCTTATTAACATTTCATCGCTTAATTTACGCTACCCGTGTTACTCCCCTTTCGCGCGACATTGCTCAACTTTTTCATGAACTTTCCCTCCCTCCGTTCGTCTGCCTGTCCGTCTATCTATCCATCTATCTATCTATCTCTTTCCTTCTCTACTTCTCTCTTTGAAATACCATCTTCCCTAACTTTCTTCCCACTTCTACCTTCATTATCCACTTATTTGACTTGAATGCTGCCGCCGTCTCCTAATTTCTAAAGCCTCCCTTGAATTCCGGTACGGCTCTACCTTCTTAACTCCTCCCCCCCAACCTTAGTCTATTTTCAGTATTTCACTTATTACTTATTTCCCTTAACCCATATCACCGTCTGCTAATTTCCACAGGCTCCTTTGAAATCCCTAGTATCCTTACCACTCTAACTCCTACCACTCCTCCATCTTCTTTATAAACTTATTTGCCTTTCATCCGTGTCGTGAACTCTTAATTTCCTCAGGTGCCAACGAACGAATTCCCATCGTTATCTATGCAGTTCACTTTCTATGTTCACTCTTCACAATTTGCCTTCAGGCATGTCTTCTACCATTTCCCATCCCACATACGTTTAGAATTCCTGTCCCCCCCCTCTCTCTCTCTCTCTCTCTCTCTCTCTCTCTCTCTCTCTCCACCTATCTATATATCTCTTTCTCTCATACAATCTTGATTCTTCAATTTTTTACCTGCAATTCTGTTGGTTTATTCGGCTCCTTAGAATTCCCTTCCGTCCGTTCATTAGTACCTGTCACTATTTCACTCTCTCTCTTTCTCTCAAACCCACCCAGATGTACACACATGCGGGCGACCGCGCATCCAAAAGTACGTTTTATATACACATTCTGTAACGATGTAATTATGATGATGATGAGATGCTCGTTTAGCCCCGCGTTGGGATCGCCAATTTGTTATATTTACTTTTACCGAGTCATGTAAAAGCCCCAAGTTGCGGTGCCAATTTGTTATGTTACGAGTTCCTTTGTTTATTTTTCTTTTTATTTGTTAGAAATTTATTATATCGTATTGTAGTTTTAATTGTGGTTAATAATGTTTAAAATCGATTTTGATAACGACTTATTTAATAGCTCTTCTTTGCACTGAGTAGTTCGTTTAAACTGAAGCTCAGATACGAATTAGTCGGGTTGACTCCCTCGCAGGCGCATGTGGATAGGTGTTAATCGCCGTATGTTCAATTGTTGCTGAAATAAACACAACTTATGTACTCACCATGTACTTACTGAGTTTGAAGGTCTAGTTCGTTAACAAACACGTTAACAAACGAATAGATAACTCGATTGTAATATATGAGAGTTAACTGGTGCCACCTGTGGAAGTACTAATGGTTACCTAACACGTATCAGTATTGTCTATTAAATGAAAGTCTTCAACTCTTTTTTCTGTTACACAATTTGATTTATTAACATATTTTAATAAATTGGAATTTCTTAGTTGATATTTATAACTATAATATTTATATTATATATTTATATTTATAACTAACTGGGTGTTTACCTTCATTTTATCATTAACATTATTTCGTATTAACTCTTACTCTCAGGGTAGTGAAACTATTTTTGTTTAAAAGAAATTTAAAATATAACATTGAATCTTTGTTCATTAGTTTTACAATGTTCTCGTGGTTTCTTTGAGACTGCAAGATACATAACAGAAAATGTCTCCACTACTGTCTAAACTGTGTAGTTGGAACTGATTTGTCTAAACAAAACGACATTAAAAGTTTTTTAAATTATTAACATAGTTATGAATTCGACTATCGTCAACATTAAGGTTACTTCAGGCATACTGATCTGCTTTGTATAAACAAAACGACATTAAAAGTTTTTTAATTAACATAGTTATGAATTCGACTATCGTCAACATTAAGGTTACTTCAGGCATACTGATCTGCTTTGTATAAACAAAACGACATTAAAAGTTTTTAAATTATTAACATAGAATTATAAATTCGACTATCGTCAACATTAAGGTTACTTCAGGCATACTGAACTGCTTTGTATAAACAAAGCGACATTAAAAGTTTTTAAATTATTAACATAGAATTATAAATTCGACTATCATCAACACTAGGGTTACTTCAGGCATGCTGAGTTGATACAAAGTATTATCTAATTTAAAATAATGTAACTCCTTAACCTATACATAACAAAATACATAAATAATTGGAATCATAAGTTCCTCTAATGTTCGTTACAAATTATCATGTCCATTGAATGCTGAACTCTTGTCAGGTAAACATAATACAGTAATATACTGCTCAAATAGATTTGGTTAAAATATTCACTGATTGTTTATGGATTGGAACAATAATAATCATAAAGTTTGATAACCTCCACTCGAGTTCATATTAACTCATTGTCTATCTCATTAAATTGGTTAAACTTCGTAATGTAGGTGGAAAAATATTTATTTTTTCTATAAAAATTCAAATAATGTTCATTAATGTTCGTGAATTAATGTCAACTAATTTATTTATTCACGTTTACAAGCTATGAGATTTCATAGTTGCTTCCATGACTCAATGTCAAAATCATAAAAATTTATGTTTCCAAGTTAAAATTCAATAAGTATAATAAAACGCCATACTTCCTGTAATTCACTTTAATACAACCTACTGCACCTTCTGCAATGTTGTGTCACTAGTGCAGTTGCATTTATTCATTAAACTCGCCACTTATAAAATGTTTTGGTTATGTTGACCAATGTTTACATTTATACCGCACAGCTGATTTGATTCCGAATTCGACTTAATCACGCACAGAAAAATGGCCGTCGTACTGCTTCGCTCGCCAGATATGAAGTGTGAAGAAATTTGCTCCTCTCCGCTGTTCCAATTTTGGGATTACATACCCCCCTGTTGATTTTGATCGATTTCATTGGCTTAGAGATTGCTCCTGTTCCTCAGAGCGAGGTCACTCCCTCGGCGAAATTAATTAATTTGTCTAAAATTGTTAACGACTTTGGGGTGGAGAGTACCGTTATGACGCTATCTTTTGCCCCAAAATAAACATAATTTCCTTTAAATCGGTTTAACGCCCTTGCGTTACTATTAATACTTTATATAGCCACACCATGTTATTACAATTGATTTGCTCTTTAAAACAAGTCCTCACAAGACATATGTTGGTGCATTAATTAAAAAGTTAATGTTTTTCACTTACGACTATGACATATTTCTTGTGATTTTACATGTTTAATTATGGAAATTGAACAAATGGTGATTACATTTCATCCATATGTTTCTTCCCAAGTCTTTTTATGATAATCTCTACTACAATAATTGTCTAAAATTAATAAAATTACAATATTTGGTCTATGTTTTCTTTGGCCTAGAGCATAGTTAATTTGATTCACTCTTTTTTATTTAAATCATTGGTTCTGTCCATTTTTTTCTGTAATATAGTCAATCTGAGATGTCCATTACAACTTCTGGATATCTCAGCTTTTCTTCAAATATAATTAATTTCTTGTTTTTAGTTTTATTAGTATTCATAGTTTTAGTATGCCATGTGTCGTTATGATTTGCTTCATGGTTAATGATATACTCAATTTTAAGTGATTCTTTTTTGTACAAATGGTCTTTATAGTCTAAAGAGTGTTTTATAATGGTTAGTCTCCCATTATTGTATGTGATACTGTGAATAATTCGCTAATACTTCCTGCATCTAGTATAGTTAGACAGTTACCTTAATTTTCCATAATTATGGTTTAATTAATAGTTCATTATCATTATTCTATACTATAATAGTAGTATTACATATTGCAGTACACATTTATGTCACTGTCCTTCTCTGGTTTACAATATTATGGGAATTCTGAGTGTGTGTAATGAGTACCTCTTTCTGTCCATTTCAGTTTGTGTAATTACATTAAACACCACACATGTCACTCTTAATTATTGAATCATAACACTAGGTTTGTCTTTATAATGTCTATTTTCATTATTGCATAACCTAAACTAGTTTTACAATGTGTTACTCTTAGATAGTTATAATTACAAGTGAATTTGTACCAGAATTGAGGTTATCTGGGACCCCCTTGTCTGACAACAATGGTCTAAGCATTTTATCCCCTGATCTCAATGTTGTAATGTTATTATTTTACACTTCTGCTCTTATTAACCATTGTTTATTATTTTTTCACGCTATCTTTACATGTTTACTGGTGATTACCAGGTTTTCTTTTATATATCTTCATTCGGTTTACTTGTATTAAAAGCAGGCATGGTACTCTGTTATTGCTATGACAACTAACTCATTCTTATATTCCAATATCTTATTTCATTGTTTTTATTGTTGATTAATTATATTTTCACTTTAAAATAAAGAGTTTTAGTCATGAGTAATAAAGGTCAAGTCTTTAGTAATAGTTTGACCCTGTCTGTGTGTCTTTACTGTTTCTTAACTCTGTAGACTTCTTGCTTTATTTGTTTCATTATCTCTTGGTACACATATTGGCACATTGTAGAGTAGATTTGCTAACTCTTCCTCGCTTATCACTTTATTTGTGTTTATTCATGTTACCTACTATATCTTGTTGGTGTCAGTCGTTGGTATATGGTTTTGTCCTCTCACTTACCATATCTATTGGGTTATTGGTTAATCACATTATTATGTTGTTTTCTATATTTCTTCTTCATTATTGTTTACGATTCTTCATTTATTATTTTAATTAGTTCGCAGACCGGATATTATATTTAGTACACTATTATTCATCTCTTGGGTGTTCTAGTGTTAATTAATGAGTGTTTTATTCCTTATAGTTGTTTTTAAATGTACGGTGAAGATATGTACCGATACAATACACACGAACAAAAAGTATACACATGTAAGCATTAGTGGTGGCGAATACAATGTTTTCGCTCTCAGTGTACATACTGGTGATAAATCAAGTTGGCTGTGTTGTCAAAGCGTACTGTGTAGTGTAGTGTAGTTAACTGGTGAATAGTTTTGTTGGCAGTTTGTAATTACTGATGAGTTCAGTTTTGTCAGCAAAACACCCGCCACTGTAGGCACAAACACGGTTAGTTCTACTATAGATTTAACCATTGTAAACTGTGTAATTTGGTTATGTCAAAACTATTTTATTGTCCTCCTTACTTGTGTTACGTACATGCCCTTACTAGCAAAAGACCCTCCCCCTCCCCCAAAATTACAGCTTGTCCCCTTCACGCGTCTATATTCAACTATGTCAAATAAGACATTTCATCTTCTTTCTCAGGACGTTGTCGTTGCCGTCGTCTTTTTGTCTTTTTCTTGTCCTTCTTCTTCTTCTTTTTCATCATCTTCATTATCATGATCATCATCATCACCTTCTTCTTCTTCTTCTTTTTCTTCTTCGTCTTCTTCTTCTTCTTCTTCTTCTTCTTCTTCTTCTTCTTCTTCTTCTCCTCCTCTTCCTCCTCCTCCTTATTTTCTTTTCTTCTTCTTCTACTTGATACTTCCTTGGTTTCGCCGAGCCTTGATTCTCTGCTAGTATGTATTTGTAAGTCTGCTTCCATATTCTTCCAGTCTGTGTAGATGATTCAACCACCTCCTACCTGCCTATTTCTACCTGCTTTTGTGGAACCCTAATTGATTTTAAATTTCCATCTCCGCCGCTTCAATCTCGTATAAACCTGAACTTGATAAAATCCATGTCTCGCCACCGTACATGCAACGGCGATTACCCTGTAACATATTAT
This sequence comes from Magicicada septendecula, assembly GCA_034769895.1. Classification (NCBI taxonomy): domain Eukaryota; kingdom Metazoa; phylum Arthropoda; class Insecta; order Hemiptera; family Cicadidae; genus Magicicada; species Magicicada septendecula. The sequence continues at coordinate 7,410,911 of CM068371.1, forward strand.
TCAGTTCGGTAGATTTTATACTTAAGGTTCTCCTGATACATCGCTATATACAAAGAAGAACATATTTTATATGTTTTCTATTACCTACCATTTCTTGTTTAAATTATGACTTTGTTTTTTGGTTCCCACTAAGATGTATCATCAACAGAGAACGTACACTTGTACTTGTTCTCCATGAGCCATGCCGTGTAGCATGTATATTTTGGAAAACGTTCATCAGATTACATCTTTGATGACAACATAATAAGATAATCCTTTGTAATATAATCCTTCTCAGTTATAAAATCCTTCGTTTCTGTTTATCAGCTTTTTTGTTTGTAAATTTATGGCATGTGGTTAGCCGTGGTGCCGGCTTTATCTTCCGTGTCGGATCTTCTCCCAAGATGTTTACAAGAATTATTCCCTACAATGTTACCGTATTTTGTAATGATGGTTTGTCCGCAGTGGGTATGTCTTTGGTACATTATTGTGTTTCAGACTGTGTAATTAGTAGTTACGTCGAACGAGTAACATTGTCTCGGGCAAAAGGATGATATTCGGAAGCCTCTTTGATGTAATAATACATTGTTAATTGCGCCCTACTTCTTGAAACTGTCACTGTGCACCAATCAGATCGCACCGTTAGCAAGATGAGATTACCGTTTTGAGTCCTCATTGCTACAAGTAGTAGTATTCATCAACCGCAGTTTATCACCTTCAATGGAGCCGACCCGTCGTATCGTCACCATTCTTCTGTAAGTATAGCCGTTGTTTACTTATGCACAGAAATATGTCTACAACGTAACTTTAATTGATAGGAGATTAAAAATTAATTACCACTGATAACTGTTGCTTTAATGCCGACTGTCATCCTATAGGCCGAGGTATTATTACATGACCTCCGTCCTTACCAACTAACCGACCTGTCTCAGTTTTAATGGCTTAAAAATTCTGAAACAGGTAACTCCTTATACTCTTGTTTATGATCGCATTTGGTTTTCAGAGTCATTTACTTTTCACCAATCCTAATGTAGGCCTACGTCGAAGGATTTTCTTTTCAAAGATGTTTACTTGTCTCCTGATTGTTTAGCAAGTACCCATAATTCAGATACATTGATCTTATAGTAGTTGACCGAGCGAAGCTAGTTCTCAGTGTGAACTCGACCGTTTCCCATCTGCCTACTACGGGGCATGGCTCACGATAGGTTTTGAACGCGTCAACCGATTTTCGTAAAAAATTACGTGTCCACACTTTTACCATAGAGAAGCATATTTTGAGATTGACCCCCCCCCCAAATAGGAGGGCCGGCGGGAGGCACAAATGTGAGGGGATTAAAATTGTAAAAAAATCGCAAAATCCCATGTGGGTATCAAATTAAATTGAACTTGGCCGAAAATCTGTATATAATGTTCATTTTCGAGACTTTCAAAATGGTTGGACTCAGGACTCAAAATTTTGCTACAATCGCAAAAATTCATGTGGGGTTTCCAATTAAAGATAATTTTAACTAACATTCGTATGTAGTGTTAGGTTTTAGAAATTTCAAAATTTTGGGACCCGAAGGGCAAAAAAAAAAATATTTGAAAAATCGTGAAAATCCAACAGATGTCACACTAAAAGGAATTTTAATCCAAATCCTAATGTTTCCAATTTTTTGCGTTTATTTTAAGATTCTGTGCTTCACAAAACTGTTATATTATTAAAGAAATTGTAGAGTCATCGTGATTTTTGTAATTTTTCACGTAATTGAAAAACTATCAAATATCGAAATTTATGTATTAATAAATGTAGTTCTTTCATTAATTCTTTTAATTATATCTAAAATTAATGTGCTGATTGATGCTGGTATTATAATCAAACGTTCTGGCCTCACCTCTGGAGGACATGTTCAGTGAAAGGTATTCGAAACGCCTAATAAGATGTGCGTCAGTAAACCAGAGTACTGTGGCGAAGGCTGGGGCAAGTAGAATACCTTTCACTGAAGATGGCCTCCATAGGAGAGGCCGAAAAGTCGGATTATAGTACCAACATCAATCAGCATGAAAATTTTAGCAGACCATGGCCTTACAGCCCGGATAATAATAAGTTACTTAAGTAAACAAAACACGGAAGGATACCCGAATGAAATTTTATAAAACTGTAGCTGTCCCCAAATTCCTGTATGCTAGTGAGACATGGACTTTTGGTAAAAGGGACGTGCGGAGGATTCAGGCAGCCGAAATGAAATTTCTAAGAGGAACGCAATGTTGTTGTCTCTTGGTTCGGAGAAGGAACGAGGATATTAGACGCGATTTAAACATTGTATCATTGCACCAGAAGATTGAAGACGACAGAAGGACATGGTGTGAACACTTGAATCTCATGCCTGATATTCGTCTACCTGTTGCTACCTTGGGTTATCATCCTACTGGAATGGCCTACTTCCCGGAACTGTCACTGTGAGGGACCCAAGGTTGTTCTCTCTTGGATCGGAGAAGGAACGAGGATATTATACACGATTTAAATATTGTATCGTTGCACCAGAAGATTGAAGACCACAGAAGGAGACGGTGTGAACACTTCAATCGCATGCCTGATATCCGGCTACCTTGGGTTGTCACACTACTGGGAAGAGAGATGTCGGTAGACCGTGGAGGAGAAGGGTTCCGGAACACGACTAAGACCTAGTCCTTGGAATGGTGATGATGATGATGATGATGATGATAATTATAATTGTAATGACGGCCGTGAAACTATAAGAAACAGATAAAACTTGTTCGTACGAAAACTTGAGCGAGTTCTGCAACTCGAGGGTTTACTAATTGAAAATACCGTTACTTTGTTTTTTTGCGCAAAATCTACTATTTAAAAGTCCGGCAACACGGAAAAATTAGCATTATTCATACGTAGCCCTACCTCTTTATAAATAATTCACAGCCATCCCCACCAGTAACAGCAACACACACGCAATCAGCTGACGTTTAACTGTTTCTAACAACATCTGTTTGACAGTGATACGAGACGGAATACAAAGAGACAGATTTCACGGGCCTGTGACCGTTTTGAATACACGTTTTGTGTGAATTTATGATGAAGTTGGCTTTGTGCGCTGCTGTTCTGTTGTGTGTTTATGTTTCTCACTCTCTTAGACTCTGTCTCTCTCACTCTTGCTGCGTGTACCAAAGTACTAACTATAAGCCGTACTAAACAAAAACAAAAAAAAACAGTTAACAGCAAACAGAATCGCGTTGCTTCCCGTTCGCTGAAAGAAGAGTGTCAGTATTCTATCGTCACCACTAATTATGCGTTCACGTGGTACAATAGGGTCACGAACCTCAGTCATGAAAGACCACCTACTATAGGTGTGCTAAACTACTATTTGAAAATAACAGGTACGAACGAAACAGTTTCAAAAAAAATAACACGTACAAATACCTGTTATTAGCCTATATACCTATTACACATATACCTGTATTATATAATTTGTTATAAGAAATGAATTGAAACTAATAGCATTAATAGTGTTACTGTACACTGTGACTTTATTAAGCTGTTACTGTTTAATATAAAATTAGAAACTAGAGAATTTATTGGACTATCTCCCTTTGGGAATACCAATACAAGTTTTCACTAGGAGTAAACAAACTGACATAGATTTTATATTAAATTAGTGATTCTATTTTTTTTTTAGACAAATCAGTTGCTATACTCAGGCTATTAAATTTAGAGTGCACGTAATAGCACAACAAATAATGTAAAAAAAAAATCAGAAACATATAATAAAAACATAACAGTAAGCCACAAGAGTTACAGCAATCACATCATTTACGTGAGATGTGCAGTGAATTGAAAGTCATCTCCGAAATCATATTAACAAAAAGTACTATATGGGCTGTCAGCTACTCTGTAGGTTATAACAAAATATAATTCGCTTTTTCAAAATTTACCAAGTTGGTGACTAGTATAATATATAATTTGTTATTATAATCTGTATTTTATATCTACATAACACACGAGAATAAATGCAACATCAGTATGAATTTTTTTCATTTATTAAAAAGAGCTTCGTCTCTTTGGCATAGAGATATTCTGAACCTCGCTGTTTTGCTTCGTTTCGTACTTCTATGGCAATCGGCACATGCGCAGAATGAAGTATTCAGCCCCATAAATTGACTTTGTACTCATGTACTCGTAATACTCGTAGTACTCGTTTATTCGTGCTCCCGTGACGCGGAACCGCGAGGTCGCGAGTAATAGGAACGGGTACTTTCAATTTTCAGTTATCGTTGAATCGGAACAGGTATTTCAACTTTTCAGTCACTGTTATATCCGTTCCACAAAAATAATCGTTCCAAAATACCTGTTATAAGTATATCCGCCCACCTCTACGCCCTACAGTTATCAGGAGAAAAGCAACATAGTAGCGTGAATTGTCGTTCATTTGTATAGATGCAAAATATTACAGTGTTAAACTGGAATATAACTCGATTACCCACTTATGTGGCAAACTGGAATAATCTCAGTGAATATTCTAGTTGCCGAGTTATTAGGCTGTGCTGTAATGCTGTTGATTGAAACAGACGTTTGAGCCCCCCCCCTCCCCCACCGACTACAGTGTTGTGGATGGAATCTTTAGTACTGTGGAAACTGGTGAGCAACGTACCAGTTGCCTTACAAATCGTAACGCTGAACACAGTCTCCAGTGGCGGAGCCGAAATGTCTGTTTCAATCAACAGCATTGGACCACGTCTTATTAGCCTCGCAATTAGTCAGAATATTAAGTTAGTAGACGCCTGCCGCGAAAGCCTAAGTAATCACAGTAAGGGTCGGTTGCTAACGCATGCGCAGTGAGATATTTTAAAGACGAAACAGGCAAAACGCCTATTCCGTGAGGTGCAGAAGAAGAAGAAAATACAGTCGAGAAAGAGAGAGAGTGGGTGAGAGAGCGGGAGAGAGTGAGAGAGAGCGAGACTGACTACTTACCTACTTACAGATTTGAAAACGCATACGATCAGTAAAAAACTTCGTGAAAATTTACTCTGTGTGTGTGTGTGTGTGCGCGCGCGCGCGCTATACGGTCCAGTTGTGTCTCGACTGCTGTCTCCGCACTGGCAATAAATAACGCACCAGATTTTCGTGATCCCAAATCGGCGCTAGCTACAGAGGCGCGCGGGTGAAACAGTCAGATATACGGATATGATATGAATCCAGTGTACAAACTGCAGACTCACGTACTCTGTCTGCAGCAACAGCAGCTGGTAGACGACGTATTGAGTAATGGTTCTCCGCGGTAGTCTGGATTTCATAAAGCGGACTTGGAGCTTCTACGTGATTCTCCTCATATTACGCTGTGCTCAGAACTGACTAACTTGCAGCTGTTACTTCTGTCGTGAATCACAACTGATTTTCATATAGTATAATTGTCGGTTTCTGTATTGTCTTCTGAGAATAAATTTTTATTGTAATTTGAGAAGTGGAAAATACTTTTGATGACGTGAAAATAGATAGACATATATTTGTATTTTAATAAAAAACTGGATAGGTGACCTTTCCAAGATAGATTCGCCTATTAAAATACATGGTAATAGGTGAACTTCATCAAGACTTCATATTGGAGGAAGACATGGGGAAGATTTCATATACAGAGGAACACAGGTATTTAGGGGTCAAAATTACCGCCAGTGGGAAGCTAGACAAAGAAATGCAATCCAGAATTAATTTGTGAAAGATGGCTGTATCTACATAAAATGGAATCCTGTGGGATAAGCAAATTACAGCAGAAACTAAAACCAAAATATTTAAAACCATTGTTAAAAGTATCATGACGTACGTCTCAGAAGTTTGGACTACTAATAAACACACAAGAACAAAGTTAATGAGAGCAGAGATGGACGTTTGAAGACGTCTCGACAAGAATATCCAGACGTGAGAAAATTAGAAACAAAGTCATTAAGTGCAGAATTAATGTGAAAAATACAATTGTTGATTTTATTGAAAGAAAAAATTACAATGGTATGGACACACCGAAAAGAATGATACAGGAAGTTGCCAAGGAGAGTTATGGAATGGATCCCACCAGGAAGAAGGAAAAGAAAACCACCTATCACCTGGATAGAAGAAATTCAGACTATATTGAGGGAGCGAGAAATTGAAGAAGACCTTTGGATGGACAAGCAGCAGTGAAACATGAGAATTCATTACTTCTGTAATCTTTGGTTCCGAAAAATGTGTAAACATTGTACAGCCGGAATAATAATAAATAAATAAATATCTAGAAATGATATTGACCATGATAAGAATTAATATGGTATGATATTGATGTTAAGTTCGGTAAGTTCCAGACGATCTGTGGTACTATCAACCGTATTTATGATATGTTCGGTAAGTTCCAGACGATCTGTGGTACTATCAACCGTATTGATGATAAGTTCGGTAAGTTCCAGACGATCTGTGGTACTATCAACCGTATTGATGATAAGTTCGGTAAGTTCCAGACGATCTGTGGTACTATCAACCGTATTGATGATAAGTTCGGTAAGTTCCAGACGATCTGTGGTACTATCAACCGTATTGATGATAATTTCGGTAAGTTCCAGACGATCTGTGGTACTATGAACCATATTGATGATACGTTCGGTAAGTTCCAGACGATCTGTGGTACTATGAACCGTATTGATGATAAGTTCGGTAAGTTCCAGACGATCTGTGGTACTATCAACCGTAGTGATGTTAAGTTCGGTAAGTTCCATACGATGTGTGGTATTATCAACCGTATTGATGATAAGTTCGGTAAGTTCCAGACGATCTGTGGTACTATCAACCGTATTGATGATAAGTTCGGTAAGTTCCAGACGATCTGTGGTATTATCAACCGTATTGATGATAAGTTCGGTAAGTTCCAGACGATCTGTGGTACTATCAACCGTATTGATGATAAGTTCGGTAAGTTCCAGACGATCTGTGGTACTATCAACCGTATTTTTAGAAACCAGGTACGTCGAGATAACAATATTAAAGTTTTATAAAGTTATGGTGGTTCACGTTATGGGTGTGAATTATGGACAACAACAATCAAAAAACAAGACATTAAAATACATACCTTGGTAATGGCGTTCTTAAGAGGTGTTGAAAAGTGTTGTAAACTTGACCTTATACTGAGGTCATAAGAGAAGAGTTACAAACCCCGCAGCGGTTCCAGAATAATTTCCCATCATTTTGACAGCGTGCCAGCATAATTGCTTAGTTACAAGTGCTTTCGAACAGTCTGGAACTGGAACTGGAACTGCTCTTCGCGAGTGTTCCGTAATTATCGTAGCAGTGTTTTTAGGAACAAGGTACGTTGAGAAACAAAATTAAAGTTTTATAGTTATGGCGGTCCCTGTCTTGTCGTATGGGTGTGAATCATTGACAACAACCGAGAAACAATACAGTAAAACACAGGCCTCGAAAACGGCCTTCTTAAGAGGAGTTAAAAGGTGTTCTAAACTTGACCGTATACAGAATGAGGTCATAAGAGAAGAGTTAGGCCTTGTCCACCGAAATGGTGCCAATCCTACACCTCTTCATTTTTTGGTGACTCTTAGAAGGGCCGTGTGGCGATAAGGCTGTTATGAATATTCCGCCCGAGCTGCGCTGAGATGTTCGGCGGCTCCACCCTCTGTTCGTGGCGTACTGCAGTGCCGTGATGTGGAGATGATGATGTTGAAAATGGCATGTTTTAATCACAATATGAACCGGAAATTGATCCAGCCGCCTACTCGAGTATATGGTGGCTGGTGTTAAACTCACATAATAGTCTCAAACAGTAAAATATTTAAGTGTGCATCAAACACAAACAGAAAGAATACCTTACGTGTGACGAAAATGTCGCATGCGATTGTGTCGCCTTTAGAACAATATTGGCCTCAGACAATTGAGTAAACAGGATAGAATTCATTTCAGACTTAGAAAGCGAAAAGAATGTATTGTTACTCTGCGTATACCAAAATATTTAAATCCTTAATTCTAATATTACAACTGGGTATACAGTACAAGTGACGTAAAGCGTCGTAAAAAATAATAAACCACCACCAGCTACAAAGTTAAAAACAACTAATGAAAAACTATATAAAAAACAGCTACTTATTCTCCAAGTCCGCTGGTCAGAACTGGGAAGCACAAGCACACTAACACAAGTTAACAATCTAACTATTGTTAAGTGGTCGAGACATTGTGTGGTGAATTTTACGATAGTTATTGTCGTCCGACCTAACGCCCTTCTCATAATGCTCACGTACCATCGAAAGTTAGGTTTAAAGAAAATCTCATCGAGTCGTTGTCTGGCATCAGCAAATGGAAAGGAAGAAAAGTTCCGAATATCAAAGATAAAATTACTAAGAAGAATTAAAGGATATACGATAGAGAGGTGGATAATGAATGTCAAATTACGGAATGAGTTAAATGTGGCGCGAGTAGATGAGAAAGAGCAGAAAGATACGGCAAATTGGGAAAAACACCTGACCATAATCGGTGTGAAACGTACACGTTGAATGTCTTCTTCTTCATCATCATCTTGTTCCTCTTCTTCTTCCATCAGGGAATAAGCGAATCTCCTTTTCCGGTCCCAAGGGAATACATCCACTTCACCCAATTATTCTTCGTTATCCAACAGGTTTGTATTACTGAACTTCCTTAGGCGACCTGCCATCTGGCATCCTATTCAGATGAACAAGGCATCTCTCTACACTTTCTGCAATACGATCTTGTATATTAAAAACGTGCAGCTCTTTGCGAAACCTGTTGAATGTTGAGCCGTTAAAGTTAGAGAATGTGACGACACTCGGTGGGTTTGAGAGTGTTGAGCGGGTGAAGGGGGACGGGTCCAGTGATCTAAGCTGGAAACAACAAAGACGACAATTATTTCTTTTCGAAATGTCGAAATGCATAAACAAAATGTATACTGATTAAAATTCTAAAATGTAGGCTTACCTTTTCTGTGAATATAATGGTTTTCCTTTCGTGTATTCGTCTTATTGTGCGACTTACTTCGGTTTGCAGCAAAGCTTGAAAAGACAAATCGCGAACGACTGGCATTGAATCGACAAGTTGTTTGTTTGCAACGACGCCTCGACTAAGTAACTAAACAGATACATTGCTTTCTCTTCTACACTTTGTTTTACAACAACAGGGTTTAGTTCAACCCTTTCCCACCCGGCCTCATATTGTGAGGCTGCAAAAGTTCCCGCTTAATGGAAGGCGGGGTTTAATTAGGACGGAAAAAGAACCGGTGGTTTGGTGTTGGAGCTGATAATCCAATTGTTGTTGCGTTAATTGTAATAACGCATCTCATCCCTCTTATCGCACACAAATTGTTTTCGCTTTTGTATTTTTCTTCTCGCAGTGCCTCACCGGTTTTGTAAATGTTTAGAAAATTGTATACCTACGGGATAGGAAAGGACCGAAATTTTTAGTATCTCAGAGTAAAATTTTAATGATTTTGCTCTTTTAAAAATTTTGGAGCCGAGTGTGAGTGACCAGAGGCCGCTTCTCGACGGGAAACCTTGTGCAGACAGAAAACTTTAATGTTTCCATTGTTATTGTCGTTATTAAAATTTATATATTTTGTACTGCATTTTGTTGTGACTTTTGAATTATACATAGATTGCGGTGTACAGGGGCCATGTATAACACAACAAAAAGTACAAATTCAAAAGAAAATGAACCAAAGAGTGTTTTTAAATTATAAACTTCATCATCATCATCATCATCTTTACGGATTAAACCAAAAATGGTTTGTTTCGGTCTCAAATAGGCAAAGATTAGACCTGGTCACTCCAGCGCTTCCTCGGACGTCCCACACCTCTCCGTCCCCTCGGCTTATAGTTCCCGAGTTGTTTGGGAATGCGGCAGTCAACCATTCGGCAAAGATGTTCCCACGAATTCAGCCGATACTGGGCGATCCTGGCGAGTATGCTCATAATATTCAATTCCTGCCGTATATCTGTGTTTCTTCTATGATCATGGAGAGTACACTCTGCCACGTGCCTGAGAAATCTCATTTCAGCCGCTTGGATGCGACTGGCCTGGCCTTTAGTTAAAGTCCAATTCTCAAACCCATAAAGAAGTGTGGGAAAGAACCATCAGCTTGTAGAATTTTAGACGTGTTCCTTTATTGCTGTTTCCGAATTATAAACCTACTTATTATTAATATGTAACAGTCTATGAACAGTATATATTATCCAGCTCCGTAAATTATACAAAAAGAGTGTCTGTAGTCACTCTGACATTCAAGAATACACTTATAACCAGTAGCGTAAGTAGAGTGTCCCCCCCCCCAATACCTCCATTATTCCCCCAGATCTATTAAAAATTTCAACGAATTCCCATAACCAGATAAAATGAACCTATTTCTAAACCAGCTTGTGTGTGTTAAAATATTGCTTGTAAGTTACTGTAGAAATGACAGGAATTAAAATATTTGCAAATTAATAAATAAACTTTTCTTTATAACTACAGTCACTCAGCATCGGGAAATAATGTACGTATTTTTAGCATTAAGCAAATAGTTATGCAACTATTCGGAGTTCGGCGACATATACTATGGCAACAGAGGTACTATGGCAACAGAGGTACTATGGCAACAGAGGTACGTTCGGCGTGCCATCCCTTGTCGAATATTTTAAAAACTTTCACTACTGAAGAAGGCTTCCGGTGGATGGCTGAAACGTCTAGGAAATGTCGTCTCAAAGCACGACTCAATAGCCAGGATATTTTAGACTCTTTTAATAATAGCTCTGACCGTTACAGTATACGCAACATATTGGTATTCATATTAAATGTAATCAGGTCTCATGTCGTTGGGAATAACTTTTTCTCTAGACTCGTATTCTTAATATACATTATGAAAATGAGCCTTCTGAAGTCCTTTATAAAAGTACATCTGTAGTCCTGGATCTGAATGGTAGGCTCTCAGGTGACATTCCAATAAATAAGCGAGTTAGACAGGGATGCTGTGTTTCCCCAACCTTGTTTAATATATACATTGACGACAGCATGGTAATCCAGAGTGACTTCGGGAATACCGCTTAACAAATTAATTTGTATGGGTTACCTGCTATATGCGGATGACATGGTTCTTATTCAAGAAAATGAGGATGATTATTTACAAAGAGCTATGTTTCAATTACAAGAAGTGGCAACAGAATACTCACTGACAATTTCGGTAAGAAAGACCAAAACCATGGCCGTTAAAGGTAAATATGCAGTGAGGACTAAGATAGTTATAAACAACAGCACTTTAGAACAAGTGAGCCGTTTCAAGGCTGTGCAGTAAGCTATGAATCTGAATACGATATAAAAGAGAAGATAAATAAATTTAGGAATATTTGTGGTACGATTCATAGAAATCTTATAAATAAAACAAGACACAGTACAAGGATTAAATTTTATGACAATTGCAATACCCACGTTGATTTATGCGAGTGAGGCGTGGGTCATGACAAAAAAGGAAAGAGGCAGGATTCAGAGTGCTAAAATGCAGTTTCTTCGAAATACTGACAATTTTACTTGAATTATTGTACAAATATAATCTTGTTGAATAACTTGTTGATTACAAATTTTGATAATTAAAGCTGGTTTTTGGTGACTTCATTGGTGTCTTGTAACTATTTTGTTTTCCACTGTACCAAACGAGGGTCAGGGATACCATCGAAACAATATGGTTCGTAGGCTGTTAAATAATAATAAAAAGTGGGTTTATAATTTAAAAATACTTCTGCGGTTCATTTTTTTTTGGGTTTGTACTTTCGTTGTGTACCGTAGTACATAGCCACAATACACCGTAATTTATGTATAATTCAAAGAGCCTCATGGAAATGCAACAAAAATGTATAAATTTTAATAACGACAATAACAATGGAAACATTAAAGTTTTCTGTCTGTATACAAGGTTTCCCGTCGAGAATCGGCCTCTGGTCACCCACATTCGGCTTCAAACGAATTCATCTGCGCCGGCCGGCCGGCCGGCCACGGCTTCGTTTCCTGCTGACAGTACCGCCGGAATTTATAACGCCTCTCTTTCATAACCTGTTTGGACAAAGACTACAACAAAAGAAAAACGCTCCGTCTCCTTTTCGACAGGACACATATATAATGGGAAAGAAGATCCGAAACCTGCCGTCAACGGCTTTTAAATAAAAAGATACCTTTGTGGCTAACAAAACGATATAAATGAATAAATTATAAATCTATTATGCTACGCGTTGGGTAGCCATTTATAAGTATCAATGGGGATTATTTATTATGCTAATCATGATTGAATTAATTAATTATTAAATATATAAAATTATCGATCTCTGACATGTATGTGTATAATTCAATCTTATTGATGATTCTAACTATCTATGCTCATCAACACATACGTGATATCATTTATTTAATTGAACATAAGAAACTCTTAAAATCTATTTGCATTCCTTCAAACTTTAGGTAAATATTTGGGTTGCATTGGTAATAATGAACGCATGTTTCTGAACAACTAAAATACTAGTTTAATTATCATTTATGACATATTATAATAGTACATAGGTTACGTCGCTGTACCTGAAATACATACATATTTTATAATAAACAAAGACATATCTTAATATATGCTGAAAAACAAAGAAAACATACATACATATATAAATCAAATGATGTTACAATTCAATATTCTACTTATTTAATGCGTTCATTAAATCCCAAATAAGCTTTTGTTTATACGTTCATTAACTACTTTATTCAGATTTACTCATTACTTTTCTTAATAATTTTCTCAGGTGTGAATTCTTTGAAAGAAACCAGGTCAGTAGAAGTTACTAATTAGAAGTAATTATAATAATGGTTACTTGGTTATTGAATATCCATAAGTTGTTGGCGAAGTCTCGTTCTGGTGATGGAGATGGCTCGTAGATACATTCCGTCGTAAGTTGTTTTATCACTACCACTTATCACTTTATTCTTTCGATCACTCGCGTAGGTGTTTGTATATGTGTGAGTAATTGAAGTTCAGTGTTCAATCAGTGCTTCATCTTATTGTGTATGCTGTGAGTTTGTTTTAAAGTCAATATACATGTCTAGTTTCATTAGTCGCTGCTTCAACAAACGTTCCTATAATTTATTAGTTTGTTTAATGTTTCGTGTTCATTATGTTGTTGATACACAATATTAAGTTCAAATAATTTGTATATCGTTAAGTGATGCTGTCTGTTAGTGTAACGGTCTGATTGTTCACTTGGTGTAATTTTCACTAAGTCCGTTACTGCGCACACCGGTAAAATTTCACTACCGCGATACGAATGTATTATTAAGTCTTTTAAGTTCCTCGTTACTTATCTAACTTCCGAATGATTTGAGTAAACAATGGAAAGTTTATGATATACCGTCTCTCGCACTTGAAGTTAAATTACTTGATATTTTAAATGTAAACTGTCTGAAAATTCTAACTGTAAACTTTAGTATAACTATTCAAAATTTGAGTGTTGACTGCCTGTCTAAAATTTGAGTATCACTGACTAAAAATTGGGTATCACTGCCTCTCCGTCTTCCTGGACAGCTGGTTTTATTAATTCGTCCCTACTCAAAATTTTGTCTCTGGCGCGCTTCACGCCTACTTCTTTTCGAGATTGGTCAGTTTTTGATTTTCTCGGAAAATACTGTCCCACTATGTCAAAATTCTACGTCATAGTTCTTCCGATAGGTTCTTCGTTTCAGTTGCTATGGAAACATCCCTCACCATCGAATTTCTCGCTGGCTGAAGGCCTCTGATAGGTCCTTAGGTCTCCCTGCTCTCTGCTCTGACGATCATTGACCCGCTTCGAAGAAACTACGGCTATTATCCACTTGTCTATCAGCCTATTGTCTGAGTAAACTCTGCGTTTCTATAGATTCCCATTATCTGTACTTACAGTCTTCCTGGCGTATTGTTCTATGCTCTAACCCCTTTTTTTCTGGCTATTACTAATTTCGAACATCTGCTGGTCGTTGAAGTCACCCCAACTTTCCCTTCGTAAATTCTTGTCTGTCAATTAGACGATACCTCCAGCTGTGTAACATGACTGTAGTCTTTGTCAGCCTATCTTCCAGTATTGTTCCTTAAGGTGCAGCGTATCCGTTTCATTGTAGTATGGAGTCTCACTCGTTTTTGTCGCTTATCGTCTACTGACGTAATATGCCACATCTGCTACAATTCTCGGTACGGGTGTGAATGTCCTTACTTACTTTGTTACAGCTGCGGAGAGCAATAATTCTGGACGAAACTTTCCCTGTCATCTTACGCCACCAAATTCTATAGTTGGATTGTACTTAATGTGTTTCTATTGTCAAGTCAGCAACGCTTCACTGACACCTTCTCATTACTCCTTATTTATTGCTCCACCATAAGTCGTTGACACTTGCCTCGTGTGAACGTACTCTGCCGAGGTGAAAATTTTAAAATTTTAAAATTTTCTGCTCGTTACAGTGTCCTCAATTTCGATTTGACGATGTGACCTCTGGGAACAACTCAAATCTAAATTCTGCGCCCTGTACGTCGCCTCGCCGTGTCCATCTTCTTCAGGGGAAGGTATACACAATAATCTACTTTCAAAAGCTTATATTACCAGTGGTACACCCCCTTTTGGTTTTAATCGGTTCTCTGAATTTATTGCTAGCTATTTGGGATAGCTGAACGCATTTCACATTGTCGAATTTACATATAAATACCTTATCTTTATAATTATAAGACAAATCATAAATTCCATAAGCAATTAAATAATTTCATCAATTGAATAAAATTTTACCTTCTAAAATATCATATTCACAAGATATTATCAAACAGTTAAGTGGTTCAATGTAACCTTTACATGATATCAAAGAAAATCTCCTATACATATACACCTTTGTGCACTACTAATGATCTTACCAATAAAATCTTTTAAACTGTTATTTTAAAATTAGATCGTTAATTGACACAATCGCTATGTTAATTGTAATTATCTTAATAAATTGCATACACATATTACATTTAGTTTCAATGATTTACCTACTTCATGATAGCATCATTTACAATCCTAGCCTACTAATTACATACACTCCCATTAATAACGTTCATTCACTATCTAGTTCGTTGAATATTATCACTTTATCTGATTTTAAGTGTCCATTTTTTCACTTTGTCCCTTTAACTTATTACCATATAAATCAGATAATAGCAATTAAATGTCCTTTGCATTCACTGCAATATTCTTATAAAATGTCACACTAAATGTTAATTTATCTTATTATCTAACATTTAATTAGTGCTTAATTGACTAAATACATTTTTATGTTATGTTTCACAATTAAAGTACATAACTCTCTTAGATAAGCCAGCTTGAATGATATCACCGCGTCATTTACCCTAACGCAGTTGATTCATCAGCATCTGCTAGCTTCTTAAGACATCTTCTTCAATTTCTTCCTCTTCCTTCATCTTCAATTCTCTGATTCATAGTATTTTTTCAATTGTCTGGCATTAAATTTTCCACGGAGTTTCTTGTCATCATCGCACTCGACGAGTAGATAAGTAGCTTCTCCAAGAATTTGATGCACTTTATATGGTCCGCAGTACAGTTCGCAAAATTTTTCAATTCTTTTCTGGACCGCGTCCGATTGATGATATGTTCTGATTAACACTTTCTCACCAATGTTGAATCTTGTAATGGTCTTAGTCTCATTACATAATTTTGCTTGTTTTTCTCTCTTCTCCTTCATTTTGATAAATATTTGGTTATGATCTACCCCTTTAACTAAGAGTATATCCTTGTTGACGTATTTTTCCCACGCTCTGGGAGGTTTTTTCCGAGCTGAGCTTCGTACGGTGTTACTTCTATCGTCTCGTGGTACGTTTCGTTAATACAACTCTCGACGATTGGTACGTAACGCGACCACTTTGTATGTTGATCACCAACAAAGATCCTAAATAAGTTCCCAAGCTGTCTGTTGATTCTTTCAGCCAGATTCGCACAAGGGTTCCTTATTGCGGTAAATCGTGGTTGGATATTTAGTTCAGTTAATCCATCTAACCATTTTTTAGATGAAAATTGCGTTCCGTTGTCTGTGATAATCACTCTAGGAGACCCCAGTTCTTCACAATACTGGTGTACTCTCCTCAGTGTAGCGACGGTCGTTGCCCTTCGAAGTGTGAAAAGTCGTACGTATTTGGTAAAGTTGTCAACCATAATAAATAGGTATTTTACCCCGCCGGACGAGACAGGTAATGGTCCGTAATAGTCCGCGCTCACAAGGTCACCCTTACGTAACGGTATTATGGCTTTTGTTCCTCCGAACGAGTTTTTGTTGCCGGAATCCTTTTTTTTCTGACAAGTGTCGCAGGTCCGTACGTAATTTTTCACCCTCTTTAACATCCCGTCTATGGTAAAGTGCTCCTGCAATAATTTGATACATCTCTTGGCACCGGGATGCCCATACATACGGTGTATTTCAGCAATTATTTCGCCAGACACACTGTTCGGTACGTATAGTTTCCACTCTCTCCTTCGTAATCTATACAATTTCTCATCGACGAATCTATAAAATTTATTTAATTTCTTATCTATACAATTTTCCCTAATCTTATCAATAATATACTTAAGCTTATGATCTTGAATTTGGTGCCTTCCAATATCCGTTAGGATCTTACTTACCTTCTTATCCATTTTGATTGTCAGGTGGTTAATTAAATATTCGGAAATATTGTCACTAATTACTTCTGGTGTGGCATCTTCTGGATTTCTGCTCAGAAGATCGGCAATAATATTGTCCTTACCTCTACAATGGACGATGTCGAATTTGTACTCCTGAATACTTAAGATCCAGCGTGTAATACGCGAGTTGTTTAAATGACATTTATTCATAAAAGTCAGTGCTTTATTATCAGTAATGATGGTTAACGGTTGTCCTAGTATGTATATGCGGAACCGCTCAAGACATCTTACAATACACAAAAGCTCCTTCTCCGTAGTGTAATAATTTATTTCCGCACCCTTGAATGTCCTGCTGGTAAAAGCTATTACTCCAATTCTTCCTTCTTCGTCCAATTGATATAGTTGTCCGCCATATGCAAAGTTGCTGGCGTCACATTGCATATAATATCTTTGGTTTATTCGGGTAAACTTTAAGATGACTGTTTCTACGAATAACCTTTTAACCTGCTGAAAACATTCATTTAATTCCTGTGTCCAGGTAAATTTCTGTCCTTTCCGTAACAACTCGAGTAATGGTTTAGTAGTTTCAGCGTATTTGTCTGTAAAACGATTATAGAAATTTGTCAACCCCAGGAAACCTTTTAATTGTTTTTGGTTCCGAGGTGCAGGGAACTTCATAATGGCATCTATCTTCTCGTCCGTTGCTCGTATTCCTTGCGTTGTTAGTTGATAACCGAGGTACGCGATTTCTTGTCTGAAGAACTGCGACTTCTCCAAATTGATGGTTAAATTTGGCCTTCTTAAATTAGATAATAATAAGTCTAAATGTAACAAATGCGTTTCCAAATCTTCTGAATAACACAGGCAATCGTCGACATAAATAATGGTATTTTCTTTTACTTCTTCGTCCAGTACTGTGTCCAATCCCCTGGTCAGTGCAGCAGAACTGGTACTCAGGCCGAATGGTGTAACTGTAAAACGATAACATTTGCCGTCGTACATAAAAGCGGTGAAGTTCCGGCACTCCGGCTTCAGTGGTACTTGCCAGAAACTGCTAGTTAGATCTACGGTAGATAAGTATTTCATCTCTCCACATCTCGCCAAAATGTCGTTTATTGGAGGTGCACCCTCGTAGTCTGGGATAGTCACACTGTTCACCTTCCTCGCATCCAAACACAATCGTACGCTACCGTCCTTCTTGATTACCGTAACCAGTGGGTTGATGTATGCGCTGTTGCATCTCTCAATGACCCCATACCGTAACATTTTCCGAATTTCATCATCTACCTTCCCTTTATATGCTAATGGGACAGGCCATCCTCTCTGGAAGTACGGTGTCTGGTCGGTGACTCGGAACTCGTGAACATACCCTTCGATTCTTCCGGGGCATTCTCTGAATAAACTACAATTCCTTACTAGAATCTCCCTTAATCTTTCTAACGTTCCTTTATCTCCGCATTCTATACTTTCTATCTTCTTGTTAATGTTTCTGATGATCTCTTCTTCTTCTTCTACGTCCACCACTTCTATATGCATCATAGGCACCGTGTACGTCGCTTCGTTATCCTCTCTTCTTAACTCAACGATTCTTCTTCCCATATCAATGAGACACCCTGTTTCTCGAAGAAAATTGGTTCCTAATATGCATGGTTTTATCAAATCTGGTATTATGAGGAAAACACATTCATATTTAATTTCTTCAATATAGATATCACATAATATTTGTTTTCTGATTAGCTTTGATTTATTACCAACTGCGCTAACTATTAATGTGTTAGACATCGGTAATATTTCATAAGGTGTAATGTTATGTTTGTTTTGGTGAAACCACGACTCAGATAATCCGGCTATAACAGATCCAGTATCGATTAACGCTTGTACACTAACATTATTATTAAACTTGATATTTATCTCTGGACACCTGATTATTCGTTGAGAAATTTCTTCATCATCATTACACAATAAATCGCTTCGTAAGTCCGGTAGGATAATATTCGTCTGGTAGTCATTTGTTGTGACGGCTATCTCCGTTAATGGGTGGAGGGATTTTTTTTTCCTCTTCTTGTTGACGATTCCTTTTGGGTTGAGTGCCCGATGCACCAGCTGTCGTGTTTGTAAACTCTATTGTATTGACAGCGCGCCGGTCTGCGTTACGGTGCTGATTATTTATGGCGGGTCTGTCACCCCACGTTTTCTTCTGTATACTGCCTCCTTTGTTTGGGCCGCTTTCACTTTCCTTATACGCATCTCTTCTCTCGTTTGCCGTAGCATAGTTCGACTCTCTATTAATTCTTGGTTGAATCTGTGTATACTCGATGATCAGAGATTCGAAGTTTGGTATCGTCACAATCCCTCTTGTGACCACCGCAAGCTGGATGTCACGCCCAAAGTGACGTGATATCTTACGTATCAACTGATAATCAGACAAAGTAGGTGTTAACTGCTTACTTTCCAACAAAATCCGTTCAATATATTGAATAGCAGTAACTGGTCCGCGCCAATCAAATCTGCCATACTCCAAATGGTCCCGGATACTGTCCTGTCGTTCCTGGCCCCAATATTTTAGAGAGAACGCTTCCTTGAATTGTTGGAAGTTTGATATTTGGTCACGTATCACTCGCCACCAAATTCCTGCGTCTAATTCCAGATGTCTGCCAATCCACTTGATATTGTCAGCGGGATAGTATAACTCTTGAACTTCGGACAATTCTTTGAGGAATTCCATAGGGAATCTGTCTGTGCCATTATATTTGAGATCATTGTGGTTAGGTCCGTTAATTCGATTTAACATTCCACAATCACCTTCCATCAATTGTCGCTGCAACCTTTCTTGGTTTTCTCTTACCTTATTTAAATGTCCTTTTAATTCTTCGATCCTAGTTGTCTTTTCTTTCGTAGTCTCGTCCAACTTCTGTTCTGTTGAACGTTGTCTACCGTCTACTTCTTCTAATTGTTGTATAATATTACTATTTGTTCCTTCTTGCTCCTGTTGTTTCTGTAGTATGGTATTGTGTATCTCGGCCTTTAGTTCATCGTGCTTCTTATTGTAATCCTTAACGTGAACATCGAACTTGTGATTAATCTTTTTAACGGTCGTCTGGGTAGAGTGTACCGCTGCCATCCATTCTTGACGATCATTATCTTGTTTTTCTTGTATTTCTACGTACTTCTTATCGGCTTCTTCTCTCAAGTCTCTCACGATATCATCTTGCTTTTTCTGTAATTCATCGACCTTTCTTTCCCAAGTCTGCTGGCTTTCACGTATCTCCGACCTTATTTGTGTAATCTCTTCCTTATGCTGGTCGAGTTTTTCATTAATTAATTTACTGTTTTCTTCTTGTTTTTCTAATTTTTCATTAATTAATCTATTACTTTCTTCTAATTTTCTATTAATATTCTCTTCTTGTTTTTCTAGTCTTTCACTAAGTAATTTGTTAATATTCTCTTCCTGTCTCTTATATCGTTCTTCTTGTTTCTCGTATTGTTTTTTGCTTCGTTCTTCTTGTTTCTCGTCTTGTTGACGCATGAACTCCATCAACATTTGTATAGTTCCATCCTCTAGTTTTGATGTTTGTCCTCGCGCCCTATCTTCTGGACTCTCTACCACATTACTTGGTTCACTAGGTGTAGTATTGTCCTCGGTATTTACTGCACCTAATTGGTTATTAATGTCAAGTTCTACACTGTCTGAATTGCTCGCCATTTTAGCCCTACTGCGCGTAATCATTCAAACTGACTTACACTAATAACACTTATCTTACTTCTACTTCTATGACACTACTTTTTCTACTACTTCTACTGCCTGTTCTTTACCTAAGCTGTACGTGTTAACAATTTTTGTTAATACGTATCATGCCGTGCGGATGGGCGCCATTTATAAATGAATAAATTATAAATCTATTATGCTACGTGTTGGGTAGCCATTTACAACTATCAATGGGGATTATTTATTATGCTAATCGTGATTGAATTAATTAATTATTAAATATATAAAATTATCGATCTCTGACATGTATGTGTATAATTCAATCTTATTGATGATTCTAACTATCTATGCTCATCAACACATACGTGATATCATTTATTTAATTGAACATAAGAAACTCTTAAAATCTATTTGCATTCCTTCAAACTTTAGGTAAATATTTGGGTTGCATTGGTAATAATGAACGCATGTTTCTGAACAACTAAAATACTAGTTTAATTATCATTTATGACATATTATAATAGTACATAGGTTACGTCGCTGTACCTGAAATACATACATATTTTATAATAAACAAAGACATATCTTAATATATGCTGAAAAACAAAGAAAACATACATACATATATAAATCAAATGATGTTACAATTCAATATTCTACTTATTTAATGCGTTCATTAAATCCCAAATAAGCTTTTGTTTATACGTTCATTAACTACTTTATTCAGATTTACTCATTACTTTTCTTAATAATTTTCTCAGGTGTGAATTCTTTGAAAGAAACCAGGTCAGTAGAAGTTACTAATTAGAAGTAATTATAATAATGGTTACTTGGTTATTGAATATCCATAAGTTGTTGGCGAAGTCTCGTTCTGGTGATGGAGATGGCTCGTAGATACATTCCGTCGTAAGTTGTTTTATCACTACCACTTATCACTTTATTCTTTCGATCACTCGCGTAGGTGTTTGTATATGTGTGAGTAATTGAAGTTCAGTGTTCAATCAGTGCTTCATCTTATTGTGTATGCTGTGAGTTTGTTTTAAAGTCAATATACATGTCTAGTTTCATTAGTCGCTGCTTCAACAAACGTTCCTATAATTTATTAGTTTGTTTAATGTTTCGTGTTCATTATGTTGTTGATACACAATATTAAGTTCAAATAATTTGTATATCGTTAAGTGATGCTGTCTGTTAGTGTAACGGTCTGATTGTTCACTTGGTGTAATTTTCACTAAGTCCGTTACTGCGCACACCGGTAAAATTTCACTACCGCGATACGAATGTATTATTAAGTCTTTTAAGTTCCTCGTTACTTATCTAACTTCCGAATGATTTGAGTAAACAATGGAAAGTTTATGATATACCGTCTCTCGCACTTGAAGTTAAATTACTTGATATTTTAAATGTAACTGTCTGAAAATTCTAACTGTAAACTTTAGTATAACTATTCAAAATTTGAGTGTTGACTGCCTGTCTAAAATTTGAGTATCACTGACTAAAAATTGGGTATCACTGCCTCTCCGTCTTCCTGGACAGCTGGTTTTATTAATTCGTCCCTACTCAAAATTTTGTCTCTGGCGCGCTTCACGCCTACTTCTTTTCGAGATTGGTCAGTTTTTGATTTTCTCGGAAAATACTGTCCCACTATGTCAAAATTCTACGTCATAGTTCTTCCGATAGGTTCTTCGTTTCAGTTGCTATGGAAACATCCCTCACCATCGAATTTCTCGCTGGCTGAAGGCCTCTGATAGGTCCTTAGGTCTCCCTGCTCTCTGCTCTGACGATCATTGACCCGCTTCGAAGAAACTACGGCTATTATCCACTTGTCTATCAGCCTATTGTCTGAGTAAACTCTGCGTTTCTATAGATTCCCATTATCTGTACTTACAGTCTTCCTGGCGTATTGTTCTATGCTCTAACCCCTTTTTTTCTGGCTATTACTAATTTCGAACATCTGCTGGTCGTTGAAGTCACCCCAACTTTCCCTTCGTAAATTCTTGTCTGTCAATTAGACGATACCTCCAGCTGTGTAACATGACTGTAGTCTTTGTCAGCCTATCTTCCAGTATTGTTCCTTAAGGTGCAGCGTATCCGTTTCATTGTAGTATGGAGTCTCACTCGTTTTTGTCGCTTATCGTCTACTGACGTAATATGCCACATCTGCTACAATTATCGGTACGGGTGTGAATGTCCTTACTTACTTTGTTACAGCTGCGGAGAGCAATAATTCTGGACGAAACTTTCCCTGTCATCTTACGCCACCAAATTCTATAGTTGGATTGTACTTAATGTGTTTCTATTGTCAAGTCAGCAACGCTTCACTGACACCTTCTCATTACTCCTTATTTATTGCTCCACCATAAGTCGTTGACACTTGCCTCGTGTGAACGTACTCTGCCGAGGTGAAAATTTTAAAATTTTAAAATTTTCTGCTCGTTACAACGAGAAATTACTACTTTTTACGATCATTTTTTTTGTCCACTTCTGTGAAATTTGTCAATGATGTATTCTGTTGTGACCCAACCGAACGTAAAATTTTTTTTTGCGAACGTGTTTTAATCAGTATTTTAATTAAATGCTGTAAATTAACCGATATTTTGCCTACTTGGTGTCTACATGAGCATAAAAGTCAGTAGCGTGGCGTCCATGTAACCGCTGTTGTCGACGGCAACAGTACTGGGAATAAGAGAAAGTACTGTTAATTGTATTGCAGAATAAATATTTTTGTTACTGGACAATTTGAAATCCGAACAATATTAGTAGGGAAACTTGAAGAAAAGCGTAGCATTGCTTTTGAACTGCTGGACGCTTGCACCGTCTTGTGTTGCCGGCTCAGACATCGGCAGTGTTTTACTGCGTACGGTCATTGACCTCGTAGTAGTTGTCAGTGTACAAACTGTGGAGGGGGGGACCAATGTGTTGCCGCAGTATAAACCGGCGAAACCTCAGTTAGCAGCTACGAACACGTTTTCAGAACCGACGTGCAGCAGATGCTACGTACCTATTTGCGTTTTGTTCGTTTAGTCGTTTATTTCTCTGTTTGTCTTTATTATTTCTAATTCGATTAGCCTGTTTGTTTTCTGATTTATCCTGTGTAAGTGTAGCGAGAATCAGATCCCGTTGAACTGGGACCTTCTTCTTCTCCCAGCGAATGATAGAAAATATTCTAAAAAGAACACTTGGTACAAGAAAAAATTCGAATTAATTTTTAGTTAAGTTTTAGACTTATCACAGGCGGAAAGGTGTTATGTACCCACACCACGCCACGTAAAAGTCAGACGAAATATACAAGAGACTAGTGTCTAGAAAATATTAAACAGTGTCTAAATTTCTTAACCAGTATCACTGATATGTACCTATGCTAATGATTCTCCCGCTCGAGAAAATAATTTATCTACGATAATTTTTATTTGTCCACGAATACGTTAGCTCATTCTACTTCTTGCCCTGGCATCAGTGACGATTCTGGCAGGAAACAGGGCTCAGCGAACTGTTTTCTTCCTGATATCAGTTCCTTCACCGCGTCTTTAAGGAATCTAGAATTTATTCTGAACCAAATACATCACATACCATACCATACCATCCGTCCGAGGCGTATTTTCTTCTTCTTCTTCTTCTTCTTCTTCTTCTTCTTCTTCTTCTTCTTCTTCTTCTTCTTCTTCTTCTTCTTCCTCTTCTTCGTTTCTCCTCTACAACCTTTCTTGTTTTTCTTCTTCTTCTTCTTCTTATTCTTCTTCCTCATGGAATGTAGGCCTAGCTTCCGGGACAGCCATGACATAACATAATTTCACTTTAACGTTCTTATTATTGTCCGGCACATGGGTTGAAATGTATAGAGTTCGTTGTCGAAATCCCAGTCAAAATCGTAGGTCCCAAGCTCACACCAGACAATTGAAATGTGATATTTGTTCAATTGTGCTATTATCAATTGATACTTTTGTTTGTACTCACGTGTATAATGGGACAGGTATAACATTGGTTTCATAGATATGTTACATTCCGATACAATTCGATTTACTTTAGAAAGTTGTAATAGTTGTACGTAGTTTATCATCTGAGTCCTCTGTTACAAGAAGGTATACTGTTAATCTTCCTTCAGTTATTATTTTTGATAATAATATCTTTGTATCTATTGACGAATACGTTGAGTGGGCAGAGAAATGGAGGGTTGGCATCAACGCGGCCAAGAGCACAGCCGTGGTCTTCTCCAGACGCAGAAGGCTCCCTGACAGAGTGTACGTAGGCGAGACTCCTCTGCCCTGGTCTCGGGAGGTTAAGTGCCTCAGGCTCCACCTCGATCGACGTCTCACCTTATAGACATACTCCGAGCAAGTAGCCCGCAAGACCGCCTATCGTCTATATCAACCATGTGGTGCCGATGGTCACCTACTTGGCGAAAGCCCATAAGCGAAAGCTTCAGTCTCTCCTGAACCGAGTATTGCGCTGGGCGTGCAAAGCCCACTACCTGACATCAAACAAAATCATCAGAGAATCCCTACGTGTTCGTTCCCTATACGGAAATTCTATCGCCGCACCGCCCGCTTTCAGGGCGATCACCTCATTAGGCCCCTCGGTCGTTACCAGTCTGTGTCAGGTGAATCTTGGACCCGACCTCGGCGTACACTCATCCTCAGTTGAAGACCCGCGGCCGGTAGCAGGCCACATCCAGTACATCTGTGGTCCCTGCGGCAGCAGCCTTCGTCCCGCACAGCCCCACCTCTTGTAATGTCAGTAATTTTCCCTCTAGTTATAATTTTCGTCTCTGTAATTAATTTAGTATATAATTTGTAAAATTAATTAAAAATTCAAGACTTTACCTTAACAGAAATATTTGTCACGTCGTACGATGGGCACACGACACACAAGCTCAATTACATATATATGTGCGTTAACGGGCGTGCGTGTGTTTTAACCGGACGCCGAAAAGCTTGAAACACAACTTGTGTACGTACGCACTTGTTCAGAATCCAATTATAAACCGTGCGCTAGGTGTGGTTCTCTGTCCGTGGATATGATAATCTCTGCGGCCGGGGTCGTGAAGCCGCGACCGGCGGAATTTCTTTGTGGACAACACAGAGATTATACTCGCCGGCTGTCGTCCGCTGCCACGGGCGCTGTGACCAATCGATTATTATTTATTTTGTTGTTGTGTATAATAAAAATGTCTTCCAATAGGTGCAGTAAATGGATGAAGAAGAAGAAAAACGTGTTATTATCGTCGCTATTGTTGCCACGAGCGGTAGAAAAATGTTATATTTATAACTCTTCCCTTTTAATGTGTATGAAAGCGTATCAGATGACATAAAATATTATTTGAATTAAATATTCATTTGTTTTATTATTTGTTTATAATTAATGTTATTCCAATTAAAATAGCCTTTTACGTGTACTACAACAAGGCATCAGCACACGCGTCGTTCCTTGTCGTCCAATTTTGTCGAACACGAGACTTTTGTTCCTTAGCTTCTTATACTCCTGAACTGGCTCTGCGGACTTTTTTTTTTGTTCTAAAGATCACTTCAAAGGCTGCCATTTTCAAACAGTAAAAGAAATCAATAAACATTGGTTGGGTGACTTAATTTAAAATTAACTAGACTCCGTTTAAAATATTTGTTTCCACGTGTGAACAAAATTTTAACTTATTTAAGGTAAAAAGTGATACGTGTGGTGCCAGAAATAATTTCTCGAGCAAGTAGTTAGCGTGCAATAATATTAAACCCAAGAATGGTATTTTATAACCTCCTCTACACATCTGCCCCACGGTCATCGTTGTAAGAAACAGTTCTACTATTAAGCCGTTACAAACTATTAGTTCACAATTTCCTCTCAGTTTGCACGCGCGCGGTTCAGACACACACACACACACACACACACACACATCTATCAAAAGAGTAAACGATTGGTGTATCAATTTTTTCCGTACTCGATATTACGGTATGATTACATTCTAACACGGACGTAGGCCTACGTTAGTAACATTACGACAGAAACTACATGTACAGTAATTACTTCTTCATAATGCCGTTTTACTGGTCCTGAAGATTACAGGAAATATTGTGGCGACGTTGTCGAAACGTTGACACAAACATTAACAATTTTGTTCTTAGGCTTTCTCGCCCGTTGTCAGTTGTATTTGAAATATCTACCGGGCTGTCTGGCCGTGGTCCAAGGTTTACATTCAAACCAAACGTTTCAGCAGCCGTCTTCAGTGGATATTCGAGTCAACCTAATGCGGGGTGGCGTACGTCAGGCCCACAGTACTGTGGTGAAGGCTCCACACATTAACAATTTTGTTCTTAGGCTTTCCCGCCCGTTGTCAGTTGTATTTGAAATATCTACCGGGCTGTCTGGCCGTGGTCCAAGGTTTACATTCAAACCAAACGTTTCAGCAGCCGTCTTCAGTGGATATTCGAGTCAACCTAATGCGGGGTGGCGTACGTCAGGCCCACAGTACTGTGGTGAAGGCTCCACACATTAACAATTTTCTCTAGTTCTTGTTCCCGAGGCACTAAAGCTCGTACTGAGTGTCTCACCCCAACAGACCTTCGTTGAACATTGTCGTCCCACCAGAAGCCTGCACCTTCGTCTGGTGCCCAATATCTGTCCCATTTTTATTTTCTTGGCTGTACACGTATTCGTTCTAGATAACCTGCCCATCTTAGAGTTTGTAGCCTACAATTCGAGGTCCTTTGTAGAATTGCGTTAGTTCGAGGCTGTACCTGATGCGCCGTCCGTCATTAACACTGATTTTGTCTAATTAGTGATGGAAAATCACCGAGCCTTTCTTCTTCATCAGTTCTGTCGCTGTCATCGACTTTCTCCTATTGTCGTCCGTCCGTTCGTTATTACCTCTCTCCTAGCTCACTCTCACTCTTTCCCTCAAAACGCGCCCTTACGTACACACACACACACGCTTGCGCCTGTCGAAACATAAGTTTTACATATAGGCCTACACACGAACAAACAGATGAATAATGTATACACACGTCAAAGTAGTGGCAAACACGATGTTTTCATTCTCAGTGTAATTGGTGATTAAATGTCGGCAATGCAATGTCATTGCGTTTCATGTATTGTAGTGTAGTTAAGTGGTGAATAATTTTGCTGGCAGTTTGTATTTGGCGAGTTCAGTTGTTGGCAGCAAAACACGCGCGACTGCAGGCACAACCATGCTTAGTTCTGTAAATCTAACTATTGTAAAATATTCCTATATGTAATTTGGCAATGTCAAAATTACATTGATTTTCTCGCTGAATTGTCCCTTCCACGCTGCTATAAAAGGACCCTCCCCTCCCCCACAAAATTACTCCTTGTCTCTCCCAAGCGTCGTCTATTCTCTTCTTTTTACAACTACGTAAAATAAGGCATTTCTTCTCCTTTTTCTTCTTCTCCTCCTCAACGTCGCTGTCATCGCCGTCGCTGTCCTCCTCCTCCTCCACCTCCTCCATCACCACCACCCCTTCCTCCACTTCCTCTCCACCACCTCCTCTTCTTCCTCCTCCTCCTCCTCTTTCTCTTTCTTCTTTTCCTGACTCGACAGTGGGGGAAACGGACAGTTCTGTTTCGGAGGTCTCCACCCCCTTTTAGATTTTGTTCCTATTTTCAAGTCATCTATTACGGGGTTCCCCTATAATTTTCCTTTCAGGTTTATAATTTAAAATTTCCAAGTGACCTTCTAAACTATGCAAGTTTAGACAAATGTTGTGATTCTTGTTTAGTTTTCTTTCTTTCTCTTTGTTAACAATAGTTTCTATCTTATGGAATATTTTCATCTAAGTGCCGTTATTATGTTTCATTTTAACAGAAATATTTAAATTATATCGTTCAGCATGTTTGTAAAGTGTTCTCTGTTTTCCTTCGTATTGAGCTGATGGGCTACGTGTAAGACGCCATTCAAAACAGTCTTTATTTCGGTGCAGATTTCTATTTCACTTAGTCCACTTCCATACCAGGTCGCCCTTGTATAAATTAGATGCGATAGACGACCGTCGGACACTTTGGTCAGTCGGCATTCCATCTGACATATGACATCCCGTACATTTTGTTATGTATCCATTCACGGTTTCTATGGTTATTATAAACAGCTTTAAAGGCACTCGTAACCGTCTATGCTTACCATGATAAATTCATCAACTTTGAGACCCATTATCTCAGAACCTATGGAAGACATAAAACCAGTGTATTGTAGCATACTGGTAAGCACTTTATACACTAGAAACACTACCACAATTATGAAGATATCTCAAGTTACTGATTTTTTTATAATTGTGTATGTTTTGCTCTGAAATTTGGATACGAAAAGCACACTTATAATTTATTTACGTTTATATTTTTCAATGAAACTGTATTGTTCTAGTAGTATAGTTATATCTCCATTAACACAACAGCCACAAAAAACTTCAGCTTGAGAGTTTACTTGGTTTCTGAAATAATGGGTCATTTATTTAAAAAATAGTTTTTAAGAAACACGAATTTAAAGTTTTTAAAACAGATTTTTGTTTTACCTTATTTAAAACAGTCCAGCTCCATACTCGGTGGCTTTATTTATGTCCATTTGTTCCTCTACTTTTCTTTTCACGTTTCTAGTCGACTGTCTAAACTTTCTCATCAAGTTGTCTACTGCTGTCTCTGCCTCAAGGATTCCTTGGAAGTCAATTTTTTTTCATTACCTTAACCATATTTGATCCTCGTTTGATCCCTAATCTTTGTAAGGCTTGACACTTACTTATATTACCTTAATTGAAGGTCAACACAGCATCATGGACACCCAAAACCAAAGTATCCAGTCCAACAAGTATAATTTTTGGCAAACTATTCTAAATCAAATGATTCAGGATTCGTTTGCATTCTGTGTACTACCATGAAGAGATTTTTTTTTACAAATTAGGATGACTCAGATCAGAAAATTGGCTTTATGACAGACATTTGTATGACTGCTTATTGAAATTCTCTTTCCAATAGTAAAAAATGTATATCTCTATGATTTGCTATAAGGGAGTTACACATTTGTAGAAAACGGTTACATTATCAGCACTTTTGAGAAAAATGTTTTTATGATCTCAATTTTTTTTTAATCATTATCATATTATTAAGGGTATTCGCATAAATTTGGTACCAAGTTACTGAGGAAAGATTGAAGAATTTTTTAAGACAAAAAACAAAAATCGAGTTTTGGGTCTCAATTTGCCGGTTACGAATGCCCTCAAGTCATTGAGATTTCCAAATATCCAACTATTTTGTGTGTGTGTGTGTGTGTGTGTGAGTGTGTGTGGCGATACAACGTGTTCATATAACTCTTAAGATAAATAGATCTGAAACATAACACTAAGCATAAAACCTTTTGTAATATATATAAAGTACTTCAGCTTTTTCAAGTTGTAAATCTTATGGTAAACGTGTTTTTGGAAAGCCTCCGTCTGGAAACAGAATCTTCTCTGTCTGTTGTCAATAATTTACACGATTCGTTCGTTCCACCCTGCAGAACACGTATTCGGCAATGGTTCTCCATTACGCAGATTAAATCTGTATACTTTAATCTCCGTTGAACTTTCTGCGCGATGGAAACATTGTATGTTAGAGGTATATCCGTATCAGCTGGTTTTATCCCTCCTCGCAGCCTTACAAATATCGTCGATGTTCCCCTTATTCGTCGTCGTCTCCTTCTTCTTCTGTTTCCAGTACAAAGCAATGGCTCAGATTTATAGCGCCCTGTATAATTGATGAATCGAACACAAGACAGCTCAGAGGGTCCTTGTTTATACATTGTCTGTTATGGTGGCGTCTGTAGGTCGGTGTCTTCTTCTGGCAATCGTCAAGACAGCGCGGTCCCGCGATCGAATCAATGATACGTTGTTCGTAAATCTCTCTAAAATAAATGCTGTCATCATAACATTTTGACAAATCAATGTCACCGACAAATAAATACTGGAACAAGTTTACAAAATAGTTTTTGGTCATGGCTTGGTGGGTGGCCTTTTTATAAGGAAGGACACGAGAAAATCTTAGTAGCAGAATTCAGAAATTGGTACAATTTAGAAAATCTTATCCCCCCCCCCCACCAGGGCAGCTCCTAGTTATACCACTGCAAATATGAATCTAAATCTAGAAGTTTAGATTCATGTAATTTAGCCACACACTGCTTAAACATGGAGTTTACAAAGTAGAATGTCCATATTGCAATAAATTTTACGTAGGCCAGACGAATAAAAAACTGTCCGAGAGATACATTCAACATCGAAATGCGTTTTTAAAACCTAATATTTACATATCTAATTTAGCCACACACTGTTTAAACAATAAACATAAATTTCCAGTCATTCAAAATGTCAGATTAATTAAAAACGTACAAAAAGGTAACAAAATGAATATGTGGGAAAATATTAATATTTACAAAGACAATAATAATTATCCACTATTTAAAGAACAAATTCAAATAAAAACAAAACAATACGACTTATTTAAAATCATACATTTATTAGAATAATAAAATAAAAAATAAATATATAATAAACAGCTGACTACATAAACATAAAAAAAATCGAAAATAGAATCGATGTAAAATCGATTATCCATATTATCCATAACTATATTTTAAGCGAAACATTCAATTACAATTCAAACAAACCTCTGAAGATACAGAATAATTTCTGTGAAACGTGCTTCAGGTTAAAATAAACCTACTTGCAGTTTATTTATTTGAAGATATTAAACGTAGAAGTATATGAATATTTCGGACTCTCGGTGTGCACAAGCAATTGATCAGAAACACAGAATAACTATAGTAAAATAAATTATTAGTGTAAATACATAATCGTCCACACGTGTTGTCGTATTTCATTCGTCCAACACGTTAAAAATTATCTGCGAACACAGTGTTAAAGACATTCACCGCTCTAACGATCCAGAAGAAGTTGTGTGTGTGTGGGTTCGTATCTGAGAGATGGATCAAATATTTCACTGTAAATTGAGAGTATCAATGAACGCCACTGCCAGCTGTATAGACAATGAAGTGCGTGGTCGCGGGCTTGTTACCAAACCAGTTTACATAATCCGTTCAGATCTCAGCGGACGATACCCGACACGCACAGCAACAATGTAGTGGACATCGTTAAATTCTTCTGCGTCCTGCTTCCTTCTTTCGTCTTGTTCAAATTTTCAAAAATGGTTTAATATCTGAAATATCTTAACGATAAACAGCCCACGTGATCTGATTTAGCCTTTAACGTTTATGAAATTTTATAAGATGCTCAACAACATGTTATTATAATTATTCCAGCTGTAGCCTACAATGTTTACACATTTTCCGGAACCAAAGATTACAAAAGTGATTGAATTCTCATCTTCCACTGCTGCTTGTCCTGTCCATCTTCTTCAATTTCTCGTTCCCTCAATATAGTCTGAATGTTTTCTATCCGTGTGATAGGTGGTCTTCCTCTCTTTTCCTTCTTCCTGGTGGGGTCCATTCCATTGGCAATCTTT
Source organism: Magicicada septendecula (assembly GCA_034769895.1). Lineage (NCBI taxonomy): Eukaryota > Metazoa > Arthropoda > Insecta > Hemiptera > Cicadidae > Magicicada > Magicicada septendecula. The sequence goes on from CM068371.1 coordinate 7,442,733, forward strand.
CCTGTGCCATTCTTTTCGTGTGTCCATACCATTGTATTTTTTGTTTGGATAAAATCAACAATTGAGTTTTTCACATTCATTGTGCCCTTAGTGACTTCATTTCTAATTTTCTCACGTCTGCCTACTCTTGCCAAACGTCTACAAAAGTCCATCTCTGCTGTCATTAATTTTGTTCCCATGTATTAGTAGTCCAAACTTCTGAGCCGTGAATCATGATACTTCTAACAATGGTTTTAAATTATCTGATTTTAGTTTCTGCTGTAATTTGCTTATCCACAGGATTCCATTTAATGTAGATACAGCCATCTTTCCCAAATTTATTCTGGATTGTATTTCTTTGTTTTGCTTCCCACTGGCTGTAATTTTCACCACTAAATACTTGTATTCCTCTCAACAACATGTAATTTCTAAAAGTTCTTAAACAAACGTATTTTTAATTTCCAACCCGTTTCTGTTTATATGGTGTCAAAATTGACAATCACAAGGAAGAAATTAAAAAAAAAAAATCAGTGGGTTATGAGACAGACGCCAGAAGTGAGAATTTCAGCGTCGAGTGCGAGTGAGCGGCTCTACGTGCAAAAGGTTGCTTGTTACATTTGGAGTAAGAGACTATCAGTGTCGAGTGCGAGTGAGCGGCTCTACGTGCAGAAGGTTGCTTGTTGCATTTGGAGTAAGAGACTATCAGTGTCGAGTTGCGAGTGAGCGGCTCTACGTGCAAAAGGTTGCTTGTTGCATTTGGAGTAAGAGACTATCAGTGTCGAGTTGCGAGTGAGCGGCTCTACGTGCAAAAGGTTGCTTGTTGCATTTCCAGTAAGAGGCTATCAGTGTCGAGTTGCGAGTGAGCGGCTCTACGTGCAAAAGGTTGCTTGTTGCATTTGGAGTAAGAGACTATCAGTGTCGATTTGCGAGTGAGCGGCTCTACGTGCAAAAGGTTGCTTGTTGCATTTGGCGTAAGAGACTATGCTATTATAATAAACAGCAGTTTGGTAGAGATGACGATGATTCGTATAAAACTAATATCAACATTTGGATGACCGAAACGGGCAATTTAGTAGAGATAAAGATCATCATTATCATCATCTTCTTAACGGTTTTACGCTTCAGCGGCCTGTTCCTATTCCACAGTCCACCTTTTCTTAGGTCTACCAACTTTTCTTTTGCATCTAGGGTTGTAATCTTTCGCTATTTTCTGTATTCTACTTTCTTCCATTCTGAGCCGTTTAGCATAGAGCCGTTTGGACCAGAGCCTCTACCTACCGAAAGGCCGTCGTGCGTGTTGATGAGCCACACCCTTTTCGAGGTGGTCCTGTAACAGAACACGAAGGATCTAGACCAGAAAAGGTCGATAAAAAGGTCTAGCCGGCAATAGGGTTGGCTGGCCTATACGGTGGTGTCAACCAACGACTCACAATTCCAACAGTAGCCTCGGAAACCAGGACAAGATGATTCATTTAAAACTAATCTATATTTAGTCATTTCAATAGATAGCTGCGATGTGACAAGTTCTTTATTTCCGTAAACGAAAGGAACATCTCTGCTGTCATTAATTTTGTTCTCGTGTGTTTATTAGTAGTCCATACTTCTGAGCCGTGAATCATAATACTTCTAACAATGGTTTTAAATATTTTGGTTTTTCGTTTCTGCTGTAATTTGCTTACCCACAGGATTCCATTTAATGTAGATATAGCCGTCTTTCCCAAATTTATTCTGGATTGTATTTCTTTGTTTTGCTTCCCACTGGCTGTAATTTTCACACTTAAATACTTGTATTCCTCTCAATTGTAATTTTTTTGTTTGGATAAAATCAACAATTGAATTTTCACACTCATTCTGTCCGTAATGACTTCATTTCTAATTTCTTCACGTCTGGATACTCTTGCAGAACGTCTCCAAAAGTCCAACTCTGCTGTCACTAATTTTGTTCTTGTGTGTTTATTAGTAGTCTAAACCTCTGGGCCATAAGTCATGATACTTCTAACAATGGTTTTAAATATTTTGGTTTTTAGTTTCTGCTGTAATTTGCTTATCTCACAGGATTTCATTTGATGTAGATATAGACATATTTCTCAAATTAATTCTGGATTGTATTATGTTTTATTTTATTTTCTAATTTCTACACTTATGTGTACACTTTAAAGTTTGTTAATTATCTGTATAGGGGAAACTTCTCCCCAACACTGTTCACAGCTGACAGATATTTGCCATCAATTTTCACTTCATCAGTTGCGCAACCTTATTAGGCATTATGCGTTTGATCGTTTTCACGTCTATTCTCAGGCTCGCCCTTCATCACATTCCTGGTTCAGATCATTAATCATCTCTATACAGCTCAACAACGAAATTTTCGCTCAATAACACTACTGCGTCTGCGAATCTCATACTTTAATATACATCTAGTTTAAATGATTTTGCAATAGAGAGAGACAAAAAATTGGACTTTGGGGTACTTAAAAGGTTTTTGTGTAAACTGTACTTGGCTAAGTAAGCAAATATTGTGTATCCACCTAGTGAAGTTTGGAGAATTGGTGCCAATCAAAATTTCTAAAAAATTTTGCTAGGTTAACCTTACAAATTTAATAGAAAGATCTTTTACTTAACCGCAAGTTTAATTTCCTGTCTCTCTGTTGCAAAACGACTTGTTAATTTTTATTAGAAATCGTTTCTCTGTAAATTTCATATTTATATACTGTATTAGGTTATTTAGCAAAATTGTTGTCTTTACAGTCCATTGACTGACTACACGGTACTTATTTTTAGGTGCCTTGTACTATTCAATACAAATAGAATCAAGAATTCCAACTTCAATGCGGGGACGAAACGGGGCGACACGACGCGATAACGGTGTCAACACTGTGAACTTCTATAGACGATACTGTAGACCTGGAAGGAGGTCCCGCTTTGAAACTTTGCCAGGGGGTCTAGTTTCTAGTTACGCCGCTGATCAGACTATTTCGTACTTCTCTGATCAGACTATGTTGTATTTGTTAGACAAGCTTCTTCCAAATATAATTAATTCACTTCCGACTCGCAACACAAAGTTTTTTATGGGTAAAAACGTAAAAGTTTTACCTTATAGGCCTGAACCAGTTTTCGCTTTTAAAAAGCTTCTTCAGAAGCTGCCGTTGGGAGCACTGCCCGTCTTGTTCTTGGCGACGGTGTCGACATTTGAAGGATCGATGTTGTGTGTGTGGGGTGTGATATGTTCGAATAATGCGTGTGATTTGAATTGTGTCTGTTCGTTTACAATGTGGTTTTTATGTGTTTTTCTGTGTTTGTATATTTCCAATTGTTCAAGAATGTCTAGTTTTCGCCCTTTTGTGTGTACGTGTAGAATGTCCATGTTATTGTCGATGTTTTTGTATGTGTGGTTTGCTTCAATGAGGTGGTTTGCAAAGGTGGATTCTGTAGTGGAGTGGAGTGCCTTTGTGTGTTCAAAGTATCTTTGTTTGAAATTACGTCCTGTCTGGCCTATGTAGAATTTGTTGCAATCTGAGCAGTTTTTTCCGAAAGATCAGATACGAAATACAAAACTGTTTTTACATCAAAATTTTCAAAAATGGTTTAATATCTGAAATATCTTAACGATAAACATCCCACGCGATCTGATTTAGCCATTAACTTTTATGAAAATTTGTAAAATACTCAACAACATGTAATTTCAAAAACTTCTTAAACAAATTTATTTTTTATCAAAACCTAAGGATTTCACGGCCGGTGTCAACTGTGTTGAAATGTAATTGACTTCTCTTCGGGCTGTTGATAGCCCGTGGTCCACTGTTAGAATACAACTGTGTTGAAATGTAATTGACTTATATTCGGGCTGTTGATAGCCCGTGGTCCACTGTTAGAATACAACTGTGTTGAAATGTAATTGACTTATATTCGGGCTGTTGATAGCCCGTGGTCCACTGTTAGAATACAACTGTGTTGAAATGTAATTGACTTCTCTCCGGGCTATTGATAGCCCGTGGTCCACTATTAGAATACAACGTGTTGAAATGTAATTGACTTCTCTCCGGGCTATTGATAGCCCGTGGTCCACTATTAGAATACAACTGTGTTGAAATGTAATTGACTTCTCTCCGGGCTGTTGATAGCCCGTGGTCCACTGTTAGAATACAACTGTGTTGAAATGTAATTGACTTCTATTCGGACTGTTGATAGCCCGTGGTCCACTATTAGAATACAACTGTGTTGAAATGTAATTGACTTCTCTCCGGGCTATTAATAGCCCGTGGTCCACTATTAGAATACAACGTGTTGAAATGTAATTGACTTCTCTCCGGGCTATTGATAGCCCGTGGTCCACTATTAGAATACAACTGTGTTGAAATGTAATTGACTTCTCTCCGGGCTGTTGATAGCCCGTGGTCCACTGTTAGAATACAACTGTGTTGAAATGTAATTGACTTCTATTCGGACTGTTGATAGCCCGTGGTCCACTATTAGAATACAACTGTGTTGAAATGTAATTGACTTATATTCGGGCTGTTGATAGCCCGTGGTCCACTGTTAGAATACAACTGTGTTGAAATGTAATTGACTTCTCTCCGGGCTATTGATAGCCCGTGGTCCACTATTAGAATACAACGTGTTGAAATGTAATTGACTTCTCTCCGGGCTATTGATAGCCCGTGGTCCACTATTAGAATACAACTGTGTTGAAATGTAATTGACTTCTCTCCGGGCTGTTGATAGCCCGTGGTCCACTGTTAGAATACAACTGTGTTGAAATGTAATTGACTTCTATTCGGACTGTTGATAGCCCGTGGTCCACTATTAGAATACAACTGTGTTGAAATGTAATTGACTTCTCTCCGGGCTATTGATAGCCCGTGGTCCACTATTAGAATACAACTGTGTTGAAATGTAATTGACTTCTCTTCGGGCTGTTGATAGCCCGTGGTCCACTATTAGAATACAACGTGTTGAAATGTAATTGACTTCTCTCCGGGCTATTGATAGCCCGTGGTCCACTATTAGAATACAACTGTGTTGAAATGTAATTGACTTCTCTCCGGGCTACTGATAGCCCGTGGTCCACTATTAGAATACAACTGTGTTGAAATGTAATTGACTTCTCTTCGGGCTGTTGATAGGCCGTGGTCCACTATTAGAATACAACGTGTTGAAATGTAATTGACTTCTCTCCGGGCTATTGATAGCCCGTGGTCCACTATTAAGTGACATGATTGATAATTTGATACGTAAACATAGGTACAAGCAGAACAAGATGAAAACTGACAAGGATAAAGTTCAATTTGACTCAGCTGAATATATGAATGTGCTCCCTAACGTAATAAAAAATGAGGTTAAGAAATTAAACATTAATGTTTCATTCAGAACTATCAATAATTAAAAAAATATATTTAGGTTAAGGTCTCCAAAAATAATAGAAAATTGCTCAGGCGTATACAGGATGCAATGTGATGATTGTGACAAGTTTTACATTGGTCAAACGGGGAGGAGATTTATTGACAGATTTAAAGAACATATACCAAAAAAGGATATCAGATAGGCCAAATCTAATTTTACTTTGCATTTGATAAATGAAAACCATAATTACACTGGATTCGCGGAAAATATGATACCCATGCACGTTAGCAGCAAAGGTCGTTTTATGGATGCGTTAGAGGAATTTGAAATTTACAGAGCATCCAAAATTCATAAAGAATGTTTGCTTAACGACCAGCTTTCGTTTAAATCAAATACGCTGTATGACACCATATTGAAGATAAACTGCGAATTTTGTAATCAGTCCAGTTGAAATGTGACAGTCGAGCAGTGCGCACTGTTTTCGATAGTTGTGTGGTAACGGTTTTAATTATGTTATTTGTAAGAGTTGTGGTTGTGTTGTGAGTGTGTGTCTGTCTGTCTGTGTGTGTGTGTGTGTGTGTGTGTGTGTGTGTGTGTGTGTGTGTGTGTGTGTGTGTGTGTGTGTGTGTGTGTGTGTGTGTGTGTGTGTGTGTGTGTGTGTGTGTGTGTGTGTGTGTGTGTGTGTGTGTGTGTGTGTGTGATATTTTCTCCGACGATACCTATATAATAGGAGGATAAAAAAATTCTTCACCTGAAGATGCGAATTTATTCCCGAAACATGTAGTGAACAAAATAACTACAAATCGCAAGACGGATTACAATAAGGTATAGTATAAATTTTGAAATAAATTAGAATAACGTCCAAAATAAAAATTTCCACCGATTTCCAAATAATCTGTTAATTCAAATTACCCGAAATCTGTCTGCTGTGCATGACACCCTCATTGTACTTCTTCAGTTTAAAAAAATTCGTGGACCTGTTCTGTATTTTTTCTTCGCCCCTCTTTCTGCTCACAGTTTTTTATCCACTATTCCTTTTTGTACTCGTTCTAAAACATAATTTTATCATGTAGTCGTTATTTTTTGACGTTACTTTATCGTAGGCAATCAAGAAAGGTGATGATGTAATTTTTGAATCAATATTCATGAGACTATGGTGTACTAAAAACTGCATTGTATAATTAAATGTTTTTCTATCCCCCCGCCTCTCTCTCCCTCGGTCGCATGTCGATTGCGCGCGTGGGCAACGTGCTGGATACCACTTAACTTTAATGGCGCATTAAAATACAATACACGTTAATAAAATTATCACGCTCACAGCGCCGGTCGATAATTACTTTGCTAAAAACAGAAAACAATGAAATTAAAAAAAAAACTGGAGAGCATTTAGTGTTATTGCGTCTGTACCTGGCATAATGTTACAGTGTTAGCAGTAGATCCACGCGTGCGCATTGGGTGTCGTGCAGTCGGCAATGTGCCTTCTGGTGTGGTACCTACAGTGTGTCGCCTTTAACACCATTAAACCTGATTACTTTTTTCCACGCCTCAATATTGCGATGAACACCGGTTCTCATAAACGTGAGCGTGTTCTTTTTTTTTTTACCATAAACCGCGGCTACTTACCGAAGATGTCACGGAACCGGTACTTTGAGCGGGAACGGCGTTTCAACTGCAGTTCTGTGCAGAGTAAATTAGATTTTTACGATTTATCGTCACAAGATGTGGTGTGACTAAACGCACCCTCTGCAGTATTCTGCTTACAAACCACAGCAACTGTGATTATAAATGACAGGAAGTAACTTTTGAATGCGTAGGCTGCAGTACGATACAGTTGGCAGCACCTGTGGTCTCAGAACAACCTCAAGCATCGTGCTCTACCTGAATGTGCTCCGTTCATATTGTCCTCACAATTTATTAACTTGGCGTTCCTGAACGATCAGTTTCTCATTTCCGGGATACTTTAGAAAGCGATTGTAGACAATCGCCTCATCAGTAATAAAACCAATAACAGTCCTCATCAGTAGGCAGGTCAGGCCTTGCCTGGCCTGTTTGCTAAATCAACTCCTCCGGGCCCAAGGGCCCCCGCAAACAGGGTACGTTCTGTTTGCGTCCCGACCGGCATCGGCGGTGGACCTAAGTCTGACTCCCGTTCATCTCCGATATATTGGGTTGGACTCGAGATTGATCTCTGTTTTTGGCTGTGAGGCGTCGACTCTGTGTCCATCTTGAGCGGTGAAATTGGATGCTACTTTCTGCTGTTAAATCCTAGATAGTAGATATTCTGGAACCCGCGAAGGGTTAGAGCTGCACGTCTCAGATCTAAGGGTACTGACCACAACATGGTCAGCGTTCAGAACAATAGACCTCCAGCTCTATGGAGAGCCGTGGATGGTGTAAGCAAAGGCTTGGAACATCTCCGTAATCCTTCGAGTCTTCAGCAGTGGCGTAACAATGTGGGAGTGGAGGATCAGGGGGGGATAACCCCTCTGACCCAAAATGTCAGTGAAATTCCGAAATCAGTTAATGTAGCCCTATTTCTGTGTGTATTAAAAAAATGCGTAAAATAATTTTAGAAATCAAGGAAATTAAAATACTTGTAAATTAATAAAATAGAGTTTTCTTAATAATGTTCCAGCCTAAAAAACGACCCAGAAGACGAGGAGGCCAGAGCCTATTAATAGACCTTTACCTGTTTTTCCCAGACACACTGCCCCTTACAGACACTGCCTATGTAACGACTCCTCTACTCTAATATCTCTATGGTTTGCACTGACGTCTCTGTACAAGTAAACTAGCAGTATCTTGACTTTAATTCGGGTAAATGAGAATATTTTATTGTTGGATTTTACGTGAAAAATAACGTACTTTAACACGAACTATAGACTGCTTAAAACATTCACGGGACAACATCCTTAAAGTGAGAAGGGGAAATGAAATCGGATTTTTCATAGTGTCTTCGGAAATACTAATTTTCATACCATTTATTAACAATACAAATTTATAATTAAAGTTATTCCTAATGACAAGAGATTTATTACCTTTAATCTGAGTAACTATTAATCGAGGTAAAATATTCTGAAATCAGCGGTTTTTCAAGATGTTTTAACCCTTATACGTGACATTGGTTTACTGACAAACTTTAAGACGCAAAAAACTTAGAAATGAATCCTCCATTTCTTATTTTGTCCTGAAGAAAATAAGGAGTCCAATCTTCAAGCTAGTCTTACCCCCCCTCCATAACGCAGGCCGCTCCTAGTTACACCAAATTAAAATCTAAATCATTATCATCATCATCATCATCATCATCTTCATCTTCAAGGATTAAACCAAGGGTGGTTTGTTCCGGTCTCAAACAGGCAAAGATTAGAGCTGGTCACTCCAGCGCTTCCTCGGACATCCCACACCTCTCCGTCCCTCGGCTTGTAGTTCCATAGTTGTTTGGCGATGCGGCAGTCATCCGTTCGGCGAAGATGTTCCTACCAATTCAACCGATACTGGGCAATCCTGTCGAGTTTAAATCTAAATGTTTCCATTTTCCAGCATTTATAATTCATGTTGGTTTAGAGAGAATCTTTGAGACCACAGCATTTATAAAATTGTGTGGGAGAATCCTGGATTCCTTATTTGTCCTGACCGAAATCGGGATCCAGCATTCAAGCTAGACTCATCCCTCCGCTGCAGAAGCTAGTCTTATCTCCTCCTCCTAAGGAGCTGATCTTAGCCACTGGTCATCATAAACATTAAGACATTAGTAATGCATTGGTCTCCTCACCTTTTCGCTGCTAAAAGCAAATTATCAACGCTTTTCCATTCGCTTGGTGTCGACAAAATTTTGCTTCACATCAAAGAACAGAGCGGAACGCGTAACCAGTAGGCTGTATAACTTTGTATAGGCAAGACAGAGAGGCCTACAATTATTGCCTTACAAGACGTACGTATGCCTGCCTTAAATGGCAATGAAGCCTGTCAACTCTGATACCGACGAGAAGTGTTGAACTTTTGTCGCTTTTGAATGGGAGACCCCTTTTACAGTTTGCGAAGCTGTTAAGTCTGTATATAAAGTTGTCAAGTCGTTCAAGTTATAGTAGTAACGTGACGTCATGATGACTTTGCATAAGCACAGTAATGTAACGTAATTCACTGATAATAACAAGAGACAAACGTTTCAGTTACTATAGTACATATAGTCGTCAGGTGGTATGAATTCGTGACTCATACTTGGAAAGTTTTTTTCAGCTGTGACATGACTTGACATCACAATGTTACATGACATTACTTAAGCAGTTTTAATTTGTATTTTTTTCTATTTGTATCGGCCATCTTAGGACCACATGCCAATTTCAATTCATTATTCCATGTTCTTTGCTTTTTCTCCAATGTTCTTTCATTTTTTCACTATGTCTTTTCTTCCTGTCTTCAGTCCACTTTGAACCTGCGTTTTTCTCTCTCCTACCCTGGACTGCTTCCATTTTTAACACTTTTGCGCGAAAAACTTCTTTTTAAATTGTTTCTTCTGCGTTTATATTATTTTCTTCTAAATCCTTTTTGACTTCTTTAATCCAACTTGATGTCGGCTTCTTTCCCCACAGATATTTGAAGATCCGTTTCGTTAACCTATTGTCGTCCATTCTATATAAATGTCCAACAAATACTAGTCTTCTTTTTCTCACTGTTTCTCTTATATTGTCTGTACTTTGATATATTTTGTCACTACTTCTTAATTTCCAACCTTCTGAAGTTTTTCGTGGGCCTAATATTTTCCTAATAATTCGTCTTTCCAATATTTCTAGTTTGTCTAAATTATAATTTAGATAAATTTGTATTTATAATATTGTATTAATTAATTTGTATTTATTATTTTGAAATCATAACAACATTACCCACTGATAACGTCACAACAAGAGCTGAATGAATCAAGTCGGCAGTACCTATCACCAGCAGTTTCACATAGGTATATTGGTATTTTTTAACACTTAAAGTCGTTTTTTGCATCCTAGCTTCCATACTTTACAAACTTTCCAATCATCCAATCCCCTCTCCTTCAGATTTCTCTATGTCATTACTTTCTTTATACCTTCTATCCAAGTCTTTCGCGGTCTCCCTCTTTTTCTTCTTCAGCAGGAGTACATTCCACTAATTTCTTTGACCATCTATCATTGTCCATACGATACACAGCCTCGTTCTATCTTAATCTTTTTGTATCAATTGTTTATTTATATCGGTACATATTCATGGCGGCTCAGTAGACCAGTGGGTGTGGAACCTGGCTACTAATCTAGAGGTCCCGGTTTCGATTCCCGGGCCTGCACCATAAAATCAAGGTGCGTTTTTCAGCCCCCAGGTCGACTCAGCCTGTTGGAAACGAGTACCTAGGATAGCATCCTGGGGATATTAATGGGAGACTGAAGCGTAGTGCTGGCCACACTGCCTTCCTTGTATGCCGTACGGCTCGGATATGGCAGCCTACCCTGTCTGACTCCTAAGCTGCTTCGGTGGTACACATGGGAGCCATTATTATTATAAATATATACATTCCTTGTCTTATTTCTTCATTTTTTTTAACATATCCTGCAATTTCAGCCTACAGCACCTTCTCCGGTATCCTAATTCCATGGCTTGTCATCTTTTGTCCATATATTCTGAAGTTTCCCACATTTCATCACCATAGATTTCTACTATTGTTCTAAATACTTCAATTTTTTTTTCAAATCGTATTTGATTAATCTATAAAGTAGAATGTAATTGTCCTCGTCACTTATTTTCTTCTGTTATATGATTTTTAATTTATGTTTTAATTTCTGCTACACTTGTGTCGCCTTTTGTACACCAAAGTATTTGTATGAACCTACTCGCTTCACAACACCCTGTTCCAACAAGCTTTCGTCTGTGTATGCATATCCGACGTCAGTACATTCAGTCTTGCTTGTGTTTCTCGTTAAGCTCCGTTTATGATGTTCTTCGTCTAATTTCCTAACAGATGTCGTCATCAGATTCTCAGCTATAACGACCGTTTCATACTTCTATTAAATATTACGGTGATACGTGTGTTACCATAAAGCAAAGAATTCTTTCCGACTCTGCTACTGCTGTGCGCGGCAGCGGGTGTAGAAACGCGTCAAAGTTTCAATGTATTACAGTTACTGCTTCTGTTGTTATCATTTCCTGTGCATTTCGTTGACGTCTGCAGTTGAAAATGTGTGATATCTCTTGACGCTTTTTATCGTCGATATAGATGCTCTCTTTTACTTATGATAACTGTTCTGAAGAGTCTTTAGCTGACTGAATATAGAATCTTAGTGAATTTAAACGATAATATTTATTAAACTCCCATACTTTTACATTTGTATTATTTAAATGGTCAAACTTGAAACTACTTTCAGTATAAAAATAACTGATACAAAGCCACCAAATCCTGTCTCAGAGAGGGAAGCGTGAGGGCGAATCTCCTCCCCCCCAAAACAGGACCTTTTCGGTTAAGGCATGGTAACCCTGACAGAAGTCTCTGGTCCTCCCGCTAGGGGGTTGTGCAACAGCCCAGTAACCTGTTCATGTAAAACTTTGAAATACTTGTAGTATCCAAAGCAGTTGTTGGTAGAAGAGACGTGGCTCGTCCGAGGATGAGATGGATGTCGGAACAGGATTTATATAACCTAATCCTTGAAGAGGAGAAGAAGAAGAAGACTTTTATATTTTTGTTTACTTGCGTTTATACTTTAATTACAATTGGAATTAGAAGTTTTTCTTATTTTCTGTTTTCTAATTTTCCTAAAATTCCTGCGGATTATGTTGAAAAGTAAAAAAAAAAATTGTCATACTGATTAAACAAACCGTATAACACTCAGTATAATATGGGCTTTCAACAGCAGTCTTCATCAAATGAGCATTTTCTTTTTAGAAAAAAAAGCGTGCAATCTTGTTTTACGAAAGACATTGCAAAGCCAGTAACCCGGCCGCGACGTGGAACTGACTTGGTGGCAGAGTAAATTGAATTTTACAGTTTACTGTTATGGGCATACACACACACTAGATGTACTGTGACTAACGAGCACTGTGCAGAACTCTGCCCACACACAGCCACTGCAATTATAAAGGAAATGACATTTGAATGCAGCGGCTGCAGAATAATTGAGCTGCCCACATCTCTGAACTTATGCCACAGCCTCTATTAATGTCTAAATGTTAATTGCAAATTCAAAGTTAGAAAGGTTTTTGAATAATTTGCACAAGTTCAACCTTATGTGTGGGACCATCAGGCGGACCTTTAAGTCAACAAGTAAAGGAACATGACTAAAATTCTACAAGGTGATGGCTCTTCCCACACTTCTTTATGGGTCTGAGAATTGGACTTTAACGAAAGGCTATACCAGTCGTATCCAAGCGGCTGAAATGAGATTTCTCGGGCACGTGGCAGGGTTTACTCTCCATGATCATAGAAGAAACACAGATGTACGACAGGAACTGAATATTATGAGTATACTCGACAGGATCGCCCAGTATCGGCTGAATTGGTGGGAACATGTTTGCCGAATGGATCCCCAAACAACTATGGAACTATAAGCGGAAAGGACAAAGAGGTGTGGGAGGTCCGAGGAAGAGCTGAAGTGACCAGCTCTAATCTTTGCCTATTTGAGAGCGGAACAAACCATCCTTGGTTTAATCCTTGATGATGATGATGATGATGATAGAAACGTGTGTACTGCTCTCATAATATCGGCTGTAACTGACAGTAATGAAATGTTGACACTACCTGTAAGAGAGAAGATTTAAGAACCTCTTCGTCATCATCATTTTCATAACACGCCATAGGCAAGATGCTGCCTGTTCCGCTTTCAAAGAAAATCCTCCAGCCATCTCTTCCTGGTGAAACCCCTACTTCATTTTGAGTAGTTAAAACAAAAAGAATATTTCCTTTTGTAAAGAGGGGTTACAAGTTAATTAAAACTAGGCTAAGGCCTAGAGAAGCTAAAAATTGCGCTGGATCCAGTAAGACGGGACTTGCAATAAAAACTCAAGAATTAAATAATTAACAATCCCATTTTATTATTCTATCTCATATAATAAAAATTACAAAAAACAACAGTGATTTATAATTCCCCTTTTAAATGGTTAACTAAAGAAGTATACCCTCTCAACAAGGCCACCTGAAAAATATAAACTGAATCCAAGAAAATAATTGCTATGTCACCATCAATGAATTGAAAATTTAAAATAATCATTAACCTCCAAATAAAACTCCCATTAAACTATTTATTAAAATATAAAATTTATTTCATATGTTTCTTTTAAAATACAGTATATAAATTGATGAAGGTAAATGATTTCATTCACTGTTACTATTAATAATTAAAATAATTACTCATCCAATTTAAATGAACTTTAAAGGTGACACTTACTATACTTGTTAAATAAAATAATTAATTTTCATAAAGAAATGATCAGCCACGATTATTGAGATAGAATACTCGTCTACTGGTGTATATAAATTCTAATAATAAATCCCTATATAATAAATCCCTATATAATAAATCCCTATATCCCACCAAAAGTACAGTAATGCATAATATTTATATGTATATATATATATATATATATCCCCCAAAATGTACACAGAAATATACAGACATAACATGTTCCACAAGACAAATTACATATACAATAGTATAAAAATACATAAAGGTCTCTTGCCACGCCCTTTTTTTTTATATTACCCTTCTGGTGTATATAAATTCTAAACTTCTTCTTTATAGGAATCCCAATTAGGATTAAAGATTTATTTCTATAAATGTACCCCCATGGTGTGGGTTAATTGCACGTCATGTGTATCATAAAGCATTGCATACAAATGTCCCCAGGACATTAAAAATTTAAAACCAAGTGCCTAAGTGGCTAAGTGCTAAAATACTTAATTAAGGTGAGAAATAAAATTGTTTAAAATAATTAACGCCCCCCAGTTACCATGATTAATATAAAGAATTTATATAGACTAAAATAGGGCCAATTAATGAAAAGAGAAAATTGCACAATATTGGCACCTTATATAAAAAAATACATTTGTGTGTGTCAGAGACGGACATGTTTCTTCAACTTATAACCAGTCTCAACAACCTTGTTTCGACAAACAAGTTGAAAAGTGTTTCGACAGGCACAGCTTGGTTGAAACTAATTAAAAATAACACCTACCTCCCCAGTAGTCTTTTTATCCAAATGACCTAACCAGATTTTAAAAATAAGAGAAAATATGTGTTTTTTATGCGTAGTAAATTAAACTTGAGAAAATTACTAATAACAAAACTGACTTTAAATCTGTAGTGAAAGCCCTATAAAGAAATGAGTGGAAATCTAAGTTGGATGCTGTGTTGTAGACATGTCAGTCTCTGAACTGACAATTTACTATACATGTATTGAAATTTACAATTAATACTTAGTGTTCACACTAAACTGTCCCATCAATTGGGGATCCAAATGAATGTATACTTGAACGGTAAAAACTGATGATTATGTATATCTGGTGCCATGTTGATTCTACGTGTGAATATAAATGGATATTTTTCACCTGCTTATATGTGCCCAGAAGGATGATCTCTTATTTCTAGCGTGGCGATCTCATGATTGGCATGTTGTTGCGGTCGTTGTTCTCTTCGGTGTCGAGTGTGGAGCTTTTAAGATGTCATTTCGTTCAGTGGTAGCAGAACTTGTCTCTATTCGGTGAACCCTGTTCACACATTACATTTTTAGTGAGAGACCACACACAAATGCCCCCACTGTTTGGACACCCTCCAAAATCATAAATAAAAACAACACCTAGTTATGTTGTACATAATAAAACTTGGTAACATTATTTTGGCCAACATGCCTTACTTAAAAAGTTCTCTAACAATGATTCTTTATAACGCTTTATAACTTGAACCTCACTGAATGTGAGTTGCTTTTGCAATACAATAATTTATCTTGGCTCTGTAACATCTTATGAACTTATTACTTTGAGTGAAATTGAGGTTACCACGTGGCGCAGAATTTATTTAAAACACATAGTTTTTTACTCCATAGAATCTGAGAATACTATTACTTTGAATGAGACATGATTTACGTTTAAAACGTGCCTGAGTAAGTTCCCAATTATATTTGTATAAAGTTTTACTGTCATTGTAGCAAAACTTTATACCACTTAATGACGACACATTGTGTAACAGGTTAAGTGCTCAACCGAATCTCGTTACATCAGTTTTAATGAAAGTTCAATATTAATTATATTGTGGTTATTGTACTTTAGGTATTAAAGCCGAGATTCTGACACTCCAATAATCAAGCTTTATTGGTTTATAAAAACTTTACGAACAATTACGTCTTTCACCATGCATGATTCAACAAGTGGGCACGCTTACTCAAGCTTACTAAAAAAACGTTTTCTCCTTTAAAAATTTAGTATATAATTAATGTAATGAAATCAAAACTCACCGCAGTCGTTAAGAAACTTATCTCATGGTTATAAGAAGTAGATGCTAGATTTTCACACTTCTCTCCACCGAAGAGATTTTCCCCGAGGTCGTGAGTTAGGCTTCCATGTTGAGACAAAAAAAAACTAACGGAACGCCATACTCGTTTGGGTAACGAAAATCTCACCAGGCTGCAGCACTGTTGTTTTAAAACTGCTGGAAAAACTCAGCAGATGGCAACACCGATCAAACAATGAAAATTCGAAAACGGCAGCCTCTCCTATCCGCGGGTAGAGAGCAGCACTCCTTATTACATTAAATTTCGTACTGCTCTTACCGTCAAAAAATGCCAATGAAATTACTGAACTCGGCGCTGAATCTTTTGACTCAGCACACTGGGTCCTATAGGTTTGTCCTTCCTGACTTGTTTGGGCAGTCCAGAATCTGACAACCTTTCTAAGTGTTCTTTCCACCGTTTTTCATAACCTTTTAATTTTTCATTCAAGTTGAAACTAGTAATGCTTCTCTTATGGTCTCATTCTTTATACGGTCGAGTTTAGAACACCTTTTAACTCCTCTCAAGAAGAACGCCATTTCCGAGGCCTGTATTTTACTGTCTTGTTTCTTGGTTGTTGTCAACTAATTCACACCCATAGCACAGTACACAGGGACTGACATTGCTTTGTAAAATTTTAATCTTGTATCTCGACATAAGATATGTTTTATCTCCAACAGGCATTTTGGATTGTAAAATTGAACCGTTTTACTGCCGGCGCCTCCTTATCACCTGATTCTTGTGATTCACTCAAAACAGCGTTGCCTGATTCTTTAGTCTTTTAACGCGTCATTAATGAACAAACAAGTAATTTCATGGAAAGCAAACGAAACGCTGGGAAGAACAACAAGAGTAAAAACATTATATGTATAGTAGATGGTTAGTGAGGATCGGTCAATAATACAACTTTAGTTATTTTGCGTCGACGTTTCGACAATATTTATTGTCATCTTCAGGACATGTGTATGAAATACAATAGAAATATCAAACATAACGAAACAATTAAATATTTGGGTGAACGTGTTGGTGATGTGAGTGTGTGCGTGCGTATGTATGTATCATTTTTTATGTGAAGACTTATGATAGTTTGTTTACATCTTCAAATTATCTTTAAGAAAGCGAGCAAATTATAGTATGAGAGAACTTAATTTATACAGTATTACAATTTAAATTACTAAATATAATGTTATTTTAATTAATTAAACAAACAGTAACCAACAATTGGATATTACAGTAGATTGGTAACGTCGACGCAAAATAACTAAAGTTGTATTATTGACCGATCCTCACTAACCATCCACTAAAACATTCACTGATTGACGGTCACTAAAAATTTAAGGATTATATGTATATAAAATGGCCGAACGCCAGTCCAGTGGGAGTTGTTCAGCGATCTATATCAATAAAACGTACCTACAAGTATCTCTCGCTTTGCCGACCCCACAGAAAGCTGAGTGTATTTTGTTAGTCTCTTGAGGTTTGTAGCAAAAAAAAAAAAGATTCATGGTTCGCCGGAGAATACAGTCAATTGGTGAATTAAATTTGCCTCACTGGAAATTGATTGGTTGGTAGGCCTAACCTATTTGAATTACAAACTGAACTTTGAAAGGCTGAGAATTCCATCTGCTTGATGACGCTTGTAACGCCAATTTTGATGATTATGACAATTGTGGTGACTTAAAGAGATTTATTTTGATTTAATGAAATTTAGACTTACAACTATCACTATCGTTATTATCAGTGGCGTGGCATGGCGTACATAACACCTGTAGGCCTAAAACTTAACCTAAAAATTAATTCGATTTTTTTCTTGTATCAAGTGTTCGTTTTAGAGCATTTTCTATCATTCGCTGGGAGATGAAGAGGGTCCCGCACCTTGACTCTCATTACACTTACACAGAATAAATCAGCACACAAATAATCGAATTAAAAATAATAAAGACAAACAGAGAAACACATGACTAAACGAACAAAACACAAATAGGTACGTAGTATCTGCTGCACGTCAGTTCGTTTTCGAATTTTAAGCAGTTTGCATCAGTTCAGTTACTCAAAGTGAATAGGGCATAATTGACACTTTTTAAATATTCATGAATAATGCAACATTTTGTTTTAAAACGTTGTTAAAGATCTCAAAACCACAACTAAATAGTTTTAATATAACAAACTAATAAAACGATATATACTTTTATTATTTTACCAAAAACTTTATATCACTAATATGTTTACCTTTTTAAGACAATGAGGAAATTCAGACCAAAGGAACGGTCATCTGACCGAAATTGAATACCAGACGCATGCGCTAGTACACTTTATCTACTGAATTGCAGAAATGCAATATTAACAGAAAAATAATATAACAAAATCTTCTGTGAACCAGAGTAGTTTTCATAGAAACCTACTTGTCAGCAAATTTACTTTTACATGCGTGGAAATCTTGAACCCAACACGCTTATCGCTTTTTACGTTCATAATTACAAATCAACAACTAAAATACAAATGGAAGGAAAGGCCAAAAGGTGAAGGAAAAGATTTAACAAGTATGTGTTACAGAAGATTGAGAGGAGCGTTCCAAAAGATAAGAAAGAGGTGCGCCCAACTTACAAGCGCGGTACGCTATAATAACAAAGTTTAAGAGACAATCAGGGGTGGGGGTGGGGAAGGGTCATTCATATTATAGCTTGTTGTGTGTGAGCATGGTGGTGGAGAGGGGTGAAGGGGTTGTTTCCACTTATTTTGTGTCTATTCCAATCTGACGATGGGCTGTGAAGCTTGAAAGCGCTAATTGGAATAATTTTTACATAGTGGTGTGCAACTGTGATCATTCTGATTGTGAATTCAACCACTAACACAAATTTCTTCATTAAAAGTTTAAGAGAGTCTGTTTCGACTAATTAAAGTTTTAAAAGGAATTACTCTCTTTTGGAATGCTAAGAATCTAAGTGTCCCTATATGTAACAGAATGTATTGTTACGACGGTCTAACTGATCGTCGTATGGTACAGTGGAAAACAAAATACAAGACACCACTTCAGTCACTAATCACCAGCTTTAATTATCACAATTAAACAGTTTATAATTAACTCGTACAATAGTTCCAGTTAGATTTGTCCACTCGCAATAACAATGTTTATTAATAGAGTTTCACACAATTATTAACACAATATTTCTTCACTTCGACAAACACTCAATCCGCACTAGCGAAAATCGCTCACGCAACTGAACTGACAACCCGGATGCTACGGCTTTATATACGCCGCGCTGAGGTCCAGTACAGCATTTCCTCCTTACTGCACGCCAGCGGCTTAATGCGTGTCTCAAGTGTTCCTGGAACTCACTAGAACGGCCTACTTGAATGACGCAACAGCTGCCACATTGGACGGGGGGAGTGGAGAATGTTCTGGGTTGTTCGGTAGGCTTCTCGTAACAGTATTAAAAAAATTTTTTTTTAAATAATAAATAAAACTTTGGAATAGTATTATACTTCGTGTTATTTAAGGTGGTCTTAGTAAACCATCTCATGATGAGTGCAAAGGTACTGCCGATCGTTTTTACCGCTGAAGGTGGCGTCCGTTGGTGAGGCCAAAACATCTGAATTTCCCAACATGAGGCCACGGCCTAACAGTCCGGCGAATGCTCGCTTTAACAACACTGACGTAGGCCGTGAAAGCAACAATGCAACATTACATTCTATAAAGTTCCGTTTTCTGCCCGACTATCTATGATTAGTTATTTCTGAGTATTCAATGCTTGGCTGTCATCTGATTGTAATCTACGCGCAAGAAATGCCACCTTTTCTGAAGAAATCTGTCTATGGATTTGTTGGATATGGAATTTATGTTTAAAATTTGGCATTTCTGATACCTAGGAATCTTATTATGCTAGAAGATCTAAGAAGAATGGATGAAGGGGTTACGCTGAGATGGCAATCGATAGGAAACATTGGAGAAGATTAGTGTTGAAAGCCAGGGTTCACGTTAGACCGTAGTGCTGAAGAAGAAGAAGAAGAAGAAGAAGAAGAAGAAGAAGAAGAAGAAGAAGAAGAAGAAGAAGAAGAAGAAGAAGAAGAAGAAGAAGAAGAAGAAGAAATCTTATTAAAAACCAAAATTAATCTAGAGTGTGATTTAGTCCAGAAAGAAGGTAAATCTGGTTAGTTATTTCTTAGTTTTCTATAAGATGTCATGTGAGTGTAACCTATCTCCAAAAAAAGCCATCTTTTCTGAAGAAATCTGTGTATGGATTTCTTAGTTATCAAATTTTTATTTAAAAATTTGCATTTGTAATACATAGCAGTCTTATTATTCTAGAAGAAATAGAAAGAACGGACGTGAGGGTTGCGCTGAGATTGTAGTGGACAGAAGACATTGGAGGACATTGGTATTGGAAGCTTAAGGTTCACATTGGGCTGTAGTGCTAAAGAAGAAGAAGGAATCATATTAAAATTAAGATTAATCTAGAGTGTGATATAGTCCAGAAAGAAGGAGTGTTAATCCAGCGTCTTGTGGAGCAAGATATTCTGACACATTTTCTCGTAAATCGAGGTTTCTAGAACTTTAAAACGGCTAACTCTTGTAAGGGAGAAAGTGCAGAACAAGAAGAATAACATAAAAAAATGTATAACACAACAAGGGAAGGGTACACAATGGGGAATTCGTTTTTGAAATGTAAATTAGGGCACATAAATGAATTCGTTTTTAACGTGTAGCCGAAATCTTTTGTAATTCACTGAACTGAATGCGCCCATTCACAAATGGGATAATATAATGAAGCCATAGTAAGTAACAGTTGACCACAAACATGCGGTTGTGAGCATCACGATTTCTCAAGTCAGACGAAACCGCATTATGGCTGATTGATTCCTCCATCTGATAAGCAACTGGTATATAAAGCTAAATGTTTTACAAACGACGTCAGTGGTCATGTCGATTGGAAACCATATAAAATATGAATGACTACTCAACTTTGTAGATAAAATACTGTGTAGTTACAAAAATAGGAAAGCGTTTGAATTTCCAATGATCGATTGTTGACAACTATTATATTTTTTTTTACGGTGGAGCATCGATGTATACTATATGGACCGCGTGCTGACAGGCAAAGTGAACGCCAGAAAACGTTCCGAAGCACGTATAGCTTCCCCCACCACCGGGGGGAATAAAGCGTTTGGCGCAAGTTAACATGTGTACTAAACGAGTCATTCAGTCAGCAATGCACTTGAAAGATTTCAGTGAAACGGATATTGAAAAAATTGTAAACTTTAAGAGAATTATGAATAGGCTATGGTTAAAGACGTTAGGTCATATGCCTACTATAAGGTTAACATTCTGTATTATCTGTGTGGCTTTACCTATTGTAAAAAAAATTATTTCGAAGTTAAGGTGTGAAGAGTGTATTCATTTACTGATAACAGATGACAATAACTTGAGCGTTTACACTCATTTTACTGACTTTGTGTCCAGCGGAAAATTAATTAGAGCGTCATCAGACGTTTTAAAGATTATAAAATTGATGTATAATTTATTGATTATATCTGACCAAAAACTTAATAAAAAAAAGATTATATCAGCTTGCAAAAACTTTGCCTGTACAGTGTTTAGAAAACATATTTCAAACAATGATTTCTCTGAAGACAGCCATGAAGTGAAAGTTATCAAATTAATATGGACATTATTTTATAAAATCTTGTGCTATGATATGCTAAGGAAAGAACCGCTGCAGCTACCTTCTCTAAGCTTGATCTCTGCCAAAAGTTAAATAAATTTGTATTATTTAGTAGTGTTTAATGTAAACAATTTTTATACACTTAATATGTAGCTAATTAAATAAAATAAAAAATTTTAATGTAAATTACCACTGCTAATTGAACACTTTAACAGCCACGACGAGCGTATACGCCAGCTTCTTTTACGCAATAAACATTTTAAGTTTACGGCTCACGTATTTTATTCTTTGTTTCCCTTATTTTTAATCTTTATTCGTCTGGCTTCAACATTAAATGTTCATAACGCAACAGAACTTAGCGATAAACTGATATAATGTGTTAGAATACTGAAATCTTAGAGTGAAACAAATGTGTTTATTTTGGAAAAGAACTTATTAAAATCCTCCTAATTTGGAGTCACTAATTAATGTTAAAATATGTCATAGCTATACCATTTAACGCAAAATATGCTCCGCTAAAGGAACAACAGCTATAACAAAGTAGAAAAGTCAGACTTTGTACAGGTACAGTATATTACAGTTTATATTTGTAGGTTATGCAGTGTTCTTGCCGGGGGGGCCCTAATGGTGCAGCGGTCGGAGCGAATTCAGTGACTGCAGCACACCATCCATATAGTATACATCGATGCGGTGGAGACTGTGAAAAACTAATGTTCGCCGCAGCAAGGTCAGCACTCCTATGGTGTGTGGGACTCGAACCCACCAAAACCAAGGCACACTTTTGTCCACGGTAAGGATCCACCTCGGGACTCATCTTTCGCAATACTTCAAGGTGGTGCCATTTGTTCTTCTTCCATGTGGACGTTCATCTCTTTTAAACTTTAACAGGTCCACGTTATCTGCTTTCTGCTATTTTGTCAGAGGACCTAGAAAGATCGTTTTCTGCTTCCTTCTTCTGTCTTAGAATCTCCTCTATTTAGGTCGCTACCTGATCCCAGTGGAGTTACCTCAGCAGCATTAGTCCGGTGATATTTTCTGTCTGTCCCACTATATTTTCCAAGGTTTGCCTCTCCTCTTTCCATCGGCCGCAGCTGAAAAACCTGTGGTGCACATCGTCTGGTTCCAGCTTGCAGAAAATGTAGTCTGGTCTGACTACTTTTCTCAGTCTATACAGATAAGCCCGGAACAAGCCGTGACTAATTATAAACTGTGTTATGAAACAATTAATCTCTCCATATTTGAGATCAGTTTACTCGGCTAACTGCTTATGAGCCTAGTGATCCATCTTCCCTTCGTGTCACTGGCCCATCTTTCCTGCCACTGAGCTATAGTATGGGCCCTGGTCTCCTTGTGAGCTTGTATTTTACCTACCTTGACCTTCCTCTTGTAAATCTGTTCCGCTCCTGTGCCGGCAGATCGATTGGCATTAATCCCGCGACGACAAGTGCAGCGAACTCCGAAACTCTGCGGAAGGTGCAAGACACTCTAAGCCCGCCATTTCGCTGCACTGCTGACGTGCGTCTTCTGTACTTCTGGAGTATAATAATAATAACAATAATAATAATCCGCAATCATAGCACTGTGATCAGGCCGATGATCATGTATGGAGTGGACACAATGTGCTTTCAAAATTTGGAACGTCTTCTAAAATTGAACGAAGAATTCCTCGGTAAATTTATGGCCCCAAGAAAACCGGAGATGGGTACAGACATAGACCCAAAGAAGAGCTGTACAGGGATCTGGAAGATCTGGAAACGGCTTTCCGAAGGAAAGTACTGAGATTCCTTGGACATATGGTTCGGATGGATCGGTCCAGATTAAATAAACAAATTTTCAACTATATTTGGCAACTTTCCAGTCTGAACGGATAGACCAAATAACTCAAAGAGGACATGATGAAACTGGGTATCTCTTTGGATGACTGTGTGGATAGAAATACATACAAAAATAAAATTCAAAATCTTGAGGTTCTCTGCAGTGAGAAGAAGACGAGAAAGGGGTGGACAGTGGAAAGGAAGGCGGCGCATAGTGTGTGAATGAGAGCCTTCTGGCAGGAGAATAAAAGGAAATGATATTCGCGTGGTCCACGGCTGGCCTCTTCGTGTAAAAAAAAAATAATAATAAAATAATAATAGTAGTAGTAATGATGGAATTTTCCGTAGTATGGGTGCTGGGAAGGGTCGGCTGGGCTGGCGCATGAAAACCGTTAGTCATACAAAAGAAAGAAGAAAGGTAGTGGTGGCCAGCATTACGCTTTAGCCGTCAGTTATCAACAACAACAATAATCACTGGACACTGCGGACGTCTGTGTAGGGACGTCGCACACACGACGCCACATGGTTGCCGTAGTAGCCTAGTTAATCTCAAGTCACATGCAGGTACGATGCTCATCCAGAAGTCACGACACTGCCACTGTAACTGACACATACACACACGGGTGCTTGTCGGACGTCGTTTCGTTTCCTTCAATACATATGTTTTGATTAATCGTATTAGCGGTCGTGAAATTAGACGTACGACCTTCCATCCGTGTCTGTCACTCCAGCATTCTTCTTTGGTCTGCCTGTCTCTCTTTCTCTCTCTCATTCTCCCCCTCTCTTCTCACCCTGTCTTCTCTTCTCTCCTCCTTGTCTTACAGCCGTCATCTTCACAAAACAAAATATTGTAGCGAGAAGCCCATCGAACAGCCCAGAACATTCTCCAATCTGCCCCCCCCCCGTTCAATTTGGCAGGTGTTGCTCCAGGCCGCTCTCAAGTAGGTTCCAGTTATTCAAGAACACTTGAGATACGCATTAAGTGGCATGAAGTGAGGATGGAAAATTTCTAGAACGCGTGCGCTACCTATAGAAAGCCATAGCGGCCGGCTTGTCAGTTCAGTTGTGTCGAGCGATTTTCCTTTGCGCGGATCGAGTGTTTGTCGAACTATTGTGTGAAGTGTTATAATTAGTGCGGAATTCTTTATAATTGACATTATTATTCCATGTGGCCAATTTTTACTTGAATTGTTGTAAGAGACTGATTTGTTGATTACAAATTATTAATTGTGATAATTAAAACTGATTATTAGTGATTTCATTGGGTCTTGTATTTTGTTTTGTACTGTACCAAACGACGATTCAGTGAGACAATATTTACCAATTTTCAGTGTCATTATCGAATCCAAGTAATTGCTATATGCTTCCAAAATTTTGCTTTCTTCTTTGAAACATACGCTTAACTGTGTCACAGACTAGTTGTCTACAAATGGAAGTTTACAATATTACCACGTTTAATGTGATCTTAAGATGGTTTTAGTAGACTGTAAATGAAGAATTCAAAATTTCATTCAATACGTTCCGTCTAACCTACGTTGTTACATTAAACTACTGTTTTCTACCTAAATAACGTGACCCGTAAATAACGACTGTGACTAGTTATTCTGTAGTATTCTATAAACTGTCATCTGATTATCATCAAGTTCCAGGTAATGCCTTCGCTAGGCGCAGTGGTAAATAAAGAGTAGGCTACTATTTGGTCATTGTACGCCATTTGTCTGAAGCTATTAGAAAACGGCCAGATTTACCGAAGAATAATTTATGAAAACTGGATCCCGATAATGCGCCTGGACATACGTCATTGCTTGTCAAGAATTTTGCCAGGCTATGCAAAAGAAAACGTCATAATGATGACACGGCAACTGCCGTATTCACCAGGTGTGTCCGAACGCGATCTCTCCTCCTCCCAATTGTGACAATTTCCACGAAAGGACAACATTTCGCGACCGTTGAAGACGTAAAACGAAAATCGCTAACCGAGCTCAAAGCTGTACCGAAAAGTGCATGTTTGAAATATTTTGTAGACTGTAAAACGGCTGGCTTAATTGTGTTGCATTCGACTGAGACTACTTCAAAGGAACAGTATTAAGTGTCGACGAATGGAGGCATAATTTTTAAAGTAAATAAGAACTGCATGAACTTTTTTGATCAGACTCCGTATGCAGATTATATAAAGTTACTAAAGTTACTGAAGAATACAAGAAACATTATAGTAGTCTTAAAGGCATAAAAATTTAATAGGTGTGATTTTAAATCAATATGTTGCGTCCAGTGGAACCACTGACCAAAAGATAAAGTAGCGAGGGAAGCACTGTGGAATCTGGATGCTAACATAATGACATTCAAATATCCTTTATACATTATTTTACGTTTATTTCTTCATTGTGAATTAAAAACTTTATGCTCCATTCGGTAACCCACCGAGCAGTTTTATGGCACATTGTTCTCTTCTGGTAAATGTGAACAATGTGTTGTTAATACGTAAAACATGTACCTCAACATCTGTGCCGCACACGAAGCCACAGCCTCTATAATCTTTTCTCTTTCGCTGCTAACATTTTCATCGAAGCCAAGGCCGCATTATTACAGTGTCACTATACAATGACTAACAGTCTCTTTGCGTGAACGCGTAAACGACCGAGTGCTTGTAAATACGCGCTTGCGCGTGTGCGTGTGTGTTGACTTGAATATGAAAAATTGTTTTCACTGAAAGCTTGAAACGTGTAACTAACATATTACTTATACGTATACTTCCTGTAACCGCACACGAAGACAAACAAGTCCTGGCGGAAAAACTGTAATTTCTGCACAGTTATCGAACCCATGGCCGTTATTACCCATTATCTCCGCATCTAGTGATTACAGAATTGACAGGTGTGTTTATTTACAGTTATGTACAAGTTTGTAAATGCATTCGTCGCCAGTACATAACTGTAATTACACAGCTATAATTGTTGTATTTTTTGTGACATGTAACTCAGTTTGCAAATAGAAATACACCTATACATAAATGTCACCTACGCGAGCGTCAACAGGTTAAGAGCTTTCGCGTTATTTATTTCATGTGCTGACACATGCGGAATCGTCTGTGAAAGGTAATTCTTATTATATAATTAGTCTGCTGCATGACTATGAATACAATTCCTAACATAAATCATGCAACGTGTTTAGCAATATCCCAGTGTATGTTTTCCCAGCCTTCACAAATCTATAAAATGATATTTAAGAAAATCAATTTGATACATTGCAGCAACTAAATTACTTAACATTTGCTGCATTGGAGCAAACCTTTTTCTTCTTCTTCTCAACCCAGAGATTGGTGGGCTTGCAATTTCTTCCTTCCCGAGGACAAACTATTGACCGCTACATAGGCTACCTTTTTCCTTCTTTAACCACATTCATATACTCCTGGCTGGGCCTTCCCCTCACACTACACCTTTCTATCTGGGTAGTGAAGCAATTTAAAAGGCGTAGCAGGTAACCAAATATATTACTTCTCCTTGCCACAGTGGATCCAATCAACATACCCCCCACTCTCCTCAAAACCTCATCAATAGGTTCTCTTTCCGTTCATGGCATTCTTAAGTCTCTCCTCCACCACCTCATTTGAAAAGCTTCAAGGTAGCTCCTTTCCGCTTCTAAAATCATCGGTATTCTATATTTTGAAGTCATCAGATTTCCCGGTTTATTGTACTTCAATTTTTTCTACTTCATAATCGTCGCTTTCCATAATTTATTTAAGTCCGCCGGTTCTTCTCCTTTTCCTGTTACTACTCTTTCTTCTTCTTCTCCTCCTCCTCTGAACTTCGAAGAAGCTAAGTTTGTTTTTCAAATATGAAACGTTCTTCAATATTTATTCAGTAGTTGCGTGCAACTGCCTTTGCTTTTCTCAGGGAGTTTCTTAACTGAATTAAATAAAAATAAAATTTTAAATGAAATAAAAATCAAAGCAATTTACTGTTAACAGTATTTCACTCTTTCATACGATTCACTGAAATAGTATCAACTTTATTCGTAATTTTAATTTATTCTATTTTAACTTTATTAATTTTAACTATATTCATAAAATGTTTTGAAAGGATAGAAAGAGAAAGTATTTATCCGTGTTGATTATAAATATGAACAAGAAGTGAAGAAAAAGATTGGTAAAGGTGTTTAACAACGGTCGTGGCCATTGTTGCTGTGCGTGTAGCGTATCGTGCGGAGAGATCAGAACGGATTATGTAAACTAAACAAACCCGCGACCATTCTATAAACACGCACCTCATTGTCTATACAGCAGGCATTGGTTTTCAATGAAACGCTCAATTTAAAGTGAAATATTTGATTCATCTGTAAGATATCAAGCAGGCGTCTCCCTCCCGCTGCTAACAATGAATCGATAGCGTTGTTTCCTCTTTTATTTTTCCTGTTTAGTTTCAGAGGAATGTAAACGCGTTAGTCGCGTGTTTTACCAGACCTAAATTGTTGTGACTTTGAAGTGTTTCCTTTCGAATCCACTTATTTTAGCAGTTGCTGCCGTGTTATTGAAAATTAATATTTTTACTTCTTTGTATTTGTGTGTGTTTACACACACGTCTTGTTGTTGTTATTGTTATTGTTATTGTTCTTTTTCTTCGGCTCTTTAGGGAATAGAGAATAGCCGTTTCCTCTTGAATGTTATTAAATATGAGTCTAACAATCTTTTCCCACGTTTCTTCCTCTTAGATGTTTATATTCTAGTACTGGCTTTATTATTCTGTTCAGTCGGGCTCTCCATCTTTCGTTATACTTTTTGATCGTGTTATTTATACGGTCTTACTTATCTATACCTTACTGATACTATAACACTTCTTATTCTGCCGTTTCTTGTGCACCGTTTCACTCTTCTCTGATGCCTTAATTTGTCTATTGTATCTTCGATTGTCCAGGTTTCGCTTCCATACAACAAACAGGTGCTGTCTTCGTGGTACAGACTTTTTGTTATGTTCTCTTTAGCGAAGCAACTTCTCAGTTTTAACTCGACTGTTTGGCATTTGTCTGCCTATCTATCCATCTATTTGTCTGTTTGTAATCTATCGTTTCGCGATGGCTTTTGAACGCATCAACCGAGTTTCGTAAAACTTGGAAAGTTGCCCATAATTTTATCCTACCTTTTGTGTTGAGATTAATTTCACCAAGAATACGGGGCGGGAGGCAAAAATTTGACGGGGCGCAAAATTGTGATAAAATCGCGAAAGCCCGTGTGAGATTTAAATCGCTAAAGGTGAGTTTAAACACAGTCTGAATATAGTGTTAATTTTTGAAAATTTCCAAATTTTTGGACGTCATTGACGAAAATGTGGGAGACAACTTTAATAAAATAGCAAAATTTCATTTGGGGTGTCAAATAAAATAGAATTCTTAAGATTAAATCTGAAGTTACACTCGGCTCTGGAGAGAATAAAGAAATACAGGCAGAATTGGAAGTCCCATGTGGAGCCCATGGTAGACACACGTATTCCTAACAAGCGTTTGAATATAGGCCAGTGGGGACGAGAGATCGTGGAAGACTCTGGATGAAATGGTCAGAGACCCTGGGAAGTCGGAACGGGCTATAGCCAAGCCATTTCGTGAAGAAGAAGAAGAAGAAGAAGAAGAAGAAGGAGGAGGAGGAGGAGGAGGAGGAGGAGGAGGAGGAGGAGGAGGAGGAGGAGGAGGAGGAGGAGGAGGAGGAGGAGGAGGAGGAGGAGAAGAAGAAGAAGAAGAAGAAGAAGAAGAAGAAGAAGAAGAAGAAGAAGAAGAAGAAGAAGAAGAAGAAGAAGAAGAAATCAGTCATTTAAGATGATTACGTCTGACATACAGCTACAGTCGATTGTAACTAATATACATTATTAATATATTCAATATTTATAATAACTTTACCTCAAGATGTTTTTTCCTTATTTGGAACATGTTTCGGGCAACATTGTTCCCATCCTCCTTGTTTCATCCTTGTTGTTGATTGTTTCATCCTTGCTCGTTTCTTAATTTTGAATCTTGTGGAGTACTTGTGTGTTAATTGGTTGCTGTTATGGTGTCCTGTTGGTTTTTGGTTTTTTAAATTGGTATTATTGTGTGTGATTGTCGTGTATATATTAGTATTTTGTGTATTTTCGATTTTGAATTCTTTTAAAATTGTGTCATGTTTTGTATTGATTTGTATTTGTTCAGGTATTAGTTTTTTTTTGCCGTAACGTTTTCGTGCGGTAACGAGGTTTGCCGTAATTACCCGTGAAGTGAGACTCAAACACAGGACATTACACAGACAACAACGCTAGATGCTGAGCGCTCCGGGTAACTGTTTAACAACGCGCGTGCACAGCCGTAGATAACGAGGTTTGCCGTAATTAGCCGTGAAGTGAGACTCAAACACAGGACATTACACAGACAACAACGCTAGAAGCTGAGCGCTTCGGGTAACTGTTTAACAACGCGCGTGCACAGCCGTAGATAACGAGGTTTGCCGTAATTAGCCGTGAAGTGAGACTCAAACACAGGACATTACACTGACAACAACGCTAGACGCTGAGCGCTCCGGGTAACTGTTTAACAACGCGCGTGCACAGCCGTAGATAACGAGGTTTGCCGTAATTAGCCGTGAAGTGAGACTCAAACACAGGACATTACACAGACAACAACGCTAGACGCTGAGCGCTTCGGGTAACTGTTTAACAACGCGCGTGCACAGCCGTAGATAACGAGGTTTGCCGTAATTAGCCGTGAAGTGAGACTCAAACACAGGACATTACACAGACAACAACGCTAGATGCTGAGCGCTCCGGGTAACTGTTTAACAACGCGCGTGCACAGCCGTAGATAACGAGGTTTGCCGTAATTAGCCGTGAAGTGAGACTCAAACACAGGACATTACACAGACAACAACGCTAGACGCTGAGCGCTTCGGGTAACTGTTTAACAACGCGCGTGCACAGCCGTAGATAACGAGGTTTGCCGTAATTAGCCGTGAAGTGAGACTCAAACACAGGACATTACACAGACAACAACGCTAGACGCTGAGCGCTTCGGGTAACTGTTTAACAACGCGCGTGCACAGCCGTAGATAACGAAGTTTGCCGTAATTAGCCGTGAAGTGAGACTCAAACACAGGACATTACACAGACAACAACGCTAGACGCTGAGCGCTCCGGGTAACTGTTTAACAACGCGCGTGCACAGCCGTAGATAACGAGGTTTGCCGTAATTAGCCGTGAAGTGAGACTCAAACACAGGACATTACACAGACAATTACACAGACAACAATGCTACACGCTGAGCGCTCCGGGTAACTGTTTAACAACGCGCGTGCACAGCCGTAGATAACGAAGTTTGCCGTAATTAGCCGTGAAGTGAGACTCAAACACAGGACATTACACAGACAACAACGCTAGAAGCTGAGCGCTCCGGGTAACTGTTTAACAACGCGCGTGCACAGCCGTAGATAACGAAGTTTGCCGTAATTAGCCGTGAAGTGAGACTCAAACACAGGACATTACACAGACAACAACGCTAGAAGCTGAGCGCTTCGGGTAACTGTTTAACAACGCGCGTGCACAGCCGTAGATAACGAGGTTTGCCGTAATTAGCCGTGAAGTGAGACTCAAACACAGGACATTACACAGACAACAACGCTAGACGCTGAGCGCTCCGGGTAACTGTTTAACAACGCGCGTGCACAGCCGTAGATAACGAGGTTTGCCGTAATTAGCCGTGAAGTGAGACTCAAACACAGGACATTACACAGACAACAACGCTAGACGCTGAGCGCTCCGGGTAACTGTTTAACAACGCGCGTGCACAGCCGTAGATAACGAAGTTTGCCGTAATTAGCCGTGAAGTGAGACTCAAACACAGGACATTACACAGACAACAACGCTAGAAGCTGAGCGCTCCGGGTAACTGTTTAACAACGCGCGTGCACAGCCGTAGATAACGAAGTTTGCCGTAATTAGCCGTGAAGTGAGACTCAAACACAGGACATTACACTGACAACAACGCTAGACGCTGAGCGCTCCGGGTAACTGTTTAACAACGCGCGTGCACAGCCGTAGATAACGAGGTTTGCCGTAATTAGCCGTGAAGTGAGACTCAAACACAGGACATTACACAGACAATTACACAGACAACAATGCTACACGCTGAGCGCTCCGGGTAACTGTTTAACAACGCGCGTGCACAGCCGTAGATAACGAGGTTTGCCGTAATTAGCCGTGAAGTGAGACTCAAACACAGGACATTACACAGACAACAACGCTAGACGCTGAGAGCTCCGGGTAACTGTTTAACAACGCGCGTGCACAGCCGTAGATAACGAGGTTTGCCGTAATTAGCCGTGAAGTGAGACTCAAACACAGGACATTACACAGACAACAACGCTAGACGCTGAGCGCTCCGGGTAACTGTTTAACAATTCAAAACGTCAATTGTCGTTTGACTATAACTGTTCATCATATAGCCCTATGAACGTGACAGTGGAGGATTTTGACTGAAGGCTCAACAACTTTACCTTTTCAGAAAATATTTTTCTTCACGCTTGTTTTTATGTACACTTCTACATCGGCAAAAAACAAATAATATAGTATTTATTATATAATAATAATTATTATTATGTAATAATATTGTAATAATATTCTATATTATTCTGGTGAAGGGTTTCTGAGGATCGGTCAAAAAATAACACAAATTTTAAATTATTTGTGTCGATGTTTCGACAACGTTTATTGTCATCATCAGGCCCTGTGTATGAATACAAAAGAAATGTCAAACACAACAGAACAATTATTTGTGTGAACGTGTTTGTGTATGTGAGTGTGTGCGAGCGCGTGTGTGCGTGCGTATGTGTGTATCCTTGTATATGTGAAGGAGTTGAGACAGTCTGTTTTACATCATCAAATGTTTTCTTTAAAGACAACGAGAAAATTATAATATCACAGAACTTAATTTATACAATATTATAATTTAAAATACTTATAATGTAATGGTATTTGTAATTAAGTATAAAAGCAGTAATCAACAATTAAATATTAGAATTGATACAGGAAACGTTTATACGTATAGCCTATCTATCAACAATTAGCATAGTAAAACACATTAAATTTTTACCGGAAAAATTAATTGATTGACGGACACTACGAATTTAAAGTAATGTTATATATTGTTGTATGTTATAACAAATAATATTCTAACAAATGATAATCTGTCAGACCATACTTTTTTAAAGTTGTATATATATGAGTGGCTCGCGTGTTTATGGGTCCAGAAACAATTAAAATACCAGATGTTAAGTTTCGCCACAAGTCAAAACCGTGCCGCACGTCGTCGTCGCGATTTCGATCCCCGTTATTAACGTCAAACCGTTACCTGCGCTGCCCGCCCCTTCATTCGCTAACACATGAAAATTGCCACTTATGTTTCCACTGTTAAGATTGTTTCTTAAGATTTACTCAAGCGCGGACAGGTTTATTATTATTAAAAATGGCACACACGCACAATCAGGAGGGCGTAATTTGCATACAGATAGTTAGAACAAGAGCCTAGGCATGTGGTGTGCGGGGAGCTTAGGTAATAACAATAACCATAAATCGTTTTTAACGATTTCTTTGGAAATGTAATCATTACACCCAGCATATTGTTGTAATTTTGTTCGTCTAAAGGTTTATTGCACGGCAATTGTTTCTTTCCAAAACGACAACAACAAAAAATACATACAAGAAGAAATATTCATCACCCAATTATGTAATAACAGATAACTTTTAAAAATGTTCGTGGTATCGCGTGGATAGTGATGAGAACAAGGTAATAAAGCATAAAACACTAGAGAAATGCATCCATTCAGGTTGCCTGGATGTGACTTGCCTTATGTTGGTAAGATAGATGTGGACAGAAGAATAGAGAAGTTTAATCACACGTGTGGAACGATAAGAAGAGCACTGAATGGAAAGGACAGAAGAGGTACTCTTTTGAAATTTTATAAAGTGACAGCAAAACCAGGCGGCCTTTATAGCAGTGAGACTTTGACACTGAACAACGCAAAGACCCAAAGCCGGATACCGGCTAGTGAAATGAGATTTTCACGATCAGTACTAGGAGTATCATGGAGGGATCGGCTAAGAAATGATAATATAAGGAACATGCTTGAAATATACAACCTAAACGAAATGGTAAAGCAATACATATTAGGATTGGACAGACTATGTTGAAATAACAGAACAGGATACCAAAACAAATTTTGGTTTATGATCCGAAAGGACGGCGGAATATCGGAAGACCAAAGAAAAGATGGTGGAACCAAGGAGTGCGCAACGGATCGTAAGGCCCACAGCCTGACGAGGAAGGAGAAGAAGACCAGAGAAATAATAGTGATCATTGAAAAAATGTTAATTAAACTGCACAGCCTTTTCCGTAGCCTTGGTCGTTACAGTGGTTGATCAGTCGTCTCTTCCTCGGCCGATGTACTGCCCACGCTTTATGGGATCGGATAGTCCTGGCAACCATTATTCTGCTTCGGCCTGCTATTATTAATCGTGTTTCATTACAGAAACTAAACGAAATGTACAAAATCTATTGAAATAAACAGGAATATAATTTCTGGAGTTCTTTAAGTTAACGGCAGTCGTTTCCGAAACATGAGTATTATCTAAAAAAGACACAAGCCATACAAACACACAAAACTTCCGACATGAATTTCTTGAACTGCGTAAAGGGATGTACACGAAACGATGTGATAAGACAAGGATTGAGTATATTCTCTGTAAATGCAAGAATCGAGGTATGTAAGCTGAGATGGATTGAACATGTAGGTAGAATGGGAGCGAAAAGGCTACCTCAACAAGTTTTACAGTATGCGCCTAAAGGGAAGAGAGTTGTGTGAAGACCACGTAAAAGATGGCTTGGAAATAGAGCCCGGAACACATGATGTCGCGTAATTCTGGAATGATGAAGAAGATTATTTCTGGACCGTATTAATTATATTGAAGCCTTAAAAGAATTTATATACGAACCGTTTGGCCGTGGTCGATTGCTTTGTTATGTAATTGTCTGAACGTTTCAACCATCGACCTTCTTCAGCAGAAAAAATTTATAAAGCCGAACGCTTTTTACGGTCAGGGGCAAATTGATTTTACCTCGATTAGTGGTACGTTCGCCTTTCCATCCTTTCGTCAAAAACTTTATACAATTTTTTCTGCTGAAGAAGGCCTGCGGTGGGTTGGTGAAACGTGAAGACAATGACGGAACATGCTTTGGTCCACCACGATCAAACAGCCCGGATGTAAGCCTAAATTCATTCATCACTGTCTCCGGCCGTGATAGGCTACGTAGTAGTCTTATACAGAAGTGTGTTACTACTTGTGTACTTTATGGTGGCCGACAACCTTGGTAAAAGTAATGTGCGCAGTGTCAGTGTAACGGCACGTCTCACTGAGTGTTGATGCGTTTTTTAAACCTTTTATCGTGTACGCCTGTATTTTATTTAATTATTTAGTTTGTATCGTTACTAGTGTTTAGTTTGGGACTGTGACATGTGCTAAATAATCTAATTACATTTTAAATTTCATTGAATATTGTCTGTGGTTGTGTTTTCAGACATCACGTTTTGTTAAACTAAATTTTATTTTTCTTAAAATATTGTTACTTTTGCAGTACATTTCATTTCATTACGTAATCAGAAAAAATGCTTCCTATTAAATCGAAGTTAGGTAAAAAAGATTGTCCATAGGCGAGCTCGGGACGTCATTTCTAATGTGTGTAAATTTATGGAAGGTGAAAAAAATGGAATTAGTATTCCGCTAAAAAAGGTTCAAAAACGAATAACGTCAGCAACAGGAGTTTCTGAAAGTACTATCCGCCGTATTACAGTAGTACAATAATTTGTATAATTGTATTAAATGCAAGAATAATTAATGGACTCGATTTTATGTGATATTTTATATAAACGATGCATAATTGTATGCATGTTTACGTATATTTTGCCCACTTTTTTCGTTTAGGTCATATTTCAGCAACACTTGTATAACGCATATTTCTGGTCATTTTAGATTTATATTTCTCTATTTCTTTTATTAGTATTCCACTTGCTTGCTTTAGACTAGTAATTGTTTATTATTTTCATTATGTAACAAATAACATTGTTGTGGCATTACAAATACATATTTGATACAATTTCGAGTAATACTGAGTAAAATTACAAGTAGTCGTTAGTTGAATGAAATCCGGAAATGTTAACAATTTGTAAAACCAGATTTGTAATAACTAAATACTGTAGTTAAGGGCACCCGAAAGCCGGCTGTAGCAACAGTAAGACGGACGTTTTTGAAATGAAGTGTTACAACTGAGCACACCGTCTCCCTCACTTTCCGCGCAGCTATGGAGCGCTCACCGTAAAGTATCGCGGTTGTGTGTAGCGTTGTGCAGTGACATTTTTCATCAGCTCACCAGTGTATACATACGTGAGAAGTAGATGAACAAGTGACGAAACGTTGCAAAAACAGTTGCGTTTCATTTAACAGATGGAAACTCGACACACGTCCGTACAAACAGCGGAATACAATGGTTTGATCACTGCCGCCTTCAACTATTGTTGTTCGCCTGGCTGTTACGCTGTGGTCCACAGTTGTCGTTACTGACAGACGTTTCGGCCCCACCATCGGAGGCCATCCTCAGCGTCTGGATTGGCACGGTGTCCGCCAGTTCACCTCAGACACACTACCTCCTCCTCTCTGAAGTGATCTGGCGGACAACGAACCAATCTAGACACTGAGGATGGTACTCTACATCATCTCTGAAGTGAACTGGCGGACACCGTGCCAATCCAGACGCTGAGGATGGCCTCCGATGGTGGTGCCGAAACGTCTGTTACTAACAACAACCGTAGACCACAGCGTAACAGCCAGGCGAACAACAATAGTTTCAACAATATAAAATGGTCTGAGTTTATTACTAACAACAGAGGCTCTCGATAATTTAGACCTGCACCGCCGAGATAACGCTTGTTGGTCACGTGTCAGATAAAGGTGTTAATATGACTGACGCCTACTAACGGTGAGGTTTTCTTGTTACAAATATTGTTTTCATCAACAACATAATAACACAGTGCGCCACACTGAAACAGACACCGCCAGCGTTTTTGTTGTAATAATAGCCGAAGTCGACTGTTGGGAACAAAAAAGTGTAAAGTTAATAACACGAAGCAGGAATGCAGTTCTGGCGAAATCATCATCATATCGTGTTGGCCGACTCGTAGAGTCTAAATAACAGTGCCGTATCTGATGATGCAAAGATATATTCTGCGAAATATGCGTCAGGTTAAAATAAAACTAAAAAAATAACCGTTCTACATGGAGAAGTAAGTATACTTTCATTGTACCCTACACACACGCGCGCGCGCAAACACACACACACACACAGTATTGTTGTAGCTGACGCTACCTTATCGCCGTCACCGGGCCTATTTCCTATCGTCTCCGTTTTTCCTATTTTCCAGTCCCGTTTCTGAGACCTCGTTTTTCCATCGTCTCGCTCAATTAATTTCTGCAGGTCCTTCGTTCGAGACCTCCTATTTTCTCTTGTTTTTCCCCAAGGACTCCAGTTCGTAATCCATCCCCAGCCCTTCACATATCTTCTCACAACACATCAGCACATTCTAACTGTACGACATATTATCCGGGCTATTCGGCCCATGGTCTCCAATATTCAAATTTTGTTAAAAGCCAAAACGTTTCGGCTTTAAGAAAATTTAAATATTGGACCACACGGCGTAATAACCCGGTAAACATGACGCATATCTATGACAATTCTGGCCGTGAGTCACTTACCAGGACATTCTTCTTCAGCGTGATTCTACTTTTACTTCATCATTGGTGATCCTGTCCAGTGTTGTCCCGAATCAACAGTTTAGCAGAAGTAGCGTAAACTTACAGTACAACTTAAGGTTACAGTGAAAATTAACTTCGTAAAATAGAAGACACTAATAAAGTTACAACTAACCAAAGTTAGACTACCGTATATAGAACATTAATAAAACCGGTCCTTATGTACGGAAGTGAAACATGGGTATTGACAAAGGGCGACTTGCAACTTCTGAAAGGAAAATACTTAGGAAAATTTATGGACTCATTAGGGAAGGTGGAGAGTAGAGAATAAGGTACAACAGAGAGCTCTACGTGTTATATGGATCGCCTGATATTGTGAGATCAATTAGGACAGCTAGACTGAGATGGACAGGACGTGTACAGAGGAGGACGTTCCTAAGAGGGATATAAAATAAACACCAGAAGGAAAGAGAGGACGTGGGAGACATAGACTAAAATGGATTTGTGGAATCCTAGCAGATGTGAATGCACATGGAGTGAAAAATTGGTGGACATTGGCTAAGGATATCGAAGTCTGGAGGAAAATGCTGAGGGAAGCTGACGCCAACGGTGGGCGTCATACTGATGATGATGATGATGATGATGATGATGATGAATAATCATATTGTTACGACGGTCTAACTGATCGTCGTATGGTACAGTGGAAAACAAAATACAAGACACCAATTAAGTATAGGTATAATTACCTTATTATCCACTCTAGTGATACAAAGTTTCGTCAGTTATGACG
Source organism: Magicicada septendecula (assembly GCA_034769895.1). Lineage (NCBI taxonomy): Eukaryota > Metazoa > Arthropoda > Insecta > Hemiptera > Cicadidae > Magicicada > Magicicada septendecula. Next base: position 7,480,606 of record CM068371.1, read on the forward strand.
CGTTTCGCGACTAAGTCCCATCCTCAGATAACACTTATTTCAATATAATAAACTAATACAATAAAATCGCAACCATGATACTGGTCATGTCAATCAAATAAAATAAAATAAAACTTCAAATCGCATATGAAATGTTATACGAACCATGGCTGGAGCTCCCGCATGTGTTCACCCTCAACCGCGATCGTCACGCGACTGGTCAAAGATTAAATCCAAACCGATGGCAGTGTCGAACAAGTAGTTTGATGCAAAATTTATCAGATCATTTAATAAACTGTTTTTAGTGGTACTATTTTTTATAGCTTTATAAATTTCAAATTCCTCCAGACTATCCATCCGTTTACCTTTTTTACAAAAATGCAACGCTGCTAAATTTCCTTCAAAGCTCGTATATTTATGTCCGCTTGATATTAAATGTTGTGCAAAATTGGATTTAGTATTACTTGGCTTGGGAATATGTTCTAAAAATCTTGTATATAAAAACATCAGCCTGATTGACCGATGTAGAACGCTTCACAATCATCACATTTTATTTTATATACACCAGATTTCTTTTTTAAAGGTACTTTGTTTTTGTTTTTGAAATAATTTCCCAAGTTATTATTTGTTTTAAATGATAAGATATAGTTATTATCTTTGAGAACGGGTCTTAAAATATTTGGCATAATACCTGTGAAATTAGCAGAAAGAATTTTCAATTTTTATTACTTGTTTTTTACAGTTTGAATTTTTATTTTCTAAACGTTTTCTATGTTTATTTATTATTTTGTCTACTATTGTAGATTTATACCCGCTGTTTATAGCTATTTGTTTGATAGTGCTAACCTCATTCAAGTAGCACTTAATACCAATTAGTTGACTTAATACCAATTAAGTCACTAATCACTAGCTTTAATTATCACAGTTAAACAGTTTTTTAATGAACAAGACAGCCTCTTGCAACAAATCAAATACAAATTGTTCACACGCAATAATAATTACTACTAATAGTTTCATACAATTATAAAACACAATACTACGTCACTTCGAGAAACACTCAATCCGCGACTAGCGAAAATCGCTCACGTAACTGAACTGACAACCCTGCTGCTATGGCTTATATAGGCTGCGCTATGGTACAGTACAGCTTTGCCTCCTTACTGCACGCCGGCGGCTTAATGCGTATCTCAAGTGTTCCTGGAACTCACTAGAACCACCTACGTGAATGACGCAACACAAGCCACACTGGACGGGGGGAGTGGAGAATGTTCTCGATTGTTCGGTACGCTTTTCTCGTAACAATATAACTCGCAGCCATATTTTTATTACCATTCAAATAGTCTGTGCTTACAGTTTTAATCAGCCTTTGCCACAACATTGTGTGTTAGTATTAATCCGTGTTGCTAGAACAGACAGTAACTTGTGTAGCCGTGAACACCATTAGATGCTGTCAATAGTTGCCAACTGGTAGTTTTATTAAAATGCCTTGAAATTGCCTCGTCACCAGACATTACTCTTCGTAGCAACCCACACTTGCCTGCAAACATTTCTAATCCAATTTTCTCTCTCTTGCTCTCTCTCTCTCTCTCTCTCTCTCTCTCTCTCTCTCTCTCTCTCTCTCTCTCTCTCTCTCTCTCTCTCTCACTCACTCTCTCACTCACTCCCTATGAGTGTACGTTCTCAGCGAGGTTATTATTTAATAAAGACACCGTTGTCGTCGGGAAATTGTTGACGCTGTGTGTGTGTGTGTGTGTGTGTGTGTGTGTGTGTGTGTGTGTGTGTGTGTGTGTGTGTGTGTGTGTTTGCTACAGCTGTTTTCGTCCGGTATCAGGAAGTCGACGGAAACAACAGTACCTCCATACGCTGTGCTTTATGGCAACAGACATAGACTATTCATCCATCAATTATCCGTTTACTATTCGGCACTACTACAATTACTCCATCACCCGACTGCCATACCGTAGCCAGACCTTGACGTAGGCCTACTCTAGGAACATCCGAGCACCCCTAGCTATTCGGGCATCTCGGTGAGAAATTATTCTCCTCTGATGATATTCATTTAGTGTCCTCTGACGATAGTACATCTGACTTTGTCCACGAATTCGCTTTACAACTTGTTCCATCCTTCAGTCCCCAGTAGTTCGTTTTCTCCTGTAAATCATCCAACACCAGAGTTCTTTGTCTTATTCCAAACCGAGGAGATAATTTTAATTTTCCCTCAATGAACCCCTGTAGCAGGCATCTTCTTCTCCTGTTCAGTATGGTTTTCTGTGACAACCTGTATTCAGGATTGGGCCCTTCTCATCTACTGTTCTTAAGACCTTCACATGCGTCAACTTGTTTGATCACTTTACTTTTTCTTTTCTTCTCCAGCAATATATTTTAGAAGTTTCAAGGTTTTTTCTTCTCAATTTTCATTAATGTCCACATTCCCTGTCGGTATTGAACAAAGACCAGTTTCGTCCACACATACAAACTCAGATTATTGGCCACCAATGGTGAATGCAGTCTTGGCCACCGTATTCCACGCTCTAATTACCGTGCAATTCGTATAGTTTTGAACCGATCTACTTTTTCTACACGTTTGCTCATTCCACACGACGCGACGGGTTGCAGCGATTCCTCTCCTTCCTCTGAATTCTTATCACTTTTGACATGTCGTTTTTCGCCAGCACCTGGTCATCCACATGTTTGATTGTGTTAAATGATGCTCCTTTCTATCGTGATGTCACCGACTCTTGAAAAGGTTTGCGTGGCTAACCATTCTGCTTAGAGAGTCGACGGAATGGGGGTAAGATAGGTAAGTCCAGACGATCTGCGGGACAATCAACCGTATTTTAAGAAACAAGGTACGTCGAGATACAAAATTAAGGTTTTACAAAGTTATGGCGGCGGTGTCTGTACTGTCCTATGGGTGTAAATTATGGACGACAACCAAGAAACAAGACGGTAAAAACTCATTTACACGCTGCTGTTAATCCATGGTCCAGGCGCACCTGGACAGACAGACAGACAGACAGAGAGATGAAGGAGAAGAAGGGGTTGTGTGTGTGTGTGTGTGTGTGTGTGTGTGTGTGTGTGTGTGTGTGTGTGTGTGTGTGTGTGTGTGTGTGTGTGTGTGTGTGTGTGTGTGTGTGTGTGTGTGTGTGTGTGTGTGTGTGTTCTGTCTTCTGTGGCGCCTGATGCTACGTTTCCTTGAATACCTTATTAGGCAACAAACAATTATTGATAGTCAGGCTTCAGCTGAGGAATTAAATCACAATGGGTCTGCCCCGTTACAATAGAAAATATATATACACAATTATACGGACAGATAGAATTGTCCTGGGTATCTCATACTATGTAATGGTACAATGGTACCGTGTATTGTCTTACGAGTGCAAGTCTAAATAACTTTTGTCGCGCGCGCGTGTGTGTCGGCTCGACGTCGAATGGAATTTATAGGACGGTCAAAGACAAGCGCACGACGAGATATATCGGTGGATTCTTTTTCCCCTTGTTCCACTCGTTGTTCTCTGTTCGTTTATTGTATTTATTGTCACGTTCTGTCTCTATTAGAACTTTGTTTACCAATACACGGGCATGCCACGGATACTCAAGTACCGGAAACTGATCCGTTCGGCCACGATTTTCTCCTGTTTAAATCTGCGGTTCCGTATGTTTTAACGATATCTTCTTCTTCGTCGTCGTCGTCGACTCTGCTGTTCCAGGAGTTGGCATTTCTGCCTGCTCGATCTTCACCATCTAGTCTTTGATGTTCCAGCATCTCTTCTGCTTATTAAAAGGATTGGTTGGCTTCTTCTTCTTCTTCTTCTTCTTCTTCTTCTTCTTCTTCTTCTTCTTCTTCTTCTTCTTCTTCTTCTTCTTCTTCTTCTTCCTCCTCTTCCTCTTCTTCTTCTTCTTCTTCTTCTTCTTCTTCTACTTCTTCTCCTCCTCCTCCTTCTCCTTCTACACCTCCTCTTCTTCATCCTCCTCCTTCTACACCACCTCCTCCTCCTTTTCCTCCTCCTCCTCCTCCTCCTTCTTCTTCTTCTCTTCCTCTTTTTCTTCTTCTTCTTCTTCTTCTTCTTCTTCTTCTTCTCCTCCTTCTCCTTCTCCTGCTTCTGCTTTATCTTCTTTTTCTTCTTTTAATCCACCTCCTTCTACTTCTTATTTGCTTCCAATGATTAGTCCCCACCATCCCTGATCAGGCTTCAAACGCATCCTCGGCCTCTACACATCTTTTCGTCCCTCAGGTGTATATTCTAGTTCTGCCATCGCTAGTCTATTCCGTTGTATTCTTCGCATATTGCTACACCCAGTTCCCATTATTTCGTTTTACTGTTTCGTCCAAAGATGTAGTCTATCTAAAGCTTTTCTTGTTTGAGAGTACACAGCTTAAGGATACCCCTTGAGAATCTCATCTTCCATGTGTCTTCTCTTGACACTGCCCGTGTTTCCTTTCGTATTTTATTCTAATCTTTTCGTATATCGTTCCACCAATGTCACTAAATTCTATTAGCTTATAACGACAAAAGATATCATACCCTAGATAATTAAAACTCTTAAACTGCGAAAAATAAACGAAAAATATGAATTGCAGTTTACATACGTCTGTAACATCATCTTATTTAGTAATTATACTTGTCATAGTCTTTTTGAATGTTTTTATCCACGTTCTTATACCATACATTAAGTAAACGAGGAAAAACGTAACGAGATCGTTTCCGCGGCCAACGTTTTCGCAGCGGTCAACAGTCGCCAACAGCGACGATAACAAATGGATCGATTCCATGACTCTACTAAAACGCAGTGTTTTTTGTTTTGTTTTCTTTTTACTCAAGTTTAAATAGTTGTAGTGCATTAAACAACGGCATAAAAACTGTCCACCTAGTCAGCGAGATAAAATGAGAGGAAAAACGAGAATAAAAAAAACTTAACGAAGGTAAAAAAGGTACTAAAAGTGTCCACGTAACGAGCTGTCTAAGGTTGTTTAACAGCGTTCTGATATCAGGTGATAACGTTAACGAGAAACATTCACTGGTGTCGTATCATCATAGTTTCGAAGCTTCTAGTACTGTAGGCCTCGTGTTTTGTATGTGGTAATGATTCTATGCCGGTTTCTCCTTGAGGCGTGTAAATACAGAATCCAGTGTGATTCCATATTTATCGTTAGCACGATTTAAGACAATTAATGACAGCAGAGATGGACTTTTGGAGACGTTCGGCAAGAGTATCCAGACGTGAGAACATTAGAAATGAAGTTATTAAGGACAAAATTAATGTGAAAAATTCAATTGTTGATTTTATTCAAACAAAAAAATTACAATGGTATGGACACACGAAAAGAATTGCACAGGGAAGCTATGGAAGAGTTAGTTCCCAAGGAGAGTAATGGAATGGATCCCACCGGGAAGAAGAAAAGGACGAAGACCACCTATCACCTGGATAAAAGAATATTGAGGGAACTATAAATTGAAGAAGATCTTGGATGGACAAGCAGGTGTGGAAGATGAGAATTCAATGACTTCTGTAATCTTTGGTTCCGGAAAATGTGTAAACATTGTACAGCCGGAATAATAATAATGATATAAGACAATTCCATCTGAAAAAACTTGATATCTCTTCTGACAATCATTGAGTTTTTGCTAATGGTTCTTCTTCTTCTTCTTCTTCTTCTTCTTCTTCTTCGTCCACACCATCGATATCATCTGTACATAATCTTTGACATCCTCTCAGTGCTCATTCTTTGTAAGCGTTATTCCCAGTTATGCATATAAGTTACTCTTTAATTTGGTCGGTTCGCAAGCTGGCAACTTGTAATTGTTCCCTTATTTCTATATTCTCATTCTATTTCACCTTGTGCAACCTGCAATCCTCCCTACCATTTTCATCTCTGCTGTTTGGATTCCCTTTCCGTTTGTTTCTGTGAGTGTCCATGTTTCATTGCTATACAGTAAACTCGGCATAACTGAGCCATAATTTTATAAAATTTTTCTTATGTATCTTTCCTTACGTTATTCTTAAGGTTTCTACATATTGCACTATTTATATGGTTGAATCATTCTGTCTTTTTGCCTATATCTATTTCGTATGCTTGTATGATACATAGTTACTTAAGAAATTTAATTCATTTTCTCGCTCTAACTTAAAACTATTAATAGGTTTGTGCAATTCTGAGGAAAAGTATTCAAAATTTACAGGAGTTGTGGAAAATATCTCATTAGTATAATAGTATAATTGTTAGTGTCTTGTTAGTATAATAACTAAATGCATCGATTACGGAAGTACTTATTCGCTTTCCGTGGTACAGTCTTTATTTGAGCGAAACCTATTTAATAATCAAGCTATTAGGCAAGTCAACGTCTTCAGCTACCATGAATCTAAGATGGTACCATGAACTTTCACCTACCAGTAAAGTCGTTTATGACAAAAAAGTTAATAAATTTAATTCAAAAAACCTTCCACAAAAACAAATTCGCAAGACTCTGTAAAATAAAATTGTTTGCACGAAAGTATGTATCTATATAATAAGTAGTAATTTTTAACATAAACCATTTATTTATCTTGTCTACTTAAAAAAAGAAAAACTTATAAATAAACTGTTTTTTTTTAATCTTTTCGGTTAAGTGGCAGCATGCAGTGAGCAATTACTCCACGTAGCTATCGCCAGTAACAACGCATTTCCCCCTCCACGCGAGGGGTAGCGATAACCAGCGACAGATTGTAATTTTATTTTCATTTTGACATATTGTTTTTGTATTTATATTTTTTATATTTTATGTTTATATTTTATTTACAATTTACTAGAAATTTAACTACAAATTAATTGCAGTTACTGTTGTATATTTTAAGTATTACCATTTAGTTTTGTTTTTGTATCGCTGCTAGTTACCGAAATAGTTGTAATGTTCAAAGTTGTTATTTAAAAGAAAACACCTTGAGGCTCCCTTTCGCTAGTGAAAGTGAGTTTTGGCTAAACTCGTCACTCTTAAAAATTGTAAATAGGTTTCATTTAGTAAACAACTAAACAGTATATAAATGGAACGAAATGTCCAAACGCTTATCAATCCCAGTACAGTACGACAGAGGGTCACAGTACGACAGATTGACAGTGACAGGCTTGTTGAATAGTTGACTCGATGTAAACTAGGTAAATTAGAGAATTAATTTATAATTGTATGTAAAGAAGTTGTTAAAGTGTTAATGAAGAGTCAGTATTATAAAGTAACAAAGAATAGAATCTCAGAAGAGTTAATGTAAAAAGAAAATTAATTGTACTTATTGTGAAATAGAATAACTAGTAGCACTGCATTATATCAAGTAATTGTCTGATGTTAGAATAAATCATTCTTTTGGTATCTTTTGAATTTCTTAATCGGGCAACGTAATCCTATTAAAAGTTGCTTAGCCACTCGAGCAAATAGTAAACTGTAATTACCTTCGTACAGTTTGGTAACAGTTACAAACATAATTTATAACTACAAATACAACGATATATTTCAACAACGATAACTTATTATAGCTACAAATAAAATAAAATATAAATTACTGAGGAGGCATAAATTGTGCAATGTTTTCAATAATTTTTTCAAATTTATAATCATTTCGATACCTTGCCGTCACATACATTCAGTCAGGTAGGAATCCAACATCAGTCGCGAAGTATCCCATTGCCTTTTGTTCCTCATTTTGGCCTTAGCCCACTTGCTTTCTACATTTTGGGAGTGGGCTTGGGTTACTGGATTTACAAATTGTATCGAGTGGTTCACTGTTAAATGTTGATAAGTTTTATGTAAATTCTGATATCCCCTCCACTCATCGGACAAAATGGTTGTGCCTGGGGCAACATACTGATTTGTTATAGGCACTAAAGTCCCTGCGGATCTGTCTGGAACGCTCACAAGGAAACAGTCTCTTGTTTCACCACAAATTCCTCCAAATATCCATTGATTTGGTAAAACTCTTCACCACCACCACTCTGCCACGCTGTCACCATGGAATAGTTGCAAAATGCGTTGGAGGGGGAAATGGGTTGTTACTGGCGATTGCTACGTAGAGTAACATGCTGCCACTTAACCGAAAAGATCCGTCTTTTTTTCAACAAAACCCTTGTCTTGGTGTTTGTTCGTGTGAGCAGTGATGAGTCAAGTTAAGACGGAAAAGACGCAGTGACAAGCCGGCCATTAATAACCCTTGCACCCCTGCCGCACTATGGATACTTGGAAGGCTATCTCAGTCTGACAAGGCGGCGGTCTCACTGACTAATGGTTTCCAACTCGAGTTTTGAAACATCGCCCCGAGGGCTCCCATTACAAAAACCGCCATACGCCGTCCCTACACTACATAATGTAATTTACTGTTTTGTTTCCAAATCTGAGCGAGCGGATAATTTAGGACGCGTGTCGGTTTCAGGTAAAACCTTGTTGTATTTTTGTTCGGAGTCTTTCACGGCCGGTGTCAGGTGAAATTAAACTATCTACCGGGCTGTTTGTCCGTGGTCCTAGGTTTCCATTAAAACCAAACGTTTCAGCAGCACCGCTGGCTGCCATCTTCAGTGGTTGTATCGATTCAACCTAACGCGGGGTGTCGTACGTTAGGCCCACAGTACGTTCACCACAGTACTGTGGGCCTAAATTTCAAGTTTAATTTCAAGACCTTGTTGTGTTCAGCCTTTCGGTACAGCATGGTCTGTAGAAGGCCTTAGGCCTTAGGGTCGGTTAGGGCCTCTGTTGCACTACGTGAAACCAGTTGCAGGCTAGTAAAACAAGCTGCAACTCCTGCGGAATCAGCTGCAGAGTAAGTGAATCGTCAGCGTAGTTCAGTGAAGAGTAGGGGCGTATTTACGGGGGGACGAACTGGACCTGAACCCCCCTCAGAGGATCAATAAAGTTGACGAAATTGGGTGATCTCTTAATTTTTAGTCTGTTTCATCTTTTTTTTTTAATCTGTGTACGCTAATATAGTAGTATTTTTTAATAAATATGCAAACAGGTTTATTTCACAACATTAGCGTATACGTTTAAAACATTAAATATAGGAAAATCAATTCAGTCAACAAGTATCTTGTAAACACTGTTTAAATAACGCGTATTTTTATTGTGCTATTACCAACAGAATTATTACTGTTCACACCACTATAAAAAAATTATTCCGATTAGCGCTTTCAAGCTTCACAGCGCTCACAGCGCTAAATAATCACATCGGAAACAATAATCACAGCTCATTATTTCCGATCTGACGATGAGCTGAGAAGCTTGAAAGCGCTAATCGGAATAATTTTTCTATAGTGATGTGCAACAGTAATAATTCTGATTGTGATTGTAACCACTAACACAACTTTCTTAATTATATGTGTGTTATTACCGTTTACTGTAATGAGGCTGATTCCAGCCACTGCAAAGATAGTAGTCTTGACTTGTTTTTTCTTTTGTTAGTTTGTCTTTTAATTGCTCGTAACTTTTGTTTAATAAGATGCTCGTTTTCCACTGAATAACGTTTGAACATATACCGCCCCTTCTACTACGTTATCGATTCCCAGGCAGGACAGGGGAGTTACTTTCGAGTTGGACGCAAACGACAATCGGTTTTATAAAAACGATAGGAGTCGATTAACGTAGCGTAAGATTTGATGATGATGATGACGAACGCAACCGGCACAGAACAAGACGGAAGACCGGTGTGACACATACGGTACGGTAGGCTACACAGACATGATTTGATGTTACATTCGGTGTATCTTTGTTACACAGTTGGCCGCCCTGCTACAGTTTGCCATGACTTCTGCGAGTAGGCAAACCGGCCGCGTAGCTGAGCGTTGGAAATTGTATTCTATACCTGTCGGTGAGCAGGGCGGGTTATACACATTTTGTTTAGTTATCAAAGGATTAAAATATTTACATTCGTATAAAAGATTTCTCCTCCTCCTCCTCTTCTTCTTAAGTTCGTGGCCTAGGCTACACTGCTATCCCGGAAACCATCTTGTCCTGGTCTCTCCTGACCAAATCTTGGTCTTTCCGACCTCGATCCTCTCACGTTTTCGCGGCTCGGGAGTCTTTCATTGTTTTCATACTTCAGCCGTACTATGTAATTCTTGTTTTCCTTTCGCAGTACCCGGTAAGGGCCCACCAGGGTGAAGGTGTCGAATGATCACCGGCCTCGACGCGAGTGAGGGAGATTTCCCAACGGCACTAGGGGAGGAAAAACTTGGCGTTGTCCTAGATATACTAGACATACACCATGTCTGAAATCGTACTAGTTTTTTTAACCCTAGTTGTCTTACGAGTTTATTTTATTAGATCGCAGCCCTAGTAAGCGGGGGAACTGTATCATTTGGGGACAGGCACTCAAATGACGAAGTCAGACAAGTGTCAACACGATAAAATTACTATTACTTGAAAATGGAAAGAAAATGTTAATAATATGACGCTTTGTTTGTTGGGTCCTTCAGTCTTCGACAGGTTTATACCTTCCCCGCATATACCCGTGGTGCGTGTGTTACGGAGTCTCTCACAGATATACGGGGCCTACAGTTTAACGCCGGATCCGAACGACACAGTTGGGGATGGTTTATACTAGGCAGGATACCTCTCGCTGGTTTGCCTTCGCCTTGCGAGGGGGAACGGTCGTATCTAAATCAGATGGCCCCGGCGGGAATATATGACTCATAAAAAAAAAATGTAATTTGACCTTACTGGTAAGATTTTAAGAAGACGAGGAGCACGCGCAGGAAGTATATATAGTTCCCTGGCGAACAGTTTATTTAAATATATTACAGAACACATTATGTAACTGGTTGTTGGGTCTCTCCGCACGACAGTTAAAAGACTGAACCTCCTTGTAGTTACAGTCAGTAATACTAGTAGTAAAAGTAAATCTCTTTTTATTGACTCTCATAAAATATTCATCGAATTTACAGCGCCCTCAACTCTAGTTAATGTTATTAGATTCTTTTAATGTCTCAAACGTGTGTGTAACAAAATATACAGTTAAAAAACTCGTTCTTTAAACAAAAACTTAATTTTGTTCTCCTCGTTGTATAGAATGACTGTACGAGTAGCTCTAACTGGGCACTATTCCACAGTTCTTTGTATTTTGTACTGAAACATCACGCTCAGCCGAAAATTTCCAAATCAATCTAATGAAAACTGAATTTTTGATCTACAAAATTTTACACAATTGGCACACAGTGTTTTTTTTTCGAAAAAAATTAGCTGGCACGATAGGCACAAACAACACCCCTCTAAAAAAAATATATATACTGTTATTATTGTGTGCTTTTGCTTTACTAACGGGATTTGATCGTAACATGAATGCATAATGCACAGTGCAAATGCCGGACCTCAGAGGGTCGAAAAAGTTGACGAATTTTGTTGATTCCTTAATTATTATGCTATTTTAAGCATACATCGTTAGCGGTAAAAACTCGTAAATTTTCCGCCTCAAGTTCGTCGGCACTGTCATCACTTTCACAGTGTTTTACTCGTACTGTTTGGGGCTGCGCATGTACGCTATACTCTAAATTGGTTACTACTATTTATTCAAGTGAGGTTCGAGTTATTGTCGCGCGATTTACACAATGCATCTCAAGTAGTGTATTAGTGAAAAGTGATTGAAGTGCGGAATTCTTTACAGTTGACATTATTATTTGTGACTATAAATAGTCAACACCTGCCGCTTAGTTTTCAGTTTACTTCGGGCGATTACTCGGTGCGTTTCAAATGGCTATTAGTAAAAAGTGATTCTTGTGCGGGACTGTATTGGTTGACATTATTATTGTGTGTGGACAAAATTAATTTGAATTATTGTACGAGTGTAATCTTGTTGAATAACGTGTTGATTACAAACTGTTAACTGTGATAATTAAAGCTGGTTTTTAGTGACTTCATTGGTGTCTTGTATTTTGTTTTCCACTGTGCCATACGACGATGAAGGAGGCGGTCGTAACAGTGGTGTAACGTAACACTACCGGTTACAGCCAGTTGTGTGGTAAAACACATTTATATCAGTAGTATATTCTGATGTAGATTATTAATATTAATTTTAGTAATGTTAGTAAGTAGACATACAGATGACAATTGTACCAAGTATTTGTTATATAAGTAAGACGTGTGTACTAGCAAGGCGACACGTTGGCGCCGAGCAAGTGTAAAATTGTATTGTATGTACAACTTTCTAAGTCGTAAAGATATAAAACGCTTTGTTTGCACAAAACAGCAAAAAATATGAAGTACCGTTAGAAATAGGGTGTTTTCGGCCTTCAAAATAGAAAGAGTGATATGTCATAACGGGGGTGGTTTTAGAAAGCAAATTTCTATTTTTAAAGAGGTAACGTTGTGGCGGAAAGAAGTGCGCGTCTATAAGAGTTCTCCAATCAGGGATAGCGTCACCTCTGCGCGCGAAGTTATTTCGAGTGTTAATTGGATAATTTCAAACTTACCGGAAACATGTTTGAATTTTGGCCAATGATGGTAATCTTAAGAGTAGCGGCAGTATGGGAAGTCTATGTGAAACTATAAAAGTAACTCGTGAAGGAACTTAGAGGAGAATCGAGAGAATCGGCAGTCAGTTACCAGTTAGCAAGCAGTCAGCCCGTGGAAGTTGGTTAGTGGCAGTTTTACTAGTTGTTCGAGAGAGTTAGAACATATGTCTTAAACAATCATTAAGCAATCTAAGACAGTCTGTAACGTATTCATTCAGTCAATCAGTATTCGGTCATTAGACAAACCAGTTAGTTATCGTCATGATGAAGTCAAGTAAGTAGTTAGGAGGAAGTGAAGAAAAGAACAAGCAGTCACTAATAAGTCAAGCAGTATTATTTATCGTGTGCGCGGCATCAAGAGTGAAGCAGTATTATTTATCCTGTGCGCGGCATCAAGAGGGAAGCAGTATTATTTATCATCTGCGCGGCCGTATGAGAAGGTCAAAGTTTCGGAGGGTGTGGAGATGAATGGTTATCGCGATAGAGTGTGAATAAAAGCAGAGTAAGATCAACTGTGTTGTGAGGTGTAAAGTGTGGAACGAGCAGGACGGAATAATGGATAATCAAAATCAAGTAATCGTATCAAATTAAAATGTTCTAATCAAATAATGTCATGTAGTATAGTTGTCTACCTGAGTTTAACCCGTTTCATTCTAAAAGAACACATGAAGTGTTCAGCTATTGAAGCGTATTTTATATCTTACGACATAGAATCAGAGTATGGTATGTTAGATTTTAAGTCATGTCGCTGATTAAAGTTAATTTATGATGAGAATGAAGAATATTTCTAGTTCCAAGAATAAATTCGCAATGTTATAAATAATATTCAGTGTGTTAATTAATCTCTTATAAATTATAATAATATTCAATGTGTTAATTCATCTCGTATAAATTATAGAGAATAGTCAATGGACTAATTAAGCTCTCATAAATGATAGATGATATTCAGTGTGTAAATTAAGTCCTTATCAATGATAAATGGTATTCAATGTGTTCATGAATCTCTTGTGACAATTAGAAAGAGATAAAGAATTTTAATATCAATTGAGAAGTTATTTAATCTGTCAGTTTGATGATAATGATGTTATATGTTATATTATTTAAATGTATACAAGTGATAAATATAGTATTGTTTATTTAGCATCTGAACATAAAAGTTGTTATTAACAACAAACCCTGAGATTCCTAATTATCTCTGACGCCCAGCATTTTATATTTAATAATTATAAAATAATTTAAATAATTGTATATTTGGCGTACGAACGTAAAGCTTTTAAAAGAACCGCGTCCAGCGATAAGTTATATTTGGCGCACCAAAACGTGGAGCTTTGTGATTATTTTATAGTGGGTCAGACGTGCGACAGAACCATTAACAGTGAAAACGTGGACACTTTGTACAAGACCAGTGTAATTTGAAATTAATCGGTAAACATGGATCCCAGTGAGATGATGGAAGCTTTCCAAGCGCTGCTGTTGTAGACAGAGAAAGGAAAAAGCGGAAAAGAGACAGAAAACCCTCCTCCTCGAAACACAAGAACACCAGAAAACATTACTGCTTGATTCAGAGGAACGGCGGAAAGCACTAATGCTGGAAACGGAAGAAAGACAAAAAGCACTGTTGCTCGAGTCTGAAGATCGACAGAAAGAACAACGTTAGCAGGAAGCAGTTCAACGGAAGCTCTTTTTGAAGCTATGCAGAAACAGATGCAAGAACATAGTACCGCAGAATTGAGACTCTTTCGAGGTGATGTTAATAAACAAATTACTAAAATATCAATATCGGAGGTGTGTTCTATCGTAGCTTTTTCTTTAAATATACAAACAGGTTTACTACATACCATTAGAGTATACAATGTTTGAAATATGAATTATAGGAAAATGAATTCAGTCAATAAGTAACTTTTGACGATGTTTCAATAATTCATTTTAATTGTATTCTTACTGTATACGTTAATGGGACTGGCTTCAGGATGTTGTCACGCGTTTTTCAGCCACTTTAAAGATAGTAATGTTGATTAGTCTTAACTTGATGTTATAACGTCTCGTCGTTATAATATCGGGAACCTGGTTAATTGGCTCAGGTCAATTAAACAGGCTGCCATAATCTTAACAAACTCATAAATAACTGGAAAGTAAACAAACGTTAAATAGGATCCCGTGAATTGAGGAATATTGACAGGGGTTTGTAGATTTATTCACTCACCTTTTTGGACCATGACGTCTCTTTATTACATAATGTTTTAACATCTGCGAAGAAATTTAGTAATGAGTATATTAAAAATAAAACCATTTGCACCTCTTGTACAAATAGAATTAGAGTAATTAACGAGTTAACATAGCTTGTACTGCCCTCGGACCCGAGTAATTTGTTTCAGTATATGATATTAATATCGGTATGGAGAACCATACATGACTTCCATATTCTAAGATTTATATTTAAAATCATTTTCAGCCAAACAGCCAGGCTGTGTCTTACCTGCCTTTTTATTGCTGTATTAAATGAAAAATATTATATTACATTAAAATGAAAAAATTATAATTTTATTGCCTGGCAACAAAATTATTTTATTTTTAACAATTACCATTGTTTCAAAAAGTTTAAATAAATTTTCAAGTACTTTACTCTTGTTAAAACGTATAAGGTTGGAGGTAAACTACCCCTTCCCCTTAACCGATCTTCACCAAAATCGAAAGTCATTGAGACCTCTACAATTCAGGGACGTATGCAAAAAATTATTTGATTCTGTTTGAATTTGCGGCTGTTATCGTTTGCCATAGAAAATACGCTTGATAAAAAAACGTTGCAGGTAAACTACCCCTTCCCCTTAACCGATCTTCACCAAAAACAATAGGTCTTGAGTACTCTACAAATCAGGACTGTATGCAAAACATTATGTGATTCTGTTTGAATTTGCGGCTGTTATCGTTTGCCATAGATAATACCCTTGTTAAAAAAACGTTGCAGGTAAACTACCCCTTTCCCTCAACCGATCTTCACCAAAAACAATAGGTCTTGAAAAATCTACAATTCAGGGCTGTATGCGAAACATTATTTGATTCTGTTTGAATTTGCGGCTGTTATCGTTTGCCAAAAAAAAAAAATTTCCCTTGATAAAAAAAACCGTTGCAGGTAAACTACCCCTTCCCCTCAACCGATCTTCACCAAAAACAATAGATCGCGAGTACTCTACAAATCAGGGCTGTATGCAAAAAATTATTTGATTCTGTTTGAATTTGCGGCAGTTGTCGTTTGCCATAGAAAATACGCATGATAAAAAACGTTGCTGGTAAACTACCCCTTCCCCTCAACCGATCTTCACCAAAAACAATAGGTCTTGAGTACTCTACAAATCAGGGCTGTATGCAGAAAATTATTTGATTCTGTTTGAATTTGCGGCTGTTATCGTTTGCCATAGAAAATACCCTTGTTAAAAAAACGTTGTAGGTAAACTACCCCTTTCCCTTAACCGATCTTCACCAAAAACAAAATGTATTGAGAACTCTACAATTTAGGGCTGTATGCAAATAATCTTTTCATTCTGTTTGAATTTGCGGCTGTTATCGTTTGCCATAGGAAATACCCTTGTTAAAACATAAAACGTTACAGGTAAACTACCCCTTTCCCTTAACCGATCTTCACCAAAAACAATAGGTCTTGAGAACTCTACAATTCAGGGCTGTATGCGAAACATTATTTGATTCTGTTTGAATTTGCGGCTGTTATCGTTTGCCAAACAAACAAAATTACCCTTGCTAAAAAAAAACCGTTGCAGGTAAACTACCCCTTTCCCTCAACCGATCTTCACCAAAAACAATAGGTCGCGAGAACTCTGCAAAACCGGGCTGTATGCAAAAAATTATTTGATTCTGTTTGAATTTGCGGCAGTTATCGTTTGCCATAGAAAAAAAATCTACAGACAGATAGACACACAGACACTTTTCGGAAAACGACTTTTTTTCATGTTTTGAGTATAGTAGAATCAGAATCTGCAATAATCTCGAACACGATTTTTTTTGCCATCACCATACTTCCATTCCTTAAGGAATATGGAAGTAAAATATAATTTTTATTTTGTGCCATCTGAAGAATGGGCTTATTTAACTTTAACGTGTTATATTCATAAAAGCCTTAAACTTAACACATATTATTACTAAGCATGAAATTACAATTTTATGGTAGTTAAGTCAGTCTTTCGTGTTTTACTTTACTTTCATTGGTTAATTAAGTCTTTATCATGTATTATTTTAAGTTGAGTTCTGAACCACGGAAGTTGAACTTTCGTGTCACCTGTGTGTAACATCGTCGGCGAATCGGCGCTTCTATCGGTTGTGCAGGGTGTCTTGGAGATCTTCTGGCTATCGTGTTTTGGTAAAATCTCCTGTCCTTCCTAAAGGTGAGTCGTCTGTTGGGTCTGTAGATTCTTGGGGTAGGTTGTGGGTTGTAACTTTCACTGGTGTTCACATTGTTGTACCGCACATATTACTTACGGTTAACAGTTACATGTTAAAAGTTTAACATCACATTTAGGTGATGTTAGTTTGTTACAGAGATGTCATTGTCATACACTCACGTCATTTACGACATTTTTACATTATCCGGCTATCTCACACAAGCTTCTCCTCGTTTATAAGTTTTTATATTGACTACATAATTTTGTACGCTGTATCAGCAGCGGAGTCTGAGATATACAATTGAACTGGCTAACTATAGGGGTGAAGAGGCTGTCCGCGCACGGGTAGCTTCTCAACGTAAAAGTAGTTCTCACTTATTATTAATTATTTTCCTTTAATTCGCTTACAGCTTAATGACATCGCTCTTTACTTTGATTACTCTTTTATGTGACTAGGGGTAGTTACGGATTTATTTAGTTTCTCAGATCTAATTTTATTAACTGCTACATTGGCAAATCGGCAGGTTACTACCGGTTTGGGGCATGGAGAAGGGTTCGTTCGTTCCTTATTAAAGCTAATATTAGTATTATAAAATTTTTTGTTACTTTTGTGGTTTTTAGGCTTATTAAATCGTCACAATGTTTCTTTTGTATGAACTAGACTCGACCCCGGACTCCCCCCTAAAGCCAAATTCTAGATACGCCACTGCTACCATTCAGTTCTCAGCTGTTGGGCGACATAATTTAAACGACTGAAAGTAAAGAGGAAGGTACTATGTTCTGACGTGTACATGGTACACAGACATTTACTATGTTCTCTACATGTTCTGACACGCCAGGCTTGAAGTAAACAAAACAAAAAACGGAGGGAGTAAAAAAAATTTACGTTCTGCAACTTCGTAGCTGTATCGTTGATTTCCGTTGTTGGCTGGTTGGTTACTCGATTGCCAGTTATTTTAATAAAAAAAAAATATCCAACACAGCAGAGCCAACCTAAGGGGATATGGGGGGATATATGAATGAAAAAATTAAAAGTATGTTGGCCCAAAAAATTTTAAACTGGTTCCGTGTTTTTTGAAATGTAATTAATTGACTTCCAGGATTGTCAATTCTAAACAAAATTACTATTTAGGTCAATGTCAAGTTTAAATAATCTACAATAATTGGCCTTATTCTCAATAATAAATATGACAGATGTTGAATGAAATTGTGAAAAATGGAAAGAAATCGACTCGAAAGAGAGTACGAGGACACGATTTTCCGCTGGTTAACAAGCAAATTGAAACATATGATTCATGTGACGGCGTGCTTTGCACTATGCTTGAGCCGTGTCAGCTGGTTTATTTAATTCCGCAACGAAGGAATTGTTTGCTTTTACCCGCTAGTTGGCCGTAAACCGAGGCGTACGAAAAATACAGGCCATGGCGCGTACGACGATTTTTCAAGTCACGTGATGTTAGGAGTCGAACAGTTCCAGTGTTATCCTATGTACTCGGGTAATTAACGCTCCTTATTTGACCAAATTTACATAAATATTTCTTTTTTTTTAATAAAACATGCAATAAACATATAATGAAACATGTATAATCCACATATTTTTTAAAAATATAAATAAGGATAAATAGAACACTTATTTAACAAAGTATATAGTTATATTTATTTCTTCAGTTTTTTTTACCTTTCTTTCTTTTTCTATTTTTTTCCTTTTGGAATAGGCTGACAATCATTGTATTTTTAACAAAACTATTTAACATTATTTTACATGCTATAAAAATATATCTACAACCCTGTTATATAGATTTATATCCACAGCATTTATATACATGCTGTTAACCCTCACATTCTTAATTTTAACGATCTCTTTAAAGTATTTATATTACACAGAAAGGTATTGTTAGGCTTCAAAGAGAAGCGGGAATCCTATCTGGTGTATGTTTTTAATTGATTTTAATGAAATTAATGAATTACAGCTATTATTTACCCATTAGTTTTTATTTGTTGGTACGATATCCAATATAAGATGAAAAAAAACATTTCTTTAAAAAAACGATATGTGGTTGAACCCCCCCCCCCCCAAATGGTTCGCCCCTGCAACACAGCGAGCTCTGAATAATTATGCAGATGAAAAACTACGAACCGCTGAGCAACATTAACGTTAACGAACGGTTTTTGTAATCAAATTTGTAGCCGATAATTGGCGGTTACGTAAAGTGTTGTTTATAATACTAAACTGTGTGTGTGTGTGTGTGTGTGTGTGTGTGTGTGTGTGTGTGTGTGTGTGTGTGTGTGTGTGTGTGTGTGTGTGTGTGTGTGTGTGTGTGTGTGTGTGTGTGTGTGTGTGTGTGTGTGTGTGTGTGCGTGATGGATTAATTTTAATATGCATCGGGCAACAAGTAGAGAGGTATTTTGCCGCAGGTGAGATGCA
This sequence comes from Magicicada septendecula, assembly GCA_034769895.1. Lineage (NCBI taxonomy): Eukaryota > Metazoa > Arthropoda > Insecta > Hemiptera > Cicadidae > Magicicada > Magicicada septendecula. The sequence goes on from CM068371.1 coordinate 7,499,861, forward strand.
CACGACCTGGCTGGCTAGTAATCTATGCATCACGCGCTAGACAAACGATCTCACACCTATTCGTTTCGTAAACGGCATGCATCATGTGACTTCATACTCCAACACATCTTCTGTGTTTATTACTTCCATGTTCCATAAGGAAATTGAAGAAATGGATCACCATAAGTATGGTGATCGCGAAGAAAATCGTGCTCGAGATAAGGGCTCATTCTGATTGTACTACCCTCAAAACATGAAGAAACGTCGTTTTTCGAAAAGTGTCTGTGTATCTGTCTGTGTGTAGAGTTTTTTCTATGGCGAACTATAACTGCCGCAAATTCTAACAGAATCAAACAATTTGTTGCATTTTGCCTGAGTTGTAGAGGACTCAAGGTCTATTGATTTTGGTGAAGATCGGGTAAGGGGAAGGGGTAGTTTACCTGCAACGTATTATGTTTTAACAAGAGTAAAGTACTTAATTTTGATAAATAAAGTATCCTGAAAAGAAGGTCGTAACAATCCAGTGTAGAAAGGTAGACGAAATATCTATAAATGAAAAGGATAGTTGAAGAGGGAGGGGGTAATTTTCTATAAATGAAAATGATAATTGAAGTGGGAGGGAATAATTTTTTATGTGTACTACTTTCTCGGCAACAAAGAAGTAGTTTGTTGTTAAAATTCCTTCCCGGCCTGTTTGGCCGTGACCAGTGTTTTCTGCAAAACCAGACTTTTCGGCAGTTCCATCGAATGCCATCATTAGTGAAATCGAGTCCGCTAACGTGAGGTGGTATACGTTAGTGACCACAGTACTGAGGTTAAGGGAGAAGAAAGAAGTAGAAATAAGTAGTTTCTATGAAAATATTTCATTTCGAAAATGATTTTAAATATCAATCTTTGAACATGTAAGTCGTGTGTGGTTCTCCATAACGATATTTTAATTAGTAATCATCATCATCATCATTATTAGTGACAGTAATTAACGGGGGGGAGAAGACACGCCCTAGAACATCTTATCCGACGAATACCATCATCATCATCATCATTACCTGGGTCTACCCACACATCTGTGTCCTATAGGTTTGTATTTCCAGACTTGCTTGGTCAGTCTGGAATCTGAGACCAAGTGTTCTTCACACCGTTGTTTGTTTTCTTTTAATTTTTCGTTCACATTAAAAACTTGTAACTCTTCTCTTACTGTATGACCTCATTCTTAACAGGGTCAAGTTTAGAACATCATTTAACTTCTCTTAAGAACGCCATTCCCGAAGACTGTATTTTACTACCTTGTTTCTTGATTATCGTCAATAAATCACACCCATAGGACAGTACAGGAACCCCGATAACTTTATAGAACTTTAATTTTGTACCTCGACGTATCTTGTTTCTAAAAATAAAGTTGACTGTCTCATACGTCGCTCGTCTGGAACTTACCTAACTTAACGTCAATACCATAATTCCTATCATAGCCACTATCATTTCCCAAATAATTCTACTTCACCACCTGTTCTAGAAATCGATCACTAATCATTAATTTTATTCTTATTGATTTCTTGCCTCGAAATGCCATTAGCCTACCTTTGTTTTTTATACTAGAGATTTTCATACTGTATTGTTTGCAAATCTGATGAAGTTTAAAAACAGATTTTGCAATTCAGACTCTGTATTTTCAAGTACAATCAAGTCGTCAGCAAACAACAGCACATTCAAATATCTGTCTCGTGATATCTTAATACCAGGGTTCACTAGATGTTTACATTTGCTTACCACATCGTCAATATAAGTGTTAAAAAGAGTAAGTGGTATACTGCATCCTCGTCTAACACCTTGATTGACAGATATTTGTCCTATACTTCTTTCGTATTTATTTAATTATAGTAATATAGTAATCATCATCATCATCATTAGTTGGGAGCAAATTATGGGCAGTACTGGAAATGAAAGGGATACCACAACATCGAATTAGAGCAACACAGAGTCTGTAATGGAGACTAAAATCTTAATAGAACCAGGGTGACCGAGAACATCTCTTAGAGTTGACCTGATCAACTGTGAGGTAAGACAAGGGTGCCCATTATCACTTTCTCTTTTCAATTTATATATTGACGATGTCACACAACACTGGCAGGTGTGTCTTCCAGAACATTTTATGGTTGGACACTCTACAATTGACACTTTGTTGTTTTTGCGGACGATCAGGCTATTCTGTCGGACTCTGAAAACAGATTGCAGATGGGTATACATTTGTTAATTCGAATCTGCAAAGACTCTGGATTGCAAACATTCACACTTAAAACTAAGGTGATGGCTTTTCGTGGATCTGATCCCGTACGGGCAAAAATTGTAATAGCTGGTTTTGTCCTGGAACAAGTTAGCAATTTTGAATACCTGGGCTACAATGTGTCTTGCAATGCAAGCAACGACGTTGTGAACAAGTTGCATAAGTTCAACCTTATCTGCGGGACCATTAGGCGAATTCTTAAGTCAGAAAGTAAAGGAACACGTCTAAAATACTACAAGGTGATGACTCTTCCCACATTTCTCTGTGGGTCTGAAAATTGGACTTTAACTCAGAGACCAGTAGCATCCAAGCACGGGGCAGGCTATACTCTCCGTGATCATAGAAGAAACACAGATATACGCAGGAACTGAATATTATGAGTATACTCGACAGGGCCGCCCAGTATCGGCTGAATTGGTGGGAACATCTTTGCCGAATGGCTGACTGCCGCATCCCCAAACAACTATGGAACTATAAGCCGAGGGGACGGAGAGGTGTGGCACGTCCGAGGAAGCCCTGGAGTGACCAGCTCTAATCTTTGCCTATTTGAGACCGGAACAAAACATACTTGATCTTAGTACGTAGGCTTTTACGACCGGTGTCATTACGATTATCTTCTAAAACTTCCGGGCTGAAAGGCCGTGGTCGATTGCTTAAAATACTGCTAAACGTTTCGGCCGCACCACCGGTGGCCATCTTCAGTAGCGAGAAATTGTGTTCGAATAGATGACAAACAACTATGTAATGACAAGCAACTATAGCATGGTTTATTTTCCATGGCCAATCAGAATCGAGTATGACGAGCTGGCTTCTCATTGGTCCGCGCGATACACCTGAAGCGGCCAAAAAGTTACAAATAGAGGCATCGTAGCCGTAACTCACTGTTGCTTGTTCCCAGTTCATTGGGAGACGTGTTCGGCGTGTCATCTATTCGAACACAATTTCTCGCTACTGAAGATGGCCACCGGTGGTGCGGCCGAAACGTTTAGCAGTATTTTAAGCAATCGACGACGGCCTTTCAGCCCGGAAGTTTTAGAAGATAATCGTAAAGCATACTTGGTTTAATCCTTGATGATGGTGATGATGATCGTCATCATTATTAGTGACAGTAATTGGGGGGGGGGAGGCAGTTACCCGAGAACATCTGATCCGACGAATACCATCGTTTTACACGTTTTTATTTATAAATAACAATTGCGTTAGAAATAATAGAGTTTTGTCATGGCTTTTGATTTCTCACCTTCAGCAGCAAACAATTGTGACAATCGATGATTTACTCTCCTTCCCTTTAAAAAAAAACGCACAGCAGTAATCCGTCTTAATGGTGCATTTGTCTTGAGCGAGTGGAGGGGGGGCGGTAAGTTCAGCTGAGACGGGAAGATCACAATGACAAGCCGGCCCATTAATAACCGTAGTACCCCCCCCCCCCCACCTCTACCGCACTAGATAGTCGCAAGCACAACCTAACTCGGCGGTCTCACTGGTTAATGCTTTCCAGCTCGAGTTTCAAAACATCGCCCCAAGGGCTCGGCGTTGGGGTTACAAAAACCGTCGTCTCCCTACAGAGAAAGTAATTTACTGTTTTCTGCTGTGAATGAGCGTGTAATTTAGGGCGCGTGTCAGTTTCAGGTAGAGATGGGCAAAGTAGTTCACCGGAACGAATTCATCACAGCTAGGTCGTTCATATCAGCGAACTAGCACAATGAACTAGCTCGCTAATTCAGTCTGACAGACCTGTATTTTTCTAAAATTTTATGCCTATTAAAAGAATTTTTAATTCCTCTTTCTGCTATCTTAGGTTATATCTCCGGGATGACCAGCTTCCTCATGCACGTGAGTAACATCAAAGCGCATGAAGATTATCTGAAAGATAACCAATTCCCTTTTTTGGTGTTTCAACAAAACAGACGCAATAAAATATTATTTAAATTAAAAAAAATATGAAAATAACTTTATTCGTGTCGCGTTCGACCAGAATCGCGAAACTCGTCTCTCGTTTAAGACTGGTCATAAATAACACACACCTGAAGTAACAAAAATAATTTATTCTTTTCAATTATTTATTAAAACTTTTGAAATTATTAATTTAATAAAATAATATATACTTTTATATAACTACCAATCCAATTCAAATGTATTTATGATGTATTTATTATACCTCATAATTCTCGTATACAATACATACAATACAATATATATTGGTTCTCGTTTCCTAAAAAAAATAAACTACTATATACTTATGTACAGTAAACTTCATTGTGTGTGTGTGTGTGTGTGTGTGTGTGTGTGTGTGTGTGTGTGCGCGCGCGCGTGTGTGTTGATGGGGACCTACGACGCAGTCCGCACCTCAGTCTACACTCCCAGTCAGTAGTCTCTTGTAAATTCCTGCTCTTCGTATCCTGCTCCATGTCGTGTATTTGTTAAACGTGAGAACATGCTTATTGATACTACTGTATGTGGGAATCCACAAGTTTACAAGCGGCAATCCATAGAAAACCTTTCTTGAAAAACTAAATCACCTGTGAATGACGCACGTTTTTTTCGAAAGTTTAATTAAGAATTTAAAATTAAGTTTGTTATTTTTTCGAATTTAGACACAAATGTTTCACCATGCCTCCATAAAATATTGTAGCCTTAGGGATATGCCATTAAGGTCCTGGGACTTGATGAAAAGAATAACCTGACTTTCACCCCCCCCCTGGAAGAGTGAGGTGGCGGCAACGTTTGCTTATACATTTTATATAAACAAAAGTCTAACTGATGCAGGAACCGACCATCTCCCGAGATAAGGAGATACACTTTAATCAAGTGCCAACGGCCTCCAAGGAGGCTGGAACGGGTAAAAGGATATGACACCCTCTCCAGCCCTTGGGGTGGGAAACTATCCCTAAAGGCGGATGAACTGTCAAGCCAACGGTATAGAACAGATAAGGCTACTCCATTAAAGACCAAATTGGATATCCTTCGCTTAAGAATGTTGGAAATGGTAGGGAAGTCCTGTAGTTAAGAAGTTTGGAAAACTGAAAATGGATAGACGTGATGATTGAGAGAGAGAGAGAGAGAGAGAGAGAGAGAGAGAGAGAGAGAGAGAGAGAGAGAGAGAGAGAGACTGGCTATGGAATGGGAGAAAATTGCAAGCCCACCTACATGGTGGTGCAGAGGAGGAGAAGGGGAGGAAGAAGAAGAAGAAGAAGAAGAAGAAGAAGAAGAAGAAGAAGAAGAAGAAGAAGAAGAAGAAGAAGAACCAGCGTCGTTCCTCACCTATTCTGACAGCTTACAACATTATTAACACCGGCCAGCCAGTAAACTATTGTCAGCACCGCGCGGCATGTTTGAGTAACAAAGTTTCGTTTGACCTCTGACCTCATCCCGGTCCGTTCCGTTCCGTTGTGTCGCTTGGTTAGCGCCTGTTATTAGAGTTTTCCTAATTTGTTCCCCCCCCCCCAAGGCACCATCCACTTCATTACGCGGTCTGTTGCGTAACAAAAGAACTTTGGTCGTTAAATGAATTTATTTACAACTTGGAAAAGTTGTGCGCTCCACAGAGGGAGAACGTTCTCTCTCAGTAACAAGGTTTGAGCTCAGTTACAGACTTGGGGGGGGGGATTACGTAAAGAAACAGTGCACTCTCCGACGTGCTCTAAAACACACAAGGCAAGGAAAGAGCCCATAATAAAATTATACAAATCCATGACAGTTTCTACCCTTACTTATGGCTCAGAAACGTCAGCCAGACAAACATCAAGAATTCAGTCTACGGAAATTAAATTATTTTTTTCGTTCCCTAGCGGGGTACACAAAATTAGATATGAAAAGAGACAATCGGATAGGAGATGAACTGAAAGTTGAAGAAGTAAACAGAGTCATCAATAAATGCAGAGAAAGCTGAACAACACATTAGCAGAATGGGCAGTGACGGATTCCCCAAGGTAGCCTCTTATTGTATCAGTCGAAGGGAAGGCCCAAAAAGAAGAGATGGTTCGACCCGTTTGGATCCGGAACATACTAAACAATCTAAGCCGTGAAGAAGAAGAAGACGCCACCGAGTGAACTTTTAAAGATACGTTACTACTACTCAGATTACAACAAATTATCGTCATCATCATCATCATTATCATCTTCAAATATTTAACCAAGGATGGTTTGTTCCGGTCTCAAATAGACAAAGATTAGAGCTGATCACCCCAGCGCTTCCTCGAACGTCCCACACCTCTCCGTCCCCTCGGCTCATAGTTCCATAATTGTTTGGAGATGCGGCAGTCATCCATTCGGCAAAGGTGTTCCCACCAATTCAGCCGATACTGGGCGAACCTGTCGAGTATACTCATAATATTCAGTTCCTGCGTATATCTGTGTTTCTTCTATGATCATGGAGAGCATACTCTGCCACGTGCCTGAGAAATCTCATTTCTGCCGCTTGGATGCGACTGGCCTGGCCTTTCGTTAAAGTCCAATTCTCATATCCATAAAGAAGTGTGGGAAGAACCATCACCTTGTAAAATTTTAGGCGTGTTCCTTTACTTGCTGACTTTACGGTTTGCCTGATGGTCCCGCACATAAGGTTGAACATAAGGTTATTCACATACAAACTGTCGTAGAACTATAATTTAGTAGCGTACATATTTTACCAAACGTATTGTAAGCAGGCAAACAGCGTACCCTAGTGGTGGTTCCATTACTCTGCCAAACCTGTACAATAACGCTTACGAGGGAACAGCTTTTAGACCCTTTAACGTTTTCAGCGTTGTTGTCAAGTGCAATGCAGACAAATAATCTCAGACCCGCGCTGGTTTTTCTGTCTGCTGCTGCTATCCAAACCAGCTTGTGTTTGGTTATTCGTCGTCCATTTCTCGTATCTCATATATACTATATTGATCACTACTAGCTGTAAGTAGGTACTAATTACACAGGCGCGCGAGTGCGCGTTTGTGTAAAGATTTTAGAAGAATAAAGAAAGGCGTGTGTGTGTGTGTGTGTGGGGAGAGAGAGAGAGAGAGAGAGAGAGAGAGAGAGAGAGAGAGAGAGAGAGAGAGAGCTGCCTCGTCTGGGTCTTAATGCACTCACTTTAGATAAGCGTCGCGTATTGTAGGGTGGCCGGCCACAACGACGCTCCGTGCGCCCGTGTGTAGTTCATTCTCCCCTGTAATCTCATCGTAACTTACAAGAAGCCAACATGTTTTAAATGGGGGTAGATTACTCTTCTTTAAGTATTTCTAAAAGGCTTGTTATTTTTATATCTGGAACGCTTTGAATATATTGCTCCGTACCTCGTCTCTTACCCCAAACACAAAAAAAAACACAAAATGTGTGTAGCCTTGTTAAGTGTACTCTGCGTACTGAGATTTATTAATGGATATATCTCTTAAAAACAAAAACCGTATACATTACAGTGTAAACAAAACATTCAATGAATATATACGACTGAGTATATGGGTCCGTTTTAATTCATTGTCCTTTGGAAATTAACCTTACAAATAAGTTCTTTCATTCAAATTGTCAGATCGCTTTCAACAAATTTCTACAACCCTTTTTTATGCATGAAACGTTTTAAAATTCTACATAACTGTGTGTGAGAGCGCGCGTGTGTGAATCTAATGTAGTAATCTAAGTCTAATTAATCATCATCATCATCATCTTAACGCTTTTAGACTTTAGCGGCCTGTTCCTATTCCACAATCCACCTTTTCTTAGGTCTACCAACTTTTCTTCTGCCTCTAGGGTTGTAATCTTTCGCCATCTTCGGTATTTACTTCCTTCCATTCTATCTATGTGTCGAATCCAGTTTCTTCTGTATTCTTTAATCCTTTCATTAACTGCAAATATATCTAAATCGCTCCTTATCTCCTCATTTCTTTTATGATCTCGTCTATTACACCTTTTAACTGTTTGTATCTTCTGTTCATCTTTTTTATTTATGACCCAAGTTTCAGAAGCATACAGTAGTGTAGGTTGTTTCATAAAATTTTATTTAGGTTTCTTTTCTACATTTATTTCCCAACGTTCTCCAAATCGTTCCACACATTCTTGTGAAACGACATAGAGCCGTTTGGATCAGAGCCCCTACCTAATCAAGACCGTCGCGTCGTGCGTGGTGAAGAGCCACACCCTTTTCGAGGTGGTCCTATAACAGAACACGACGGATCTAGGCCAGAGAAGGTCGATAAAAAAATATAGCCGGCATAGGGTTGGTTGTCCTATACGGTGGTGTCAATCAGCAACTCACAATGCCAACAATAGCCTCGGAAACCTGGACGGAGATAAGTCGAATCAATTAATTAGCAAGTAAGTTGCATGAGTACCAACATTTGTAATTGAGATTATGCCTATGTGCTCTTAGCGAGTAGGCCTCGGAAGGTTTAATCAGGTCGCAGTGTATGCACTTTGGTTTATGATACCTATAGTATAGTAATTTAAAATTCCAGTATAGGAAATAACTGGCCACTATCATCATCTAAAGGCCATGCCTTGTCGAGATAGCCACGACTCTCTCTCCATCATTGTCCTTTTTAAATCGCAGTACGATAGGAAGTTCATCTCCTTTACCATTTCTTTGAAGAACGGTGCTCTTGGTCGTCCTCTTGGGTTTCCCCCAACACCTTTCCTTCAAAAATGTTACTTAAGAATAGATTGTGTCGTAACACGTTCCCGATCACTTTTCACGTTCTTCTTCCAACGATTTTTAAAAGTGATCTATCTTCGTTCACTTCTACGAGGACTTGCGCATCATTACTTTTCTTATCCATCCAACTCGTCCTCATCGTTGTCCTCCAGACTCACATTTCCATTGCTTCCAGCGTCCTCCTTTCTATTTTGCCGACGGTCCACGCCTCACAAAATATTTTGGCCTTTACTATTTTTTCTTTTACCTCTTTTATACGTCTAGTGGCTTTTCCTTTTTTATATTTCACTACGCGTTTCTCGACACATGTCCTATCTTCAGGTGTAATCCCTCAGTAAAATTCGTCAGATATTTAGAAGCCAACTCGGAAGGTACATTTCAACTACCTTGGACGTGACATTACTTGTGATCAAGATAGAGATATAATTTACGCACATGTCGTAAATAATTATAAAATATAGGCTATGAACACAGAACTCACGCGGTGTTGTTGGTGCGCACCACGCTAACACTATCTTAATACTAACACTTAACACTAACGTAATTTGTTTTATCTGACGAAGTTTACTGAGGGGTTTCACTTGTGGTCGATTCGCTTTGTATTCAGAGATTGATAAAACCGAATGCGAAGAAAATGAAATTGTGCCTATGCTGTCTAAAATTTTTAATCGCGTATCATCAGTAATAAATGTTTCAGTTTCTCTAAATGATTACGAAAAGTAACTACGGCTCCTGTATTAACACTACGAAAGTGACATTGAAAATTTACGAGTTCCCCCGTAATGCTTCCGTTGCTGAGCCGTGTTCGTAGATATTTAGAAACGAACTCAGAAGGTGGAATGTTTGAACACATTGAAAAAAGCGGGTTATTTTAAAAAGAATTGAACACTGACTGTAAGAACTTTAAAATACATACTACATAGCCATACAAGAAAACCTAAACCGTGAAACTAAGTTAAAAACAGCTACAGTGCGTGAAAACTAAACTTTAAGAAAAATTAACCACTTTTTATTTCAAAAAATTAACTATAACGTGTCACCTACGTTATAACATCGGGAACCTGTGCATACTTACCTCTGATCAATAGCACCGGCTGCCATACTCGTAATTAACTTTTAATTACTATATAAACCAACAGTAGTTATAACTAAAGGAACTTTTACATGGGGGTCTGATGATTTATTCACTCACTGTTTTAGTGTAAAGTAACGACATCTCTTTATTAAATCATTACTACAACATCTCTACATAAATATTCCCATATAAGGTTTTCTCAATAAAAGATTACAATTTATAACAGATTTTGGTAAAGAACAGGGGCCAAAACATATGGATTTATCAGTGCTAGCATTATCCACGGACCCGGGACCTTAAACTTGTTTATGAGTTAAGCTCGCTTATTTATATTCTATAATACTATTTGGAGGCCATTTGAAGAATGGACTTAATCTAAAAATTTGTGTCAGTGAAGCTATACATATACATCAGCATTATTCGGTACTACAAATATTTTGAATTCTAAAACATACTACATTTATAAAGTGGTTATCATTAAAGTCTTTCTATTTTTTTTTATTTCAACTGTCTTTAATAATTCATTGGTTACAATTTTAATTAATCACGGAGAACAAGTCTCCGTGTCACGTGCCATATCCATCAGTTTACTCGTAGTCAGGGTCCTTGGTCCTTATGGTGTTCGTCAGCGGTTGATCTTAAGTGGAGTTAACTTTCCTGTTGAAGTTCCTGAAGTGGTTAGTTCATAATGAAGTAGCGTGGAGGTTCTCAGAAGTCTCGTCGTTAAACATCGTTAGTAGTAAAGTGCCGTAAGTAAATGTTCTTGTTTGTTGCAGAATCGCACGTCACATTATTGTTTATAAAAGTTCTCACTTTTGGTAGCTCGTACCATATTATTTAAAACAACATAGACATCTTACAAAATGAAACAAATGAGATGTCATCCCTTACACAGTTATTTATGCATTTCGGTTTTTAACATTTGTACTACTACCACACTAATTTGACAATACTTTTGCTAGACATTGTTGTAACTGTTTTCTAAATACAAATATTCTGTCTTTTTTTGAGACATGGTTCAAGCGCGTGTTTTCTACGCGAGCGCTTCATCTCGACTCTCTACTATATAGGAAGGGTCAGTTAATCGCGCGGAGTTTACGCGTCGCAACAAAATAGTTCCACATTTATCTTCTATTTAAGGGGTTAAAGTTTGACCTTTTAATTATCCAAAGATATTCTTAATTACAGACTTCATTATAGTACACTACTGTGGTCTTGTTTATTTATTTATTTAAAATTAATTTACAAGGATTATTAGTTTGTTTAGGGGTCGGTATTCAAGTTAATTCCGGTTAGCGCATGTCTATGCAGGGTTAATTAACAAGGGTTTCCCTATCTGTACACTCGCATTCCTTTTATTTTATTATTGAAACTCTTTCTTAAATATTATTATGATTTATGATAGCGATAAAATTTAGTTTAAATGTGCGATTTATTAAAATTTAAAATTTCTGAGCTTTTACATTACCTATTTATTAATTATTTTATTTTTAATTAATGAAATCGTCACATAACCACAAATTATCCAGGAGGATAAATAAAATATTTACACGTAAGTAGCTTCTGAACATTCTTTATTACTTTATTTTACTACACAATACGGTAAGTAATCGATACAGTATTTGTTCATTCATCTCATTTTATTTCAGTTTTTGTCCGTTTAACACGAAATTCTCTTAATACGAAATTCAGTTAACACGAAAAAACATGCATCTATGGAACGATTCGTAGCTACCTGAAAAATAAAACATGGAAGGATACCCGAATGAAATTTTATGAAACTGTGGCTCTCCCCGCATTCCTGTATGCTAGTCAGACATGGGCTTTTGGTAAAAGGGACGTGCACAGGATTTAGAAATGAAATTTCTAAGAGGGACACAATTGTTCTCTCTTCGGTCGGAGAAGGAACGAGGATATTAGACGCAATTTAAACATTGTATCATTGCACCAGAATATTGAAGACCACAGAAGGAGATGGTGTGAACACTTGAATCGCATGCCTGATATCCATCTACCTGTGACTGCCTTGGGTTATCATCCTACTGGGAAGAGAGATGTCGGTAGACCGAGGAGGAGATGGGTTCCGCAACAGGTCTAAGGCCTAGTCCTTGGAGTGGTGATGATGATGACGCTTTTCACTGTAGTAACTAATTAGTTCTCTTTCTTTTAAATTTTTACAAAAAATATAAAATCGAATACATTCGTGGATTACTTCGTAGGTTTGCACGAAGTGAATTAGTGAATAAATTCGATTTACTCACGAAAATCTAAACTCCCTCCCCCAGTACCCCCTCAAGAGGTAGAAATTACGTCTGCGCCCTGCATAGACTTACAGATTTGTATTGTTTTAGGCTGTCTCAGCAGACAGCTCTTCGTACCCACCCCCCAGCCACCTCTCTCTCTCTCTCTCTCTCTCTCTCCACATTACACGCACAGTAGATTGTCGTCACAGCAGCAGTTTGTAGTTTTGCAGTCTGCACGTAGTGTTTTGTGCGACAACAGAGGGCGACCCATCGAGACTTGAATATATAATTACGACAGTACATTCGGCAAAGTGACTGTCTTGGCTCTTAGGAGTTGTTGTCTCTACAATACAGTGCACATACAGGACTCCAGTTGTGCTACACACACACACACACACACACACACACACACACACACACTTAATTGTATATCGTACACGTACGAAGGCTTCATGTAATGGTGAACACGTACAAAACCAGCAGGACACGAGTTACGACTTAATAATAACAATAACAATAACAACGAAAATGCTACCAATCAGAATGGACTGACTAAACTCTTTCACTCTTGCTTTGCATTAAGAGGAGTCAGACGTTCCATTTAACATGCATACATACATTCTTGGCTCTACAGCCCAGATCGAGTCTTGGCCTCCAAAAGAAATTGCCTCCACTTATTTTCCTGTCCTCAGCCATCCGCCACCAATTCACTTCACCCAGCTTCCTCGCATCACTGCCGACCTGGTCCAACCATCTGTTCTTCGGTCTTCCAATCTTCCTTTTTCCTATTGGCTTGTGTTTCGTAATTATTTTTGCCGTACATTCGTCATCCATTCTCTGAACGTGTCCTGCCAATCTTAATCTATTAATTTTTGCAAATCTGACAATTGTATTGCCATTGTACTGAGCATATAATTCATTATTATTTCCCTTCCTCCAGACTCCGTCCTGTTGGATTGGCCCATAAATCCTTCTCAGTATCTTCCTTTCAAACACAGCCAGCCTCCGTTCATCACTTTTCTTGAGTACCCAGCACTCAGAGCCATATGTCAATACAGGCCTTATAAATGTCTTATAAAGTGTGGCTTTAGTTTCTGTGTTTAGTAGTCTTGATTTAAAATTATTATTCAGCCCGTAATAGCTTCTATTAGCAGCCAGAATTCTTCTTTCAATTTCTTTTGTGCAGTTATTCTCAGCATCGACATATGTCACCATATATACGAAGCCTTTTATTCTTTCAAAACTATAGCCATCTATTGGTATATTTGAAATATTATCATTATTGCTTCCCACAGCCATAAACTTTGTTTTATTTTCATTAATAACAAGCCCCCATACTCTTAGCCGATGATTCAAGTACTCTAAAGGCATTCTTCAGATTACTTTTATTTCTGCTGATAATATCTATATCATTTGCATATTCTAGGAGCTGGACTCCTTTATTAAAAATATGTCCTCCTGTTTGTATTCCAGAGTCTCGTATTGACGTCCCATTTAAATCTGTGTTAAATTTTGAATTTTCTGGTACCATTTTTCTCAGTCATCATTTGAGATAACACATTCAAATATTGTAACGTTACATAACCCGGTCCCAATAAAGTAACTCATGATAATAAAAGTCAGAAATGGGTAAACTAAAGCTCGCTCAAAATTTAATTATATCACTCAACATGATAAACAATTCGAGTGGTATACAGTGCAAAGTGAGTTCTAGTGTACCCATTGAGGTGAAAAACAAAAGTGAAAGTAATGTATTACCAAACTGTGCTGTATGTTTGGAAAGGATAAAACTATGGAAGTAGGATGTAATAATACTGATTGATTTTTGTAATTTTATTTATTTATTGTAATTTATAGTGTATGGACCACAACTTGTTATACATAAGTTAATGTTATGTTTTTTAAAATATTTGTGTTGTAATATAGGATAACCCAGGGTTAGTTTTAAAAGACATAAAAATTTAATTACCAAAAGATAATAAAAAAAAATTAAAAATAATCCTATGAAGGAAATGGCAACAGGAAGTAGTGCCGGGTATGAATACTATTCGAGACTAAATAAATAATATATAAATTTATTTAAGGATAATAAAATGATAAAATACTTATATACAATGTCATAAAAAAATTAACCAAAACTTATTATGTAAATTAAATTAGTAAAGAAACCGGAATGGAAAGGAATTATTTTTCCATAAATAAAATATAAATTTATAATAATTACAAACTGCCTGCATAATAAAAATACTATGTGTTACTAAGAGTGATGAAAAATAACAAGTATTGTTAATAAGATATAAAAAAATTTGAACTAAACCGGAGAGTTGAAGAAACGATGCGACAAAAATTATAAGAAATAACCTTTTTTGGGACGTTGGAGGAGTTGAAATTAACGCAAGATTAACAGAGTGACCACTATCTAATGATACCTGATTAATCCAAATTAAATGGTTATATACATTAATAAACAGTGGATGAAAACCTTCTGAGGATCCAACATGGTTCCGCCTAGTTCTCGTTGACAATTGGAAATACTTCAGACGAAAAGTAAATTATAACGCAAGACGGACCTCATCACAGAAAAGCTGCAATCCAGTAAGAACCATACGGAGCGAGGTAATATAAACATTTTTTTCGTAATAATTCCAGAAGAAAACTCGTTTTGAACGGTGAAATAGAACAAAAAATAATCATTTGATCATATGTTTTTCAAAGTAAACAAATATACGCTGCTCTCTTACGGCAATTCCTGGAACTACATACTACATGAAAAATAAACAAAATTATTTATTAATTTTTCGGTATTTGTAAAGCGTAGTAATTATCCATTTCTGACACTCTCGTAACACAAAGAACTTACCCTGACCCCTGGGGAATTATTAAGAATTATGTAATAATTGATGTTTTTTATTATAGCGTAAATTGGGTAAATAACACCATATATGTTTTGCTCCTTAGACAATTCTATGTTTACTCGGTAAAGTCGAGATGATGTTTTTTTTCAGATAAGATTAATTGTGATACCTATATCTTGGTGGCAGGAGACAAAGGTCAATAATAAATAAAGCAATATTATTGAAAATTAATCTTGAATAATAAAGTGTTATAATTTATTGTAGTGGGTAGTTATAATAAATTTCAGCACAACAAACAGAAGAAATCGTCTCAACGGAGTGGAAATAATGATACTTACTCTCTCTTCTGCATAAGGCTGAACAACTTCCCTCCTTGACCACAAATCACACACTCTCGATTTCTCTTCAGATTGAGTAAAACAAAATAAACAAAATCCTTTATTTTACCTTTTGAAAAACAACGTCAGTTATTATAATTCATAAGTGGCGACTGCGGAGAGGCGGAAACATTAACACCTCTCATTTAACAAAAAACAGTACGTTACAGATTTGGCGAACCCAATTTTTGGGGCTTGACTAAAGGTGTATGTTTCGCAAAGACCTCATCAATAAACGCTACGTTACAGAATTGGCGTACAACTGTGTGGCGGAATTAACGAAGCTTGTAATTGCAATACACTCGTAAGTGGTGGACGCCTCTCTTAAACGCTACGTCACAATATTCACAGCTTATAGACAAAACCTTTACCTTTAATAAAGACTAAATTTTAAATCATTTTAAGAATACATATGGATTTATAATTTTTTTAAACAATCCTTAAAAAACACTATATTTTGTAATAATATTCTTATTTTACTTTCAAACCACATAAAAAGTGGTTAACATTACTCAGAGTTGTGTTACGTATATATGCACAAAGTTTCAAGTGTATCTTGAACGGTTTTGAAGAAACGTGTACAAATTAAACATGGAAAAATTAAAAATTATCTCTGAAAAACAGCATTAAAGTTCACCACTTACTATAGGCAAACTCATGAATTTCGGGCTCCTAAACTTCCTCTCCACTTTCTTCCTCTTCTTCCCCTTCCTTTTCCTGTTTCTGTGAACCCTTCTTGCCTTTTTCACATATACGTTTCTATATCCTTAGAGAGATTGGAGAGAGGAGAGGTAGAGACAGAGTCAGAGTGAGTGAGTGAGAGAGAGAGAGAGAGAGAGAGAGAGAGAGAGAGAGAGAGAGAGAGAGAGAGAGAGAGAGAGAGAGAGAGAGAGAGAGAGAGAGAGAGATGTGGAACATATAGATAGACAGAGAGATTACGTATTTAATTATTCGTCTCATACGCACAAGTACGTACGAATCTGTCAGCATCATGAAAAACGTAAAAACCTCGATTGTTTTAAAAAGCCTCTTCAAACCGTTTGTTTACGGATAGCCAAGTGCCACTTGATTGACAGATGGCATTGATGCTGCGTTTGTTTTAATGACGATAGATGCCACTTCACGATAATATCAATGAAGCCACTGACCCGCGAGTTTTCACACTCAGCGTTACTTTATTTTATTTTTATTTTTTGGGCGTTTATTGCAACTAGTTACAAACTATCTAGCAATTTTATTGTAACACATAAGTTAACAGTGTGTAGGATAAGGTCACACTGGAGCATTCCTCAGTACAGTTACACTTTGTTCATGTGCTGAGAATTACTAAACATATTTAGTTCACCAGTTCAAATGGTTTCTGTCTCTGCAATCCTTGAACGAGTCCAGTATTGTCAAGCAGTTGTAGCACTTCAGTGTTTTCGTATTCATGAAGTCTTCTTTCATATTGTTACGACCGTCTAACTGATCGTCGTATGGTACAGTGGAAGTCAAAATACAAGACACCAATTAAGTCACTAATCACCAGCTTTAATTATTACAATTAAACAGTTTGTAATCAACAAGATAGTCCCTTACAACAAATCAAATAAAAATTGTTCACACGCAATAAAATGTCAACTAATATAAAACACAATTGTAATACAATTTATTTAAATTAGCAGCCATCCTTACTTTTCTTTTATAAAATTGCTAAACTGCTATAATTGTTTTTATTATTTAGACAAAGCTTTTCGTCATTACTGACATCTTCAGGTCTTAAACAACCTAGACCGTTCAGGTCTCTCGTTGTTTAAGACCTGAAGATGTCAGTAATGACGAAAAGCTTTGTCTAAATAATAAAAACAATTATAGCAGTTTAGCAATTTTATAAAAGAAAAAAAAAAAAATGTAATACAATTGTCCCGCACATTATAAAACACATAACACTTCGCCACAATACTACAAACCGTACTCAAATAAATCGCAACTCAAACTGAAACTGAGCGTCGCTAAGTACCATACTTGTATTTATATCCCGCTGAAATTCTAGTAATTTCCATACTACGCGTCAAGAACGCTACTAGAAAACACCATAACGTAAACGCTTGCGACCTTGACAGAGTGCGCGAGGCCGCACGACTTCTGGCACAGTCCAGTTAACGCGTTGAGAATCACGTACGCACACACACATTACAGTCGGATTCCACTGAAACACGTAGATTGTTCTGTAATGTCGTCACAATATTTATCCGCAACCCGTTTAATCTCCTCAGCAACCGTAGGTATTTTCAGATCCCGATGGATGTCGTCATTTCTTAAGTACCATGGAGCATCAACAATACTGCGAAGAACCTTATTTTGAAAAGTCTCAATTGTTTTGATATTAGATTACTTAGTACAACCCCCAAGTTAAAATAATTCATGCACTCGGCGTTATGTTGACAGATCGAAGACACGCCGGAATAATCTCGTCTAGTTCCTGCCAGTGGCGAAGCTAGTAGTTAATGAATGGGTAGGCAAAAATCTTATCTTCAATTTTTTTTAAGGAATCAATAAAACGACGGTGGTTCAAATCGGACGCTGAGGTAGAGTTTGCTGTAAGCGAATGGTTCCACAAACAGCCGTAAGAATTTTACTAGTAGGGAATCTACAGGGTAGTTAATGGAGACTTCTTTTAAAATCGTTGAATAAAAAATGCTTTACAGCTCTATATGTCTTTCTATATGTCTTGTATTAGTCATACACAATAATACAACTGATTGAACTTCAAAATTTTAAACTTGATTAGTTTCTATATATATGTTTAATGTTACAAATAATTCAAATAACAATCTTGATCATCTGTTAGGTCAGCGGAATAACAGGGACACTTTTAATAACCGCATAAAATAAACACACTTATAAACAACACAGGCGCTTTAACTTAACTGTTTGGACCACAGAAGTGAGGCATGCCTCAACGCTCTATGTGTACAGCGCGGGACAATCCCCCCTCCCTTCACTTCCCTATCACACCCGCACATTGCTTACATACGATGTATACAAAAAACGCTGAGGCAAGTTCAGGTTGCCTCATTCGCTTTGAACGAGCAATGCCGAATCTCACCTGTCACCATCTAGCGTTCGCTCAGTAAAGCACGTTTCGGTTTAATAAATTCGACAGTCGCGGTAACAATGTATAATCTTTACGTTATGTAGTTCATACGTATTTATAATTTTTATTCTACAGAATTTTTTAGGGTAGGCATTGCCTCAATTGCCTCCATGTAACTTTGCCACTGGTTCCTGCCACTCGATTACGCATATAATCGACAACTTGGAAATAAATTTTGCTCTTTTTCATCATCATCATCCTCTTCAAGGATTAAACCAAGGATGGTTTGTTCCGGTCTCAAACAGACAAAGATTACAGCTGGTAACTCCAGCGCTTCCTCGGACGTCCTACACCTCTCCGGCCCCTAGGTTTATAGTTCCAGAGTTGTTTGGGGATGCGGCAGTCATCCATTCGGCAAAGATGTTCCCACCAATTCAGCCGATACTGGGCGATCCTGTCGAGTATACTCATAGTATTCAGTTCCTGCCGTATATCTGTGTTCCTTCTATGATCATGGTGAGTATACCCTGACACGTTCCTGAGAAATCTCATTTCAGCGGCTTTGATGCGACTGGCCTGGCCTTTCGTTAAAGTCCAATTCTCAGACCCGTGCAGCAGTGTGGGAAGGTATATCATCTTGTAGAATTTTAGGCGTGTTCCTTTACTTGATGACTTAAGAATTCGCCTAATGGTCCCGCACATAAGATTGAACTTATGCAACTTATTCACAACGTCGTTCCATGCATTATAAGACACACTGTAGCCCAGGTACTCAAAATTGCGAACTTGTTCCAGGACAGTATCGTCTATAACAATTTTTGGCCGTACGGGATCAGTTCCACGAAAAGCCATTTTGCTCTTTTTAATATAATAATTCAGTTGGAAATACTCTCCTCAGTCAAACCTAATTATGTTATACGGAATACGAATGTGGGGCGGGACAGGGGTTAATAGATAGTTGATTTTCTTCTTTAAGTGCCGTCTCGTTTGAGAAGTTTTGCAACCCGCCAATCCGGATTATAGATGCAGTTGCTCTAAATAAATCCAGTGAGGTACACTGAAACCATTGTCGTAGGTTATACAACCAGGAATAATACCTTGCCCCGACCTCTTCTGCCTCATATTATTAACTATAGAAGTCGAATAGCCTGAAATCTTTTAGCTCCGGTATTTCTGTCATCTTACTTTCTTCACCTGATCCCAGTTGATGGAGCATACGTCATATTAATGAAGCGCTTTCGACACTTTCGCCATTATATACTCTCCCACTGAGGGGGCGAATGCGACCTGAGTGACGGCGTAAGTCGTGAGAGTTTATTTCAATTTTTGTGGTATGTATTAAGTTACCGTTACGATTAGAGCTGATATTTACAATCAGTTCGGTCAATTGTTAAATTTCAAACAAGACTATACTTCGATTAATTTATCATCATCTTCTTCTTAACGGTTTTGGGCTTTAGCGGCCTGTTTCCATTCCACAGTTCACATTTTCTTAGACCTGCCAACTTTTTTTCTGCCTCTAAGATTGTAATCTTTCGCTATCTTCGGTATTCTACTTCCTTCCATTCTATCGATGTGTTGAATCTATATTCATTAATCTTTTATTAGCTGCAAAAATATCTAAATCACTTCTTGTCTCCTCATTTCTTATATGATCTCGTCTATTACACCTTTTAACTGATCTCAGAAAATCCGTCCTGGTTTGCAAGGCTACTGTTGGAATTGTGAGTTGTTGATTGAGACGACGACAACCAACCCTATGCCGCCCTTTTTATCGACCTTCTCTGGTGTAGATCCGCCGTGTTCTGTTATATGACCACCTCGAAAGGGCGTGGCTCTTTAACACGCACGACGGTAGAGGCTCTGGTCCAAACGGCTCTATGTTCCTTTTAACTGATGCCAGAAATTTCATTTCTGCTGTTTGTATCTTCTGTTCACTTTTTTCTTTATAACCCAAGTTTCAGAACCATACAGTAGTGCCATTCTTTTATAAAATTTTATACTTTGTTTCATTTATTTTATTGAAAACTAATGGAACCGTTTATCTGTAACGGCTGCCGAGCATGCGAGATTAACAAAGGTTAGACGGAAGAGGAGAATTCCTGTTGAGCTTACTCACGACGGCACAGGAGGAAATAACCGGCAAAACAGACGAGTGCGCGTCCACTATAATTAGAAAGAGCACAAAATCTTAAGTTACCGCAAATAGACGCCAGCACAAAGCGGAGAAATGCGCCACAACCGGCCAAAACCACAGACCAGACCCTGTCTCATCGTCTTTATTGCCAGAACAACGACACAACGTAATTCTGGTGCTCAGTCGTCGCTGATATTTTTAAGTCGGAACGTTGCCTACACTCACTGTAACATCAGCAATCAATGGACATCTGTGTTCTAGACAGTTGGCTATTTTACAATTTTTTTTTTTTTACCGCTAAGAGATTAATTTGATTGGTAGAGATTCGGGATCCGTCAATCTTAATATATAAACGGTTCAACATCTCTATTTACTTCAATGAGTCTTCAAGGCTGAGGATGATACATAGCAGTTAGGATTGATTGTCGCAGTCATATACACGAAAGACTTATTTTATTTATTTATTTTTTAGCAATCAGAAAATACAATTTTTTAATGACGTATTTGAGGCCTCATTACCGTGTACAATATGCGTATGAGAGGACGTCCATCTATTGCGCCCGGTTTAAGGAGAGTCGGTAGGCCCTATGCTAACAATGTTAAATTGCAATAAATTTAGGTACATTTTCCTCTGAAACCTGATGAGATAGAGTCCTGAAATTTTTAGTCGTATCTTATATAAATATTTTATGTGTACTGAATCATCATCATCATCATCATCATCCCCACTCGAAGGATTAGGCCTTATACCTGTTCCGGAACCCATCTCCTCCTCGGTCTACCGACATCTGTCTTCCCAGTAGGGTGATAACCCAAGGCAGCCACAGGTAGACGGATATGAGGCATGCGGTTTAAGTGTTCACACTATCTCCTTCTGTGGTCTTCAGTACTCGAGCATAATTATTTAATTTCTACACCTACAACAATAAAGTAAATATACCTTAATTTAATAACCTTTTTTAAACGAAAATTTATAAACATTTATTTTTAAGCACCCGAAGTATAAACTTTAGTTCTACAATTTTGCTTCAGTTGCTAGAGAACGGTGACTTACATCAGCTCTGAAAATTTCAATATCCTACGTAGCATAGTTTCTGAGATATATGTGCTAAGTACTGAAACAAACTTGTTTTCAAAAAACACGTTTAAAGTACTACGTTTATTAGTGAAAACTAACGAAAACTCAAATTCATGACCAAACACTACTTTCACGCACAAAAACAAATACAGACATGTGGCCATATTGCTGACTTCAGAGTTGCTAACATGAAGCACACAATATCCTCTTTTACTTACCTTAGTGAAAAACCACAAACCACATCATTTTAAGTACCTTTTTCCCTTCACAATATATGTAATATTGAAAGGAGAGTATGTACTAATATTTTGCAGTGCGCAAGATGTACTTTATATTATTCATAAAATTTCTTTCTGAGTTTATTCCTATCATATATTATATACCGTTTTATTCAGAAAAGTCGAAATTATAATAAAACTATCATTCTGACAAAAGTGAAAATTTTTAATTTCTTGCCTTCAGATTCCCCTTTATAATACCGATTATTTGATTATATCACACAGTAGTGTGAGGCGATATGGACAATATCTATTCAGATATTGTTAGAATTATTGTTATTGTTAGCCTGGCTTTTAGGCCGTAGTCGACTGTTATTGAAGACAGACGTTTAGGCCCCACCGTCGGACACCATCTGTAGTGTCGGAAATACTGTTTCTGCCAGTATTGGAGGTAACCGAGGTTAGTACTGGTGGACACCTTGACAACCGTTTCTGCCAGTATTGGAGGTAACCGAGGTTAGTACTGGCGGACACCTTGACAACCGTTTCTCCTACACTACAGATGACCTCTGACGGTTGGGCCGAAACGTTTGTCTTCAATAACAGTCGACCACGGCCTAACAGTGCCCAGTAACTGCAACAATAAGTCTAACAGTGTTGACGCCGGCCTAGGGAATCGTGTCTATTTAGATATGTTACTTAAAAAATTCACTGGTTTTTATATACAATACTACAACAATATCTTTTAACGAGACAAAGCCTCTGTACACAATCATTTGTTATCGATACTGTTAAATAATGCAAGCGTCAAACGTAATGGCCAAATTTCCGATTCCATGGGTTCGTTAAGTCTTTATATGCACTGTTTCTCTTCTTCTTCTTCTTCTTCTTCTTCTTCTTCTTCTTCTTCTTCTTCTTCTTCTTCTTCTTCTTCTTCTTCTTCTTCTTCTTCTTCTTCTTCTTCTTCTTCTTCTTCTTCTTCTCCTCGGCTTAGACTGTTTAGTCTGTTCCGGCTCCAAACTGGTCGGACCATCTCTTCTTGCATTTTCCCAGGCTTCTCTTCCCTTTCGACTGATACAATAAGAGACTACCTTGGGCAATCTGTCACTGCGTCACTGCCCATTCTGCTAATGTGTTGTTCAGCTTTCTCGTCATTTATTCATGATTCCGTTTACTTCTTCAACTTTCAGTTCCTCTCCTACTTGATTGTCTCTCCATATTTAATTTTGTGTACCCAGCTAGGGAACGAAAAAAATAATTTCATTTACGTAAACTGAATTCTTAATATTTGTCTAGCAGACGTTTCTGTTTGTCTTGATATTTGTCTAGCCATAAGTAAGAGTAGAACTGCCATGGATTTGTATAATTTTATTACGGACTCTTTCCTTGCCTTGTGTTTTAGAGCACTGTTTCTTTACGTGC
Organism: Magicicada septendecula; assembly: GCA_034769895.1. Classification (NCBI taxonomy): domain Eukaryota; kingdom Metazoa; phylum Arthropoda; class Insecta; order Hemiptera; family Cicadidae; genus Magicicada; species Magicicada septendecula. Next base: position 7,523,218 of record CM068371.1, read on the forward strand.
AGCCCCAAGTCTCTAACTGAGCTCAAAGACGTCCAAGTTTGTTACAGAGAGAGAGAGAGAGGGGGGGGACGTTCCCACTCTACTCTGCGGCGCACAACTTTTCCAAGTTGTAAATAAATTCATTTAACGACCAAAGTTCTTTTGTTATGCAACAGACCGTGTAACGAAGTGGATGGTGCCTTGCGGGGGGGGGGGGAGGCGAACGAATTAGGTAAACTCTAATAACTGACGCTAACCAAGCGACACAACGGACCGGGAGGAGGTCACACAGAGGTCAAACGATACTTTGTTACTCAAACATGCCGTGCGATGCTGACAATAGTTTACTGGCAGGCCGGTGTGAATAATGTTGTTGTAAGCTGTCAGAGTAGGTGAGGAAAGACGATGGTTTGAGTTAAGGCGTTTTCAATGCATTTGGAGAAAAAAATATCGATATGGAGAACCATACATGACTTCCATGTTCTAAGATTTATATTTAAAATCATTTTCGAAATGAAATGTTTCCATAGAAACTACTTCTTTCTTCAGCATTAACCACAGTACTGTGGTCACTAACGCATACCACTTCACGTTAGCGCACTCGATTTTCACTGATGATGGGAGTCGATGGCACTGCCGAAACGTCTGGTTTTGCAAAAAACACTGGACCACGGCCAAACAGTCCGGGGAGGAATTTTAACAACAAACTACTTCTTTATTGCCGATAACGGAGTACAAACATAAAAAATTACCCCCTCCCCCTTCAACTACCCGTTTCATTTATAGACATTTCATCATGGAAGTAAGAAAACATCTTCCCTCAACAGACCCGGTACAAATCAACGGTTCAATACCTTTATTAATTACCTTTACCTTAGTTATCTTGATTATTTGTGTTTGTTAATACGTTAGTTACCGCTGAAACGTATTTGCTTATTTTTAATCTTCTGACTAGTAGACCTATGTACCGTAAGCTGCAAAACTCGCACGCTACTTTTGAACAAAGTACATTTACTATTTCATAAATTTCGATAGCAGATAATTTATCAATTATGGGAAACTTACAAACATCATGATTTCTCTATTATTTCTTTAGTAATATAACAATTGTAGAACACACAATATTCAATAAATACTAAAAATTGAAAACGTTTGGATTTGTACAGTATAATGTAGGCTTGCACGGGTGGTGTCAACATTATTAAGTTGATGTAAAACCGGGCTGATATGCCGTGGTAGGTTGCTGACATAGTGCGACATTAGTCGGCTAACCCGACCGGGCTTCTATACCAGCCACCGGGAATCTTCTGCAGAGCCGCTGTGAAGTGACAGAGAACATGTTCGGCAGATGTTAGCCGGACAATACCCGAGTCTGCCCCAGGTAGAAGCAGTAACTTATAAGCGAGTCTTTCCCAGGTTGGTTATATCCGGGAAAGACTCGAATATTGTCCGGCTAACATCTGCCGTACGTATTCTGTGTCGCTTCGCAACGGCTCTGAACAAGATTCCCGGTGGCTGGGATAGAAGCGTTAGCCGACTAATGTCGCAGTAATCGGCCACGGCCCAACAGCCTGGTTCAAATAAAACTGAACTTATAGGAATTATATGCGATAAATAGTTTTTATGCAAATCGCTTGTTAAGTTAGCAACAGGCGATTTTAAGCAAATCAATCTTGTCTGGAAAATAATAGATATAAATGAATGAAATTGTATTTATTTATAGCACTAATGAACCTAAACTTCTATACCAAATTTCAAATAACTTTTTTAATAATTATCGCCACTAAAATAATATATATTTAGAACATTGTTTCGAGAAATGCCTCATAGCTCCCCCCTAACTGACCTTTCCCCTCCCCAAACAATGCTTAGGCCTAATATTGCAACAATAATGGTGCACCACGGCCTAATAGCCCGGCACCAGTCAGACACCAGCCGTCACAGTCTGCGTTCTTTAGAATTTAATTAAATGATATATAATTACCTTAATATCCAGTTTAGTGATACACAGTTTCGTCACTGATGACGCGTTTCGGGACTAAGTCCCATCCTCAGATACACTTAATTAATAAACTAAAATATTAAAATCACGACCATGATACTGGTCAAGCAAAAATAAATAAAATAAATTACAAATCGCATGTAATAAGTTTTGCTAACCACGGCTGGAGCTCCCGCATGCGTTCACCCGCAACGCGATCGTCACGCGACTGGTCAAAGATTAAGACAAACTGATTGCAGTGTCGAACAGGTAATTTGACGCAAAATTTACCTGGTCATTTAATAAACTGTTTTTGGTGTTACTATCTTTTAAAGCTTTATAAATTTCAAATTCCTCCAGACTATCCATCCGTCTACCCTTTTTACAAACATGCAACGCTGTTAAATTTTCTTCGAAGTTCGTATATTTATGTCCACTTGATATTAAATGTTGTGCAAAGTTATTTGAAATTTATAAAGCTTTAAAAGATAGTAACACCAAAAACAGTTTATTAAATGACCAGGTAAATTTTGCGTCAAATTACCTGTTCGACACTGCAATCAGTTTGTCTTAATCTTTGACCAGTCGCGTGACGATCGCGGTTGCGGGTGAACGCATGCGGGAGCTCCAGCCGTGGTTAGCAAAACTTATTACATGCGATTTGTAATTTATTTTATTTATTTTTGACTTGACCAGTATCATGGTCGTGATTTTAATATTTTAGTTTATTAATTAAGTGTATCTGAGGATGGGACTTAGTCCCGAAACGCGTCATCAGTGACGAAACTGTGTATCACTAAAGTGGATATTAAGGTAATTATATATCATATAATAAATGATACGGTACGCAAAAAATAAGTAATTTAATTAAAGCATACTGTGGGGAACGTAGAGCCCTTTGGTCCAGAGCTTCCACCTACCAAGACGGTTGTGCGTGGTGAAGAGCCACACCCTTTTCCAGGTGGTCCTATAACAGAACACGAGGGATCTAGACCAGAGGAGGTCGATAAAAAAACTAGCCGCCAAAGGTTTGGTTGTCTGGTTGTCCTATACGGTGGTCTCAATCAACAACTCACAGTTCCAACAGTAGCCTCGGAAACCAGGGCGGATTTTCTGAGATCAGTTAAAAGGTGTAATAGACGAGATCATTAAAGAAATGAGAAGATAAGAAGTGATTTAGATATTTTTGCAGTTAATAAAAGGATTAAAGAAAATGGATTTAACACATCAATAGAATGGAAGGAACAGAATACCGAAGATAGCGAAAGATTACAATCTTAGAGGCAGAAGAAAATTTGGCAGGTCTAAGAAAAGGTGAACTGTGGAATGGAAACAGGCTGCTAAAGCCCAAAACCGTTAAAAAGATGATGTTGATTAAAATATACTTTGTAAAATAAAATAAAACATAAATTCACTAAACAAACGCCATACAAAGCTTCCACTAATGATGGTAGAAAATATATCAACTTTACATATCACGGAAACAACTCGTAACTAAACAAACAATTTTAAAGATACAAACTGAAAAATACCCTATAACACAGATAACATTGTTTTTAATAAAATAAAACCTAAAAATAATTTCAACATTCATAATAAAAATGGAGTTTACAAAATAGAATGTCCAGATTGCAATAAATGTTACGCAGGCCAGACGAAGGAAAAAAACTGCCCGAGAGATACATTCAACATGGCAATGCGTATCTAAAACATAACATTTACAAATCTAATTTAGCCACACACTGTTTAAACAATAAACACAAATTTGCAGACATTCAAAATGTCAAATTAATTAAAACCCTACAAAAAGGTAACGAAATGAATATCTGGGAAAATCTTAATATTTACAAACACAATAATAATAATCTAATAATTAAAGAACAAATACAAATTAAAACAAAACAAGACGATTTATTTACAATCATACACTTATTTGAATACCAGCATAAACATTAAATATATAACACATAGCTATTACATAAACATTAAAACAATCGAAAATAGAACCGAAGTAAATTCGATTATCCGTTACATGTATTGTAAACGAAACATTCGATTATATTAATTCAAACAAACATCTGAAGAAACAGAATAATTTCTGTGAAACGTGCGTCAGGTGAAAATAAACCTACTTACGGTGTATTTATTTGAAGATATTACATTTGTACAATAATTATCATTAGTGTAAACGAAAAGGAAGAGATAGGGGGGAGACGGAGAGAAACAACTCTTCGTTGTATACCAAACAAACTGTCTTACTTACACATAAAGACACACAATCACGTGTGTGCACGGGTAACTTGATAGTTTGTCCGAAGCGTTACTTACACATAAAGACACACAATCACATGTATGTGCACGGGTAACTTGATAGTTTGTCCGAAGCACCGTTAAATTTAATTGCTTCAAACTACAGCACAGCAGTACAGCCACGGTATTGAGACGTCTAACTAAATTATACACAGACAGAGAGATCGTTAACCACACGCTGCCTATTAGTTCCCATGTGGTTGTTATCCACTTAGCAAGCAATGCTGCAGTTGTGGCTCTTATTGGAAATGCTGGAGAGTACGTGGTTATTATAGATTTCAGAATTATACGTTCGTTTGTGTGTGTGTTAGTAGTTGTGTAAACTTAATTTAACAGCCGCGTTGTTGTTGTTGTTGTTTCCATTGTAACAGTACATGTCACAATGTACATTACTCAAACGAAGTGCAGCAAAATTCGACAGACGATCTGTACGAACTTCATCATCATCATCTTCAAGGATCAAACCAAGGATGGTTCGTATATATAATAGGGTTGCTACAGCTAGCGCCGTTTCCCTTCCTTCAACTTGGCTTTCCAACTCTCCCGATGTTCCCATTGTCCTTCCTCAAGTCCTATACGTTGCATAGATTCATCCACTCGTCCCTCCAAGATCTTCTCGGTCTTCCCCTTTTTCTCCTTCCTAATGGACTCCATTCCGTCACTTTGTTGATCCACCTATTTTGGGCTCTCCGGACATGACCGTGCCACACCAATCTTTTTTCTTCGATGTAGCCAATTAAACTTCTTTCCGCTTCCATTCTTCTTCTGATCTCCTCGTTTGTTATTAGGTCTCCTCTCGTTATTCCACAGCACCTCCTCCAATATTCCATCTCTGTTGCAAGAATCTTTCTTCCATTTACTTCCGCTGCATGCATCATAATGCTTTGGACTATGGTCTGATATATCATTTTTTTGGTGCTTTTTCTAATATTTTTGTCCCATATAACACTGTGTAATTGTCTAATCCCTGTTCTAGTCTGCCCTAATCTACTTTTTATTTCCTCTTCCGTTGTGCCTTGTTTACTCAGTGTGAATCCTAGGTACTTGAATTTGTCTGTTCCTCTAATTTTAACATTTTCGTCTACTTCTAAATGCGATGTTTCTTCATCTCTAATTGCCAAGTATTCAGTCTTTGATGGTCTGTCCCGGTCTCAAACAGACAAAGTTCCGCTTCCTCGGACGTCCCACACCTTTCTGTCCCCTCGGCTCATAGTTCCATAGTTGTTTGGGGATGAGGCAGACTTCCATTCGGCAAAGATGTTCCCACCAATTCAGCCGATACTGGGCAATCCTGTCGAGTATACTCCTAATATTCAGTTTGTGTCGTATATCTGTGTTTCTTCTATGATCATGGAGAGTATACCCTGCCACGTGCCTGAGAAATCTCATTTCAGCCGCTTGTATGCGTCTGGCCTGGCCTTTCGTTAAATTCAAATTCTCAGACCCATAAAGAAGTGTAGGAAGGGCCATCTCACCTTGTAGAATTTTAAGCGTGTTCCTTTATTTGCTGACTTAAGGGTCCCGCACATAAGGTTAAACTTATGCAACTTATGCACTACATCGTTGCTTGCATTATGAGACACAGTGTAGCCCAGGTATTCAAAATTGCTAACTTGTTCCAGCACAGTACCATCTATAGCAATTTTTTCCCGTACGGGATCGGTTCCACGGAAAGCCATCACCTTGGTATCTTCAGAAGTTTCTAAATGAATTAATGAATAATCGATTTGCTTCGATTTCAATATTTAAAAAAAACGAATAATCACTTTGTTTCGATTTTAGTATAAAATAATGAATTTTCGATTTTATTATTTTATTTTTCTTAGATTTGAAAAAACGTCCTTACTTACACTTACAAAACGTCCTACTTACGCTTACAAAACGTCCTTAGTCACACTTACAAAAGTCCTTAGTTACGCTTGCAAAACGTCCTTAGTTACGCTTACAAAACGTCCTTAGTTACACTTACATATTGTCTTAATCTAACACGAGTACTGTTGCATTCAGCTCTCATTATCACGTATTATAATGGCAGCCAATAAGATCGTCATTGTTACGTAAGGCGTTTTAATAATATTCAGCCGCTGTCTCAATTACGGCGACCCACGCTTGTTTCATAATTTCACGGGCCATTTGTCGACAAAACTAGACTTCGTCTTCGTTCGCTTTCAACAACGCAACATGAAAATTATATTTCAAAAAAAATAAAAAAAATCAACGCTGAAGATTAGAATCGGGTAATAGAAAATTACACTGCGTCACACACCTTTCATTATGGTTGATTAAACTTTTTTCTTGGTTAAATTGGAAAGGTAAACACACACGCACATACACACACACTACTAAAGCTATTATTAATTTCATTATTGTGCCGGTGTTGTTGTTCTTCTTCTTATTAGAAATATCGCTTCAAGTGTCGGAACAGGAGTAAAACAGATTCAACAAGCACAAACAGAAACAAACACACCTATCTTTGGCCTCGCGGTCACCGTCTTCTCTTTTCTGTGGATTTTTAATTAAAAAAATAAATTGAATACGTAATGCAACGAGAGACTGTCTTAAGATAAAAGGTGGGGGAGGCTAGAAGGCAAATTCTTCGTACGGTGTGTCTGTTAAACAAACACACCTGTGGGAAGCTTAAGCTTTTTATTCTTCACATACGCACAGCCTTCATCTTCTTGTTGTTTTCCTATCTGTTGTTCACCTTTCTTTCTCCTCATTGTTTAAACTGGACCTTTTTTTAAACTACAATAAATATTTGAATGAGTGTGTGTGTGTGTGTGTGTGTGTGTGTACGTTGTGGTGTTTTAAAAAAACACTTAACTTCGTTTAACGCTCGCATAAGAAATTACCTGTACTGGTGTTGTATTTCTAGCGTTGTTGACTCCCCCGACTCCCTCTTGGGTCAAGTGTTAACGAGTGAAAGCTCTTATGCTGTTGTAGCTCTCGAAGTCACAATGAAATCGTGTCCCTGTTATTGCTAATTTCTTGCTTTCTTTATAACGCAGAACCCTCCACAAATCCTAATTTCTTACCTCGATAACGTACAATCCTCCAGGAATCCTAAATTCTTGCCTCCGTCACGCGCAACTTTCCAGAAATCTCCTCGTTTGTGGCATTACGACACGTGTGGGGCCGGAAAGAATATCTCGAGTGAGCAGTTACGATGCAATAAAAATACACTCAAGAAGGGTATTTTACAACCTCCTCTATATCCCTGACACATCTGCACACAGTCATCGTTGTAAGAAACAGTTCTACTATTGAACCGTTACAAACTACGTAACAGTTCACAGTTCACCCTCAATAGCACGTGCTGGGTTCACACACGCACACCCACACATCTAACAAAAGAATAACGATAGCAGCACATGTGTATTCTTCTATTGGCCTACGTACACATGAACAGTATACACACGCGCACGTTTCATTTTACACCTATATAAATGTACAGTATAGACGAAGGGAACCTCCCATCTACACGAATCAGACCGGGCGCGCGCGTACATACAAACACATATGCACTCGCGTCCTATCAAAACCAAACGGTAACAGTACGTATATTTTTCTGTTGCCGTATGCAATTAACGTGAAGTAAGTGCTTGAAATAAATGTTTTCCTTTACATGTATATTAAGGTGTTGGTGAGAGGGTAGTTGGAGTTAGACGTGAGAAAAGCAGTGGGTACACTACAGATAGATATATATATATATATATAGAGAGAGAGAGAGAGAGAGATGCAGGTACGTAAGTTTGTGCACTATAAACGGCAAAAGTGCGTGTGCATGTACGTGATTTGAACAATGATCTATATTCAAGCGTATCGGCTCAGTATATAAGGAACTAGTTCTTCCGTTCACAAAATGATGAGTGTAAGGCGATACCTACAGGTAGGAAAAGAGTCTGTAGAACTGTTCAACAAGACTTCTCGAGGGTCATGTTTATTGCATGCCTATTGTTGGCGCAAGGAACACTTTGGGGCCCCACATGTATAACCTTTTGGCCTAATTACTTACCTCCGTCACGCTCGATCCTCCAGATATCCCAAGTTCTTGCCTCCGTGCAGTCAGATTCACGCATACGTCAACTTACTTGGCCTCTGGGCCTCAAAATGTAAAACTCTTTGCTGCTACACCCACAGGTCACTGAAGGTACTGCGTGGCGGCGCCGTTGGGTAGACTTCGGCACCTCTCGTCTCTTTCCGTTTTGAACATCCGTAGAATAGTGTCGTGGCGGTACAGAACATTCTGCGTGTCTCTCGGCTATTCCAGTGGAATCCGGATGTAATGTGTGTGTGTGCGTACATATTGTTGCTGCTACTTTGAGATGAAGGACAATTACGTGACACTTGTCACGCGTCCGCAACGAGACTTTTCCAGACCATACCGGTCCGCGAGTGCTGTGTTCAAGGACGCAATAAATTTCGTTCTAGCGTTTTATAGTAGATGCCTATTTGCGAATATTCTGGAACCTCAGAGGTGTATAAATATACAAGTACTCAGCGACGCTCAGTTCAGTTTGAGTTGCGATTTACACAGTGCAGTTTGAAGTATTGTGGCGAAGTGTTATGTGTTTAATAATTGTGCGGGACAGTTGTGTTTTATATTAGTTGACATTTTATTTCGTGTAAACAATTTTTATTTGATTTGTTGTAAGAGACTGTGTTGTTAATTACAAACTGTTTAATTGTGATAGTTAAAGCTGGTGATTAGTGACTTAATTGGTGTCTTGTGTTTTCTTTTCCACTGTACCATACGACGATCAGTTAGACTGTCGTGACAGTACTTTCTGTAGACGGACGGACAGAAGTTGTCCGAGTCGCAACCGGATGAACGTCAGCTAGATGCGGTGCAGCGTGGTTGTGTGTTCGCAGCTGTTACGATAAAGGAAAGAATGAATATGAGGGTTCTGCAGACGGTGGATATTGGCGCCACGTTACGACCTTCTACCGCGGGGACTGAAGGGGCTCCTATATACAGATGTGACCTGCCGTCGGACATAGGACATTACGATCCTGTTCCACTCTTTATAAGGCATTATAAGGCATTATGAATTGCGTGTGTGGATTGTTCTTGCCTCGTTCCACGCCTGGATGCAGCTCCTTGGCTCCCGTAAGGACGCACCCGCAGAAGCTTAGAGTCACGCTGCGGCAGGATCGATGAGCTTTGACGCCCAACTGGATGGCTCCAGCAATTAGGCACTTGCGCACAGTGGCGTTTCTATAATTTTTTGTTTAGGGTGGTTTGGGATCGGATCGGCTTTAAGGTGCGACCAGTCAACATTACTATCTTTAAAGTGGCTGAAATCAGACACATTAAAGTAAACGGTAATAACACAATAAAAATATGCGTTATTGAAACATTGTTTTCAGGATACTTATTGACTGAATTGGTTTTCCTATGTATTTCATATTTCAAACGTACAGCCTAATGCTGTGTAATAAACCTGTTTGTATATTCAAAAACATACACAGCTGAAAAAAAATAATAAACAGCATAAAATTCAAGAGATTAACAAAATCTGTGAACTATTTCGACACTCTGGGGGGGGGGCTGTCCCATTCGTGCCTCCCTGTAATACGCTCCTGGTAAGTGGAAGTACGGTTTCGGAGAAGGGATAGGTATAGATTTTAATGCACTTACGTACGCGGATGATATCACGTTAATATGGCAGCAACGAAAACAAACTTCGGACAGGAATTTTTTTAACACAGCCATACTTATAAAGAATACAAACTGACAAAATCAACGCAAATAAAAAAATCAAAATGGTGATATTCACAGGCAAAGACGTAGCGTATTCATACGTTAATGCCATATACAATAAACCTGTTTGTACAATAGTTACTACTATATGACCGTACACAGCTGAAAAAAGAGCCTAAAAAGTTAAGAGATTAACAAAATCCGTGAACTTATCCGGCTCTCTAGAGGGGTCCGATCTTGTTCAACCCGCCTCCGGTAAATACGCCTCTGCTTGCACACCTCACGGTTTCTCGTTTGTAATACGACAGCCCATCCGAAGCGACTCGAGCAGATTCATAGCGTTGTTGATTTGAATGTGTTTTGGTGCAGCTGCCTGGCACCACGTATAGAGTACGACTCCATGGTTCTCTTAAGGATTGCCCGCATATGAGTTTAAACCCACTCCTGTCCGTTACCTGTTTTGTCTAATGCTGTTGCTAACCTTGTGTTTATTTAGTCGAAACGGGAAATAGGATTGCTGCTATATCTGAACATTCTTGCACTATTTCTCCATTCTCTCTCTCTCTTTCCCTCTCCCTCTCTATAAGTCTGACTGTCTGTCAGTGTAGACGAGGATGTGTGGTTTCTTCAAGGCTGCACTTGTACACCTCTCTACGATACAATTCCCGCGCCCAGAACAACAGTTCACCCGACCCGGATGCAGAATATTTTATGTATTCTAATTTTTAACGTGCAATAAAGAAAAACATAGTTAAGTGTGAACCAGGAAAAAAATTCTCCATCTTGGAAGAGATGCCCGGAAGTTACGTTAGGTATTGCCTTCGTATTATAATATTCATTGTTTCACCTACAATCTGTTACAATCTATAATTGTTTTACCTATTGTCAGATAAACTATCTGACAATATAAAGCTAAACAAAAAATATCGGTATGGAGAACCATACATTACTTCCACTTTCTAAGATTTATATTTAAAAAAATTTTCGAAATGAAATATTTCCATAGAAACTACTTCATTCTCCAGCCTTAACCACGGTACTGTGGTCACTAACGTATACCACCTCACGTTAGCGCACTCGATTTTCACTGATGATGGCAGTCGATGGCACTCCCGAAACCTTTGGTTTTGCAGAAAACATTGGACTACGGCCAATCAGCCCGGGAAGGAATTTTAACAACAAACTACTTCTTTGTTGCCTACAACGTAGTACACATATAAAAAATTATCCCCTCCCTCTTCAACTATCATTTTCATTTATAGAAAATTACCCCCTTCCCATTCAACTACCCTTTTCATTTATAAAAAATATTTCATCTACCTTTCTACAGTGGATTATTAAGACCTTCTTTTCAGGATACTTTATTTACCAGAATTAAGTACTTTACACTTGTTAAAACATAAAACGTTGCAGGTAAACTACCCCTTCCTCTTCTTAACCGATCTTCACCAAAATCAATAGGCCTTGAGTCCTCTACGACTCAGGCACATATGGAAAAAATTATTTGGTACTGTTTGAATTTGCGGCAATTATTGTTCGCCATAGAAAAAATTCTACACACAGACACTTTTCGGAAAAATGACGTTTCTTCATGTTTTGAGGGTAGTACAATCAGAATCAGTCCATATCTAGAACACGATTTTTTTCGCTATCACCATACTTCCATTTCTTTACGGAAGATGAAAGTAAAAGGATTGGTGATAAGATAAACAGTGTCCACTATTTATATACAAAACGGATATCGCGAATTATTAAAGACAGTAGTAAGACGGTTATGCTGTGCTGTAGTCACAGTGAACTCGCTTGGAACGGCGTTTAACGGGGTTGTAAGAGGGTGGGGCGGGCGGTATATACCTACGTCATGGCGTCAGTAGGGTAAGCACCTTGCCTTCCTGTGTGTGTGTCTGTGTGTAATTAATGACAACACAGTTGCGAGGGCGATTAGTTTTATGTAGGTCAGCCTTTGTACACCGTACAGTATAGGCCGGGCCGGGCGGTCCTGCTTAACCCCCCACCCACCCCTGCAGTCCGTCACCTGTTTTGTCTGCTACCGTCTCTGTTTAAATTAGTCGTGACAAGAAATAGCATCGCTATCTGTGAGCACACTCCCCCCCCTTTCTTCCTATATATACAGAGTGATTCAAAATTGCACGGCAATCTCTCGGGAGCTGATTCTATAGCTAAAAATAAGAAAAAAATTCCCTACAATCATAAGTCCGAAAACGGTTCGTTAGCGAGTTACGGCTCGCGAACCAGTTCGCCCTGATTTCTGCTCCACGGTAAAATGACGCCATACTGAAATTCTTGGGGTATAAAGTGAAGGGTAAATTCTTATGGTTTTTTATCTGAAAAAAGTGAACAAAAGAGGTCCGAGAGCTTATAATATGCAATTAATTATGCAAACAATAATTTAATTAATTAATCTGTGATTGCCGAGCCCACGATCTTGGAGCGCCAAATTTATAATAATAATGGGGTGTAATTGATGTTTTTAGTGCCCCACGTTCTTTGGGAGCCAATTAATAATATTTTGTTTGATTATGCAAATAATGTTTGCATAATTAATTATGTAATTATACTAATTTGTAGAATGTGATCATGTAATTACTCAATTAGGCTACTTATACCAAACTGATTGAAGCTACGTGATACGTTAGTTATTTGATGTTAGCATAATTACTGCACTGAGACTCTAATTATTGTATAAATTAATAAAATCTACTATAAATCATTCAAGTGACGTTAATGTCTGTTCTGAGGTAACTTTGACAATAATGAACGCATATATTCTGAGTAAAATAAACACTTATTTATTAACATCATTCAAGTAAAGAAACTTCAATACATAAATATAAATGATTCCCTGTAAATACTTTCATAAAAAGAACACATGTATATATATCAAATTACAATGCGAATCCAGTACGTTGTTTGCTGAAAAACATACACATACATATATAACACAATCAACATATAAAAACATAAATAGTCAACATATAAATCTTATACTAATGCGTTCATTTCTTGCCTCAGATGAATAGCGTTATTTAAATTTATCATATTTAATTTAAATACTCAAGGGTGTTTTCTTGAAAAGAGACAGGACAGTAGAGTTCTTATGACAAGAATAACATAAAGATTACTTGTAAAGTGGTTTATCCAACATTTCCATCGGCGTAACTCCTTCCCACTGGTGGTCCATATGTACGAAGTTGCGTAGCCGTGATGTCACTAACACTCAACACACGCGGATCAGATTCACTCGCGCTGTGTGTATTTTCTGTTGATGTCGACCGTTACTCTATGAAATCATGTGTCGTGTGAGTAAGTTCATCGTTAACTAGTGTGTATATATCTGACTGTCTATTATTGAACTTCTCCTTGTGTACATTAATGTATCGTGTCTTTGATAACGTGGTGTATTGTTCCAATTGGTATTGTATCGCTTCGCACTGTACAACGCTACGATTCCGTTGTCCGGTAAAGCATTAACACAAGTTCTGCGAGTCTGTTATTGACGAAACTGCGATTGATTAGTTTAATTTTTAATAAGCGGTAGCTGAGTAAGATAAAGTACTTGAGAGTTATTAATCACTGGCGTATATTGCATGATTTAGTCACTGTAGATACATTATTACCGAATAACTCACCAATATCGAAATGTTTAAGTCAACTGATTAAAATACCGCGTAACAGAGTTTCAAAGTCCAACTGCTATACGTATGTTAACTGAACTGTATTAAGACTTAGAAAAATTAAGATTTAAGTTCCGTGAAGGCTGTTCAAAGTATATGATTGAAAATTTTATGAAAGACTGCCCAAAGTATGTGATTGAAAAATATATGAAGACTGCCTTCTCGCGTGCTCTGTAAACAGTTTTTATTAAGCATCGTTTACCACAATGCAATCTCCTGGCAAACACGCCTCTGGTCAAACATGATAGGTCAGATGAACTCCTACCCTTATGCAAGACTATGGTTCTCCACTTCTCATTCGTTGTTCGCGTTGCTATGATGACGACGGTCCTCTCCACCTGTACTCTGGGTAAATGCTGGATTCTGGTTGGGTATCTTGTCTCCCCTCAAGTTCGCGTCGAAGGCCTCCGTACCCTTTTCCTGGAACAAGAGCAATTCCTCGGCTGTCGATCAAGTCTTTGTCTAAGTGCACTCCGGAAACCTGCTGCTGTTCTCACGCTAACAATGTGTCGTGTTTTGTTATTGTCTGACTATCCATGACCCTTTTCCGTTAGCTATCCGGACGCAGCGTGTCGTCGTTTCCAAGACGGCAGTCCTTCTCCCTGTCGTAAATATCAGTTGTCGCCAGTAAGATGTCCTCCCGCTGTGCGCACGTTCGATTCTATTCATTAGATATCGTTGTCTGTTCTCATACAGGGTAAATACCATTGTGCAACTACACCCTTTTTTACTGCTGGCACACTTCAAATTAACCTTGCAGTGTGTGCTCGTTACAATTTCCTGCTCGTTGTGGGCTGTAAATCTCGGTTGAGTCAAGTCTGTCACACGCCAACCTTACTGCCTATTGTAAAGTTATGTGAAGCGTACTCGTATTGTTCCTGGCAAACGTTCAGTTGACACTTCGTTAAATTGTTTCCTTATTTACCGCTTCTGGCTGGTGTTGGGGTGTCTTGGCTGGTTTTAACGTATTTTCGATCAAAATTTTAAAAAATTAAAATTCTTGGTCATTACAAGCTCTATCTCAATTAGTTTCTAAGAAAAACTGTGTAAAACACAAAACATTGGAGTCGTAAAACACACTTTTCCGATTTGGGATAAAATAACTTCGTTAATTCCCCAATAAACAAATAAACATTGCTAACTAACTTTCTAGAGAATTTAACTACGAAAAAATTTATGTGTATAAAGTTTATTCAAAGTAAGTAAAAATTTGAGAAATTTTACTTTAATTAAAAACAAAACAGACATGTGGGCGGAAGAAAACTCACATGAGACTGCTACAAGACATGACCAACACACTTTTTCATTTAATGTGTAGTGCGGTCTTCTTGGTGATAATCTCATAGGCCCTTTTCTCCTGCCACCAAGGTTTAATCGAAGACAATATTTAAATTTTTTGCAAACGAATCTGATGGAACTCTTGGAAGACATTCCACTCACAGATGGAGTGCAGATATGGTTTTTGAATGACGGTGCATCTGCTCACTACTGTCGTGATTTGACGAACCATTTAAATAATATATTCGGTAAGCGATGGATTGGTCGAAACGGACCAGTAAAATGGCTACCTCGATCACCTGATCTCACGCCAGCAGACTGTTTCCTTTGGGATTGGATAAAGCCGTCAGTTTATTCCGATCGTATTGGCACACAAGAAGAATTGAGACATCGCATAATAGAATATGGAGCAATTGTTAAGAACAATCCTGATATCTGTAAGACGTGCCCGGCTAGCATGGATTCGCCGAGCTGAATTCTGCATTCAACAAAATGGCCACATTGAACAACTGCTTTGAACGAACGTTTGCATCTTTATCAATTTAACAATTTTGATATTTAATAATTTGAAGGAAAATCTATTAATTCATTTTGTTTTAATTGTCTCCAAGTCACGTTTATAAACTAATTAGAATTAATATTAGGCATTACCTGTATTAACTTCAGTCTTGTGACTTATCTGCTTTAATTTCTAAAACGACGCGTTTCGAGGATAAATCCTCATCTTCAGGTTTTAATATTATAAGAACATCAAATTCACCCGAACGGGGTCGTCAATTATTTAAAACACATAAAAACACCACACATAATTTTACATTAATATAGTCTCGGTCGGCACAGTCCGATCCGCATCGTCTCGTTGCCAACGATTAACTGTTGTACTTTATCCTGTATGACCGTTATCATTGCCCGTGGACACATCGATATCGATTGCTGTGTTGTACAGTAGATTAGATCGAAACGAAACTTTATCATTAAATAGTTGGTCCGCTTGTAACTTAGAAGCCTTGTATATCTCATACCCATAAGGGATATCTCGAAAACAAGATCTAATTACGCTCAACATTTAATGCTATATAATCATAAGTACTCAGACTTCCACACAAACTTTAAACTGCTTCATAATTGCAAAAAAGGTGCATACATGAACGCTGTGGAGGAATGTGTGCCTAAGGGAGAGGATGCGTTTACAAAAACTGGGTATAAGAATTGGAAGAACTGAAATTGTTTATGTTTATAGGCCTACAGTATATTTGTTCTAGGTAAACATAACTGGAAGTACAACTTATGAAGAAAGGTTTGTTGATCATTAAAAAATTAAATTGTCCCTTGTTTACTAACTAAGAATTATTACTCAACTTTCTAATTTTGTATAGGCTATAATATATTTTATTAATTTTATTATATAGATGGTCTCAATACAGACTTGAATTTATGAAGCTTTACCCTGCCCCCCCCCCCGAAAGTTAGGCCCCAAGTTACGCCCATGCCTTCAACTAATGTAAACACTAAACCGGGCCCAGATGATTTCGTAACACAGCTAAGCATGCGCAACAAAGCTGCTACTGGACCGTTGCGAAAGCTTTGCAACCACCAAGCTCACGTACGACGGATTGGAGCATTGTGAAAAAAAAAACGGGACGTCCTTCCACATGTTAGTGTAGCAATCTCTGCCATTTCTTCTTGAAGCTGCAATCGGCCTACAACTACCAGCCTGCGCGCCACATTTGAATTTTACGCGAACTTTGCCGAATAGAAACTAATATATTTTCCGTTGAAATTAATGACACTTTTAAGTGCCTAATATTTTCGTATATTATTTTACAGTTTCAGTTATTCTATACTGGTGGTTGTGCAACGTTGCAATCATAACACCAGCCGCCACTGATTTTAATACGCAAATCTATATTTGACCGTGGACATTCTCTCTCTCTCTCTCTCTCTCTCTCTCTCTCTCTCTCTCTCTCTCTCTCTCTCTCTCTCTCTCTCCGGTGTGTAGTTGAAGGTCCTACTACACGCACGTGGGAATTCTTTCAGCGTGAGTGACGAAACAACAAAGTTTTGTAACTGCGATGAGAATTGTCCGTCTCCACTTGAACCTGACACCCAGCGCTGTCCACTCGTTTCTTAATGGCTGTTTGTCTGTCTGTGTTATTTAGGCAAATTATCTTCTAGAAGATGCCCACTTCATAAAGTGCGCGCGATGCGTTGCGTACGTGCCTGTCCTATTGGTATAATCTTGGTTTCCAGTACCCATGTAATAACTACGTTTTTTAATTTAACGCTGGGCTAACGTGGTGCAAGAAGAATCTGTGAAGACATTTTTATTGTCGGGAATAAACTCGAGTTTAGACAACCATCTAAGATGCCAGAATACATCAGTTCGTTTGAAAAAAACTTCTTCCTGATTGTCTCTACCTTAGTAATTTTTCCTTTGACGTTATGTGGTTGTCCTCAAAAACTGAGAGTGGCGTATAGTCAGGGTAATCCCCACTCCCCGTGGGGAAACCCCACGTAAGCCTATTTCTAATTCTAAGCCAGTTCTGTGTGTTAAAACAAAGCTTAATATTAAAAAGAATTACAGATGAAATAGTACGACATGAAACGGTTCGCTGAGGTCGTAGTGGTGGCAAAGAAGCCAGTGCTGGAAGCGGGGTGTGAGGTGACTAACTATGACACACCTCAAGTATTGACCTGTCTTCCACTTCCTGATCATATCGACCGAATACATATCTTACCCCTTTGTTAGCCAATACTCACTGATTAGGTCTTACCTCTTCCAATTGTTCTATATAGCTGTGTCCGGAACAGTTGGTTCAGGATTACAACGAGCAAAAGCCATTGAAATGGGACTGAATATAAATATAAGCAAAACTAAATACATGCTAATTGCTGCTTCAGAAGTAAGAAGAAACCTGTACAATTTGTGCATAGAGGATAATGCATTTGATGGGGTTAGTAAGTTCAGATACCTGGGTAACATGATAGATAATGAAGGATCCATAAACACGACGATATATGACAGGATACAAATAAGAAATAGGGCATATTGTGCTAACAGTAGACTATTGAGAAACAAACTCATTAGTTACAATAGAAATAGGGCATATTGTGCTAACAGTAGACTATTGAGAAACAAACTCATTAGTTACAATAGAAATAGGGCATATTGTGCTAACAGTAGACTATTGAGAAACAAACTCATTAGTTACAATAGAAATAGGGCATATTGTGCTAACAGTAGACTATTGAGAAACAAACTCATTAGTTACAATAGAAATAGGGCATATTGTGCTAACAGTAGACTATTGAGAAACAAACTCATTAGTTACAATAGAAATAGGGCATATTGTGCTAACAGTAGACTATTGAGAAACAAACTCATTAGTTACAATAGAAATAGGGCATATTGTGCTAACAGTAGACTATTGAGAAACAAACTCATTAGTTACAATAGAAATAGGGCATATTGTGCTAACAGTAGACTATTGAGAAACAAACTCATTAGTTACAATATAGAAATGAAAATATATAACACACTTATTAGACCGGTTGTTGCTTACGAAGGATAGACATGGACGTTAGCAAAGAAGGAACAAGAAACACTAAGAGCGTTTGAAAGAAAGATTGTACGACGTGTATGTGGCCCGGTTACAGAACATGACGAATGGAGAAAAAGAAAAAACTAGTGTGTAGACGAGCTATTGAATCATGGGGACATTGTAAGATTCGTAAAGGCTCAAGGAATACAGTGGTTAGGTCACCTAGAGCGGATGGATGATCAGCGTTTGCCAAAGTAAATTTTGTGTGCGCAGGTCTATGAAAGTAGAAATAAGGGCCGACCTATGACAAGATGGTTGGATGATGTGCTGGAAGACCTCAAAAGAACGGATGTGAATGGCAACGGACAGAAGACATTGGAGAAGATTGGTATTGGCAGTCAGGGCTCACTTTTGGCTGTAGTGTTGAAGGAGAATAAGAAGAAAAAGAAGAGTATGATGAAGAGGAACTTTGTTTGGAAATAAATGGATAACGGGTTGTTTGTACACGTGATGAAGTAGGCCTATTGCTGAATTACGTGTGATAAGACACGTGATTGCCTCACTGTCTCTGGTGTTCATTTATTTGGCCGTACAAGAACGTAATCTACGTAATTAATATTGGGTTGAATCTTCTTCTTCCATGGCGTCACAGTTCGGAGTGGAACCTTAGCCTCCATAATCATTCGCCTCCATTTTTCCCTGTCCTTGGCGATCGATGTCCATCGTTTTATTTTAAGTAAAGTATCGGCGTCCCTCGCCACTGCGTCAATCCAGCGTGGCTTGGGTCTTCCGACAGACCTTCTACCCTCGATTTGACTAAACATTGCCTTCCTAGGTATTCGGTTGCCTTCCATCCTAATGATTTGTCCTGCCCATTGCAATCTATGCAGTCGGATGGTGGTGGCCAGATCATTGTCTTTATATAGCTTGTATTGGGTTGAATAGAAACATTATTTATCACAGAGGTCAGTAAATTCGCAAGCGGTTACCGAATCGTTAATTGGAAACGATCACGACACAAGGGAATGGTAAATACGTAGAAGATCCAACACAACCTAATGGAAAATCATCAGTTGTGAAACGTGTGTTTGTGTGCGTGAGAGACTGCCGCGGGTGGGGGAGGGGTAACGGTGGTGGCGCCAGGCGAAGGGTGGAAGAGCACGAGCTGGGTGGAGGTATCGTATATGGTAATTACAGAGAGCAGTGTACTAGCGATAAGGTGGTGCACTCAGCCATTAGCATTTACGGGGAAGGATTACTTGGTAGGTACTGCATGCACAGTTAATACTGAGTGTTTACCGACTGGCAATTAAAACTCGTATAGCAGAGACTACTGCTACTGCTGCTGCTGCTGCTGCTGCTGTCCCACTGTGTGTGTGTGTGTGTGTGTGTGTGTGTGTGTGTGTGTGTGTGTGTGTGCTGCATTTCTTTCTGTTTATTACTATAGTTTTAAAGTTGTTCCCTTACTACGAGGGTCATTCAATAGTTAAAAGACAAATATTTGTACAGGAAGTACGGTTAGTAGGCAAAGTACGATAGTTTCAGAACTGTAAGTTGGCATCCTTGTGATTTTTCTGATCAGCTGTTTGATTAGAATTGTTTTCGTTTATAGCCACAAATTCTCATTTAACGACGGCGGGTCCTCTTGAAGTTTAGGAATCAGTTGTACAATGTGTAAGTAGGCCTATACAACTTGATCAATACGCAGATGATATTGAACTAATTTCCAGGACAAAACGAGATTTCATTAGTACCTTTACAGCATTAGAGGAAGCAGATAAAAATGGGACTGCAGATAAACTTGGAGAAAACAAAATATATGTATGCTGCCAACAAACTACTATTAAACCCAACTCTTCAAAACGTTGAAATAGCCACAAAAAATATAAAGGCATTAAAAGAGTTCGTACATCTTGCCTACCAGCTAAACAGTACTAACGACACCAACACTGAAATAAGAAGAATATATCTCGCAAATAAAACATATTATGGATTAAAAAAGCAACTGACATCTAGCTTCATCTCAAGAAGCACGAAATGAAAAATGTACAAAACACTTATCACGCCAGTGCTGACATATACTTCAGAAACCTGGACAATTACAAAAAATAGCGAGAGACTTCTAGGTTGCTGTGAAAAACGGATTCTAAGAACAATATTTAGAGGAGTACAAGAAAATGGAATGTGGGGCAGGCGCTATAATTATGAACTTACCATCGCTACAAAGGGGCGGACATTGTTAGGATAATCAAAATATACAGGCTAAGGTGGGTTGGACACATAGAGAGAATGGAGGAAGGACAGCCTACGAAAAGTATTTTCTACCAGAAACCAATGGGTAGTAAAAAAGGAGAAGACACCGAAGTAGATTCAAAGACCAGATAGAAGAGGACCGCGGAAATCTGAACATAAGAAATTGGAAAGCCAGTGCACGCAATAGAGAGGAATGGAATAGACTCTACCCACCAAGTGTTGTAGGTCTGATGATGATGTACAATGTGCAGCGATCCGTTTTTTGTTTTCTGAAGGTTAAAGCCCAGTTACAATTTACTCTCATAAGACTAAGTAATACGGAAAAAAGCTGTATGAACCGCATAAATAGTCACTCAGTCGAACTTTAGTTACTGAAGAGCACCGTTCTGGACGTCCAGCTGAGGTTTGAACTTTTTTGTGTCTTTTAGAAGATCAGAAGACAACAAACAGTACATACTACTCTGACACGCTTATCAATAAAGTAAAGCCGGCAGTGATGCGGAAAAACCTGGATTTCTGCACAAAGGCGTCATTCTCCTTCGTGATAACCCCCGGCCACACAGTTAACACGTGAAACCATCAATAAATTGGCTTGGAAGACTCTGACTCACCCTCCGTACAGTCCAGACTTGGTTCCACTGATTTCCACTTGTTTTGTCCGCTCAAGAAAGCGTTAGGTGGTACAAAGTTTTATGACAACGACGAGGTCAAAGAAAATGTCCTAAAGTGCTTCCGACATCAACATAAAGATTTCCTTGCAGCAGAGACACAAAAAAGTTTATTCAGAAATAGGACATGTGTATTAATGTTACTGGGGATTATGTTGAAAAGTAAAAAACTTGTCATACTGATGAAATAAACCGTTTTTCACTACAGCTATTTTTCTCTTTAATTACTGAATGACCCTCGTATTCCGTTCATCTACGGAGATCATCGTATAAGGTTCCACCTCTGAGCCTAATGTTCTTTCCAAACATTTTACAATAGCTGCCAAACTCGTACTTAATCCAAATGGTACTACTTTATGTCGGTAACACTTGTTCTTATACAGGAATGCAGTAAATTTTCTGTCCTCTTCTCGGATTGGAATTTGCCTAAAACTTGATACGTTTTGAGTAGACTGCAACAAGTAAGAAAAGTCTTCAAATTTTAGCGCCTCATCAAAACCCGAAAGTTAACACAGGCATCTAAATTTTTCATTTTTACTTTATCAATGGCACAACAACATTTCTCATCAGAACAGCTTTAGTTTTACAACAGAACCGTCCGTAGCTTCATTGTTTTTCAATTCACGCCATCAAATGGTTACGTAGGCTACTACATGACGATTACATGCTTCTTCTGCAGGACAGATTTCGCGATTTATGTGATTTATACGATTCATGTACTTTATTCAATCTATGTGATATCGCCATCAACGGGATATCTGAGGGTATAGAAACGTCAGTTGAGAAGTGCTTGTAGTTTGACGGCGTGGCGATGAAGTGCTGTGGTGAAGTGCGTCGAAAATTGCTGCCAGAGCAAAATAACAGGTACGAACGAAACCGTTCCAAAAAATAACACGTACAAATACCTGTTATTATATACTTATTGGACGGATGAACTACACCACGATGGACACGGACATGCTCGCCTACGGAAGTTCGATCCCCCACGACGAGAGTTATGGTGAACAAGTGTGGCACGACTTCACCCCAACGGCCTTTAAAAATTATACTGCCAGTTAACAAACCGTCGGTTAGGAAGGTTAACGGACGTTAGTGAAACGGAGCATTAGTATTTTAATTATATCTCTTAACTTTTCTGTCTACATTTTTTAACTTTCTGTTTTAATTACTTCTTCTTTCCTAAAAAGTTGTTTATATAGAAAAAAAATAATAACAATTTGTATTGTGTTTTGTCTGCTATTTTTTTTCATTTATACATTACAATGTGTCTTCTTACACTTTATCCCGTTGTCTCCCCTCACTACTCTCTAGTCAGCTTAAATCCCTTCGGCGGAGTGGATCGGTAAGCAAACGAGACATGAGGGTTCTGTCAATTATGGGAAGAACAAATATAAACTAACGTATTATTCAAGCTGTAAAGGAAATCTACAGGGAGAAACAAATAAAAATAAAAAATTTGTGCAGATAAATAGGCTATAGCTTTGAAGCTTCGACCCAAACTATTAATATTTAATTTAAAATCTTTTTTATAATTAATGAGTCTATCTCAAGAGTTAAAATTTTCTTAGCTATAAGGCTCTACCGACTAAGACTCGTTTTCATTTCAAACGTCTAGAATGCGCAGAATCCAACGCCAGCATTCAGCGACAACGATCCAATTGCAGCGAATTTCCAGTTTAGTTTGGAGTTTGGCAGTAGCAATAACAGCACTAAGAACACAAGATTTACAATGTTGATGGACAAAGAAAAGTTAAACTGACGAAATTGCTGCATGATGAGGTTGCAGAGCTTACTTTACCTAAGGGGCTGACTTACATCTCGTTTATCATCTTGTGGCGTTATTTATTTTTTCTCACGTTTTTCAACCGTCACCGACACATTGTATCTTTATATGCATCGGATCAGTGGTAAAAACTAGGAGCTGCTCCTGGGCGGGGGATTTGACTAGCTTGTGGGAGGCATAAAACTAGGAGCTGCTCCTGGGCGGGGGATTCTGGGAGGCATAAAACTAGGAGCTGCTCCTGGGCGGGGGATTTGACTAGCTTCTGGGATGCATAAAACTAGGAGCTGCTCCTGGGCGGGGGATTTGACTAGCTTCTGGGAGGCATAAAACTAGGAGCTGCTCCTGGGCGGGGGATTTGACTAGCTTCTGGGAGGCATAAAACTAGCTACACACGCACGCCACATTTTATGAAAATCGGTCGATGCGTTTAAAAGTTATTTTGAGCCATACCCTAAATAGACAGACAGACAGTGAGACAGAAAGGCAAATCCCAAAGTGTCGAGTTAAATCAGTGAATTGCTTCCCTCGTTCAAGAAAAGAAAATTCTCCGACAAGAGTCTGTTTATTTGGACCAATCTCCAGAACCACTGAGCGAATTCTCATGTGGTCGACTTAACTCCCGCCGTATACCGTCGTCCCTTACCCTGCCTCGGGTACTTCTTAAGAAAGTCACTTCTGTTCACGTCAATCACACACAGTTTACATTTGAAAAGCGAAGCAGTTACTTTCCTTTGAATCTAGAACACGAACTGGGCCTTGTTTATTGTGAATTAAAATAATTTTTAATTTTTGTTTTGTTTAGACCGCTGGTCGACGGTTATTATCATAATAATGAAAGAAAACGTGATTGAAAGCAACAAGATCGTGAGAGACTTTAAAGCGGGTAAGGTATTTAGTTATCCGTTCGTAGGTCGCCAAACAGTGGGTGGGGGGAGCCGAGGTGGTGAGGTTGTTTATCGGCCGTCCTTCTGCCTTGTTTTTATTTTAAAAAATCGTGACTAAAAGCACACAAAAAGAATTAGACACAGACGACGCGTTTAGCAGCCGGATGCGGTCATGTAGTTGGTAGCAGCTGTACTCCCTTGGCGTCAGACAAACGATACCAAACACTATAATAGCAAAATTATATCACAATTTTTTGTCAGCCGTATGTGAGGTCGTTCTTTAGCCTACTCATTGTTATCAATTAGCTTTAGACGGGTCGTGTATTCCCTTGTAACGACTGAACTATATTGAATACAATTCTTCTTCTGCTGCTGCTGCTACTGCTTACACCCCTCTTCCTCCTCCTCCTCCTCCTTCAATGCGTTTTAATAAAGAAACATTTACAGGTATTGCACAAATGCAATGCACAGAGAAGGGCATTGAAAATGCTTCAATAAATCTAAAAAATATATATATTTATGTTCAATCACCAATCAATGAATTCATTTTTCATTCACCAATCAATGGATTCATTCTTCATTTACCAATGTACAGATTATAAGTTAAATGTAGTCGCATTCATAAGCGAAGTTTTATATGTGTACTACGTTATTGACAACAAAGAAGTAGTTTCTATGGAAACTCACCGGTTCTCATTTTCAATCATGCACCAGCGATCGGCCGCAAATGTGCGACACGTCCTTACAAACATTTTCAACGTTAAAAGATTTTCACATTCCCAGTTAGCTATTGGAATCGTCAAAAGCAGACGATAAGGAATGTATATATTCGGAAATGCATAAATCATTTTACATTCAGTAATCCAGTTTAATACTTTGAGCGGACAAACTGTAGTATCGTGGAAATCCATCATCTTCATTCGAAGATAAAAAAAAAAAAACAACGGCGAACTCGTCGGAAAGCGTGCACACATCTTCTTGTGATTTGATTGAGGACATCAGTTTTTTTGTTTTGTTTTTTCACATTTATTATCTTCAAAAAGTTTTTGTCCTACTGCCACAGCTTCCAGTCCTTACTCCGAGGCTGCTTTGGATACTACAAGTCTTTCAAAGATGAACAAGTTGCTGGCCTGTTGCATAACCCCCTACCAGTAGGACCAGAGACTCTTCTGCCAGGGTTACCATACCTTAGCCACAGGGTCATGACAAAAAAGGAAAGCGGCAAGATTCAGAGTGCTGAATTGCAGTTTCTTCGAAATACTTTAAATTATACATTGCAAGATGGAATAAGGAATGAATATATAAGAGCAGAACTCAAAGTAAAGGGCACAAATGAAATTTACAAAAGACAATGATGGGATCATCTGCAAAGGATGAAAGAAGATCGATTGACGAAAGCGGCACTGATGTATAAAAAGCCATTGGTAGAAGAGACGTTGGTTGTCCGAGGAAGAGTTGGGTGCCGGAACTGGTTTATGTAACCTAATCCTTGAAGAGGAGAAGAAGAAGAAGAAGAAGAAGAAGAAGAAGAAGAAGAAGAAGAAGAAGAAGAAGAAGAAGAAGAAGAAGAAGAAGGAGGAGGAGGAGGAGGAGGAGGAGGAGGAGGAGGAGGAGGAGGAGGAGGAGGAGGAGGAGGAGAAGGAGAAGGAGAAGGAGAAGAAGAAGAAGAAGAAGAAGAAGAAGAAGAAGAAGAAGAAGAAGAAGAAGAAGAAGAAGAAGAAGTTTTTGTGATTTAGGGTTGGATGGTGACCTCTCTAACAGCTGAGCCCCTTGCTGCCCGGTGCTGTAGCATTATGGATAATCAGCCACTGAGTATAATATTCATAATATACATAGTGAAGTGGACACATAGTAGGCCTACGTGGGAACGTAGAAGATCATACAAGCGTTCATCCACACCGGATGCAGAGTCGAACAACACGCGCATAGAAAACGTGCGCCTTTTTTGTAGATGTCTGTGTACACACATTGAACACACGTTAGAGTCAACGTGGTAAATAGTAATAGTATCAATAGTATATCGACTGACAGGAAACAATTGTAACCGAGGCAGCCACAGTAGCCTACATGACCGGAAAGAAATGTATTGATTGAATGTAGAAGATAAAATAACCCAATAAATTATTATTGAATCTTTGTTTTTCAGTAAATAATTCACATCACGAAATTCGGTAAACGGCAGCAGCAGCAGCAGGAAGCGGGGGGGGGGGGGGCAACTGATGGACGTTTCCTGTGCATAGTCAATGTTTATCAGTTATCCCTATCACTCTTCACACACAAAACGTGTTCTCCATTTATAGAGAGACAAATTCCTTACATTATTTTCTATATTCAAACCTTTTGGCGTAGATTAAGCCATAGGTCTGAGCAGTGGTGTAACTAGGGCCTGCTTCTAGGGGGTGGGAATGAGCCTAGCTTGAAAGGTTGGACCCTCCCCAATTTTCATCAGTACAAATATGGAATTCAGGATTCTTTAACCAACGTGAAGCATCAGGGTTCAAAAACAGCACGGAAAATCGTTGATTTTATGCTTCTCGTTCAAAAATTGTAATTTGATTGTCTGGCAACAAATTATATTATTTTTAAACATTACCATTGTTTGAAAAAGTTTAAATGAATTTTTAAATAAGTTACTTTGCTCTTGTTAAAACGTAAAGTGTTGCAGGTAAACTATACATACACTATACATATATATACACTATATATATAGTGTGGCAGGTATAGGTTCTCTCCTCCTTAACCGATCTTCACCAAAATCAATAGGTCTTCCGTCCTCTACAACTAGTGCACATATGCAAAAAATTATTTGATTCTGTTTGAATTTGCGGCCGTAGAAAAACAGAAGAAATTTGCGGCCGTTCGCCAATCTACATACAGACACAGAGATCGACACACATACGAGAACAAATAGAACTTTTCGGAAAATGACTTTTGTTCATATTTTGAGGGTAGTACAATCAGAATCAGCCTTTATCTCGAATACGATTTTTTTCGCGATAACCACACTTCCATTTCCTTAAGGAATATGGAAGCAAAGAGCATGGAAAGCGATGCTTCTACCTTGATATTCTACCTTGATTAACTTTTATTCAAATTAAAGGTAATAAATCTGA
This sequence comes from Magicicada septendecula, assembly GCA_034769895.1. NCBI lineage: Eukaryota > Metazoa > Arthropoda > Insecta > Hemiptera > Cicadidae > Magicicada > Magicicada septendecula. The sequence continues at coordinate 7,550,408 of CM068371.1, forward strand.
TATCATTAGGAATCACTTTAGTTCTAAATTTTTGTTCTTAATCAATCTTGTGACAACAAGTCTTTCTGGAAATATTCGAAAAATCCGGTTTATTATTCCTTCGCCCTTTAAGTTAAGTGCGCTGTTCAAAGAATGCTTTAACCAACTTGACAATTCATGTTAAAATACGTTATTTTTTTCATGTAAAATCCACTAATAAAATCATCTCATTTTTCCGAATTAAAGTCAAGACACTGCTAGTTTACATGTGCAAAGACGGCGGTTCAAACTATAGAGATAATAGACTAATGGAATCATGGACATAGGAGGGTATGACAAGTGTGTCTGGACGAAAAGATAAAGGTAGATTAACAGACGTTTTCTGGCGCGTCAGCAATTGTTTCTTAAATGCTGCAAATACTTACATTGTTATGCTAAATACTTTATTAATTTACAGATATTTTCAATCCTTTTTTCTATCGACCATCTGAGGACCACATGCCAATCTCAATTCTTTATTCCTTGTTCTTTTTATTGTCCACTATTCTTTCATCTTTTCAATGTGTCTCTTCTTCCTGTCTTCAGTCCACTTTGAACCTGGGTTTTTCTGTCTCCTACCCTGGACTCCCTCCATTTTTAACACTTTTGCCCCAAAAAAGTCTATTTCAATTGCTTTTTCTGCGTTTATATTATTTTTTTCTAAATCCTTTTGGACTTCTTTAATCCAACTTGATGTTGACTTCTTCCCCCACAGATATTTGAAGACTGCTTTGTCAACCTATTGTCGTAAATTCTACATAAATGTTCAAAAAATAATAGTCTTCTTTTCTTCATTCTTTCTATTATATTTTCTATACTTTTATATATTTCATCATTACTTCTTAATTTCCAGCTTTCTGAAGTTTTTCGTGACCCTAATATTTGCCTAATAATTCGTCTTTCCGATATTTCTAGTTTGTCTAAATTATAATTCAATGCTATGCATTCGCTTACATATAGGCATTCTGGCCTAACTACTTTACTGAAATCCCTTATTTTCGCATTTTTAGATATGCACTTTTATTGTAAATATTTTTAGTTATACCATATGTTCTTTCCATTTTAATAAAGAAAGTTGTGTTAGTGATTATAATCACAAACAGAATTATCACTGTTCCACACCGCTATAGAAAAATTATTCCTATTAGCGCTTTCAAGCTTCTCAGCTCATCGTCAGATTGGAATTCCGATCTGACGATGAGCTGAGAAGCTTGAAAGCGCTAATCGGAATAATTTTTCCATAGTGGTGTGCAACAGTGATAATTCTCTTTCCATTTTATGAATCCTTTCTTCTATAGCAGATTTTTCTAAACCATTCTCTCGAATTATTTCCCCCAGATACTTAAATTTTCTAACCCTCTTACAACGTTATTAATTATGCAAATTTGTTGCATAATTTAATTGTTCAATTATAAATTTAATTTGTGTTTATGAAGGTGATATGGGTACGAAATTTATCGTATCCCTCAGTTCATATAGCCCCGCAGTTGGACGCCATATACAATGATAATAATTTATCCCTGATTAATTAAGTACATAAATTATTATGCCTATTATTGATAGTGAATTTTCTCGTTATTACAATAGTTCAATAGCACAATTCTTCTCGTGCCACGCGTTGGGCTGCCATATACAGTGTTAATATTAATCCGTATACAAATTTATTTGCATATATTAATTAATTATCTTTGTTCTACAAGAATTGGTTTTGCACTGCCCCTCGTTGGGTAGCCACATACACTGCTAATATTTATGCGAATTATTTGCATAAATTGATTAATTATTAATCATAAATTTATTGATCTGTAATTATGAAATTGTTGCCGGTACGAACTTTGTCGTACTTACATGTATCTAACTCTGAGCTTGGGTTAGCATATACGATGTAATTAATGTCATGTGTTGATCTCCCGTATGTAATGTTATCAAATTCATTTCTTTAAATAACGAATAATGGTATGAATTGAGTTAGAGTTAATTATTTATTCACACTCCAACTTGCTACATATGAATTTACTTTTGACTTTAACTCTCTTCGAAACTTCTATTTTGTGCATCTTTCTGATTAGTTGAATTGATAATCGTTACCTTGAATTATTAATATAGATACTGTTTAATGAAAGGTTAAGTTGTGAGTCAGGTTTGTTACATAAATCAATAGAATACTAACGAATCCATTCTAACTTATATTTATTAAATCATATTCATTCTTCTTCATGTCAGACATCTATTTAAGAGCACTTACAATTCTTCAACAAAACAAAAAAATTCTATTCCACATTTAACAACTCAATGAACAAATTTAAACAATTAGGTGAGCGATCAAATATTGACGCTTCTTCGTCTGCAGTGACGTTGCTAACTAAAATGTGGTGTGCTCATAATTCGTATTTAGTATTTACGTTAAAACACATTGAACATTTATATGCATGAAATAATCATAATTAATAATACACATATCAATCATATACATAGATAAAATCCTGCTCCTGCAACAAACACATCAAAATACACACGTAGTACAAAATATATTAACAAGAACACATGTATAATATTCTAGAACATAATATTCCCTACTTATGGATTCGTATCTATCTGACTCATATTTATATAACTTTCTCAAGTGGTTTTGGTTCTAAGTGTCAGGTCAGTGGTGTTTGATAAATTACTAATTATAAGAAGAGATTAGTTTTGTACTTTACTCGTTCTGCCGTGCTGTCTCCCTGCATTGATGAGTGAAGATAATCCATAGGACACTTGATTGTAAACACTCCCGCACTCCGCGACAGTCACTTCGAACTTAGAGTTTAATATAATACAAGTAGTGGCATTGTACTCGTAATCGGTCGGTTAAGTTCTACGCGCGTATGTGTCGATTTCGCGGTACACAGTTCGCTACCGTATGCTTCTAATAACTGTCTTTGCCGCACAACTCTTTTCGGCGCCTATGTCGTTTTCGAGTTCATTAGGCACTTTTCACAATTCTATTTATTTGAGTTAATTACTAAACATTGTAGTATCACTACTTTTTCTGTAATTGTTCAAGAATATCGCTTCACAATGTCCGTGTCTTTATGACGATGAATTACATAGAAATTATATAGATTGTTACTCGCGTTTCATCACGAAAACTACTGTTCCGTTTACGCTCTGAGTTTTATTCGCGCACTTCCATTTATTCGTATTAATGTCTTAATCGTCTCCACCGAAATGCATTTTAACTTACGCACTGCTTTAAGTTCTTATAACTGAATCATTATAAAATGAAATACAAGTTCAATAGACTGCTTGAGACTCTGAGTAAACCGAGTTAAGAATTATAATACAATTTGCAATAAACTGAGACAAAATTTGTAGTAAACTGAGGTTAAAAAATTGAATGAACTGGGCTCGCGTCTCCCCGTGTAAAAGGTTTTTATTTCTTCTGCTGTTCCCACTCTTGGGACTCTGATGAACACTCAAACTTCCCACCAATTCATCTTTGATAGGTTCATTCCATGGACCTCCTTGTGTCCCTTCGTCTCCAGTCTGTATTTCCAACGAATTCTCCACCCAGTGCCGTTTGGAGAGGGACGTTCATACACGAGATTCGCTCTCTGGTCTCAAGCTTATCTCTGAACCATCCCCTACGAAAGTTCCCTCCGGAATTCTCGTTCCTCATTGGCTGGTTGGCTTTTTCGACTTGAATTTGACATAGTCCACGTGGACTAGATGAGTCGCTGTCTTACGTACGTTGTTCCGTTCCTGGAATCAGTGTTAAGGCTCTGTTTCAAAATCACATCTGCTACTTCTGGTGTAGCGTGTCGAATTCTCTTATTGTTGGTACGCTGACGATTTCCTCCGTCGACTTGCGGGTGGCATAACATCCGTGCTCTCCCTTAGCGTCACTTAGTCGCCTGTCCTATTGTCCTTGCATAAACCATTGTCTTTGAGAAGTCGCACACATGGTTTTGAACAATACTCTCGCTGTTGGTTCTGTGTTTTTCTCGCTACTGGACAGATGTAACGGTAGCCTCCTTTTGTCCTAATTGTGGAGTCGGGCATTCCCACGCATGGTCCAGCTGGCTGCAACATGTGCCGTACAGCGCATTGTTCGAGAATAGTTTTTACGACGTCTTAATGGAAAGGAAAGGTTTGTTCCCTTTCGCCGCCCACCCTCGAACAACGCTAACAAGTGTCACTTTTAACGGGCTCTAATTGCTGGCGTACTTCCCTCGCAATAACCCAAAAAATTAAAAAAAATATATGAAATATTAATTATATCACACTCTCTATTCGACCAACAGAGCCTTGCAGAAATGTTGGCGCATTTTAACCTTAGTCAGAAATTTGGGTTTTTTTCTGCAGAAATTCTTAAGCCTGTTCTACTGGGTATTATCCTCTAAATAATTAACTTGTGTTACTGCAGATGTCAGATGTTCAGAAAGTATATCAAAGTCATCTGCAAATGCCAAACAGTTTATTTCAATATGTTTGTTCCTTCTTCCCAACTTGATTGTTATTGTTGTTTATTGGCCTTATTGTACACACGCAACTGGCTTACGGTAAGAGTGATTATGGAATTATGGGGGGGGGGGGGCTCCGGAATCTGGAATACTATACATACTGGAACTACATCGTGTCCAAAGAAATACTCTACCCACGTCATAGCAGTGTTTGTGACATATTGTAACTGTAGGGGATCTATAAGTTGCCCCGCTGCAGGAGACTGAATGAATCGTGAAACTTTGTTTCTTTATTGTTTTAAACTTTTCTCGTTACAACTCCGTCGTGCGCGCCGTAAAATTCTCTCTCTCTCTCTCTCTCTCTCTCTCTCTCTCTCTCTCTCTCTCTCTTTGTGTAACACAATTCGTAAATCCTCCCACTGAGCGACTGTACTTAATGCTTTCGCGGTAATCAAAGCGAGTTTTTTTTTTGTCAAATCATCACCAGAATCGCTGACACTGAGAACGGATGCAATCTGCTTCCTTTCTTTTGTTGCCTCGCCAATCACCGCCAACGAAGACCGGCGCCTGTTTAACCTAGTTTCGTGCTTACGCGACATTACTACGAGTTCTAGGATTCCGACACATTTATCTCCTCCAAGTATATTACACAGAAGCCAGAAGAAAATAATTTTCTGAAAAATGGTAAGTGCTTCACAGTTAAACAAATTGCGTAATTTTCTGTTTAGCCGCAAATTAATCATTTATCAAGAATAATTACCAGTCGTTATGTTTAGTAAAAAAGAAACTAGTAATCCACAAGAAACTAGTAATCCACAAGAAACTAGTAATCCACTTATTCGAATCCTTCTTTTGGCCAGAGTCCTGTTGCCACAGTTCCCAGTCCTTCCTCCGAGGCTGCTTTGGATACTACAAGTGTTTTAAAGTTTTACATGAACAGGTTACTGGTACTGGCCTGTTGCACAACCCCCTACCACCAGGAGGACCAGATACTCTTCTGTCAGGGTTACCATACCTGAAGTAAAGGACATAAATGAAATTATTGCAATTTACAGAAGACAATGGTGCGATCATCTTCCAACGATGACAGAGGATCGATTGCCGGAAGCGGCACTGAACTATAAAGTCACTGGTAGAAGAGACGTGGGTCGTCCGAGGATGAGATGGGCGCCGGAACAGGTTTATATAACCTAATCCTTGAAGAGGAGAAGAAGAAGAAGAAGAAGAAGAAGAAGAAGAAGAAGAAGAAGAAGAAGAAGAAGAAGAAGAAGAAGAAGAAATTAGTAATAATAAGTTATTGCTAACTTAATTCTTGTATTTAAAAAGACAGCAAATTGTACAAAAAAAAATCTCAAATCATTTTAAATTGAAGGTAATAAAGAAAGGTGAGTTCGTGACAGTCACTGTTAGATTAGAAATAGTAGGTAAAGCGATTAGGCTTAAATAAAATATATAATTTATTTATAAATTCAAATAAAAGAACTACTATAATTACGAACATGTGGAAGGGCTACAATCCTCTACAAAGTAAAGGTTATACTCATTTGCGAGTTTACATTTGCTGAACTCTGTATGCTGCAGTAACATGAACATCCGTACACAGAACATCAAGAGGCAACGGGTAGGAAAGATTTCGCACTCTGTGTAACAATGTTATGCGAACAAAATTAAATTTCTCTTATCAAAAAAATGAAAGAATTATTTTAGTGCTAAATTAGGCCTATGAATAAAAAATAATCATTCATAATTTATTATTATTATTATTATATATCGGTAATATTGTCATTTATATATTACATAATGTTATATAATCGTTCCGCTGTTATTATTGTGTAATAATAAATGTTTTTGAACCAACTAAAGTACATGCAACGGACTAAAAAGCCGCTGGGGCGACAGCAGTAACTCCACTGTAAAACCATCTTAACAATACAGTAGAACCTCTGTTAACCGTAACAAAGGGAGGGGAGGCGGTTTCGGGTAACCAAAATTTCTTATACTAATTAAGATGACATTTGTTAAAGTCTGAGGTAAAATAATTGAAGGCAATACAGTATACATATAGCAATGTTATCAATAGATTGTATAAAAATCAAACTATTTACATAAAGTCATTTTTAACATTAGTTTTCTTAATATTTTTTTTTTGAAAAAATCATCTATTTTCTTTTGTTTTTTCTTTTCACATCTCTTTCTTGCAGCAATATCTCGGCGTCGGTTCATTAGCAGAACGTCAGAGGGCTTTGATTCTTCAGATCGTTCGACGAACCGTAACGCTATCTGAAAATATGAATAAAACTCCGTGAGCAAAACGCGTATTTCATACAGCCTTATTTAATTCCCTAGCTCAAAATAAAAACTCTTACCTGTAAAGCATTGAAGATCTCGTCAGCGGTGCCATGCTTGCTGCTTTCTGCTGTCATCGTCTTCGTCGCCTCTTTGTTGGGTGAACCATAAAAAAACCAGCCTCCTTTACTTTCTCGTTTTGACACGTCTTCATTGTTTTCTTGTTTGGGATCTTCGAAGCATGCTCTTCAAACTTGTTTTTCATCTTGACCCAATCGGAAAACAGTAAAAAACCAACAACAAAATCGGCTGCCACAGTTCGCAAAATCTCTCCATTTTTAATTCTTTTAATTGCTTCCAATTTTTCTTTAATCGTTATCACGACCAGTTTCCGCTTTGTTGACATGACGTACAATTTATAAAACTCAGTTCATACAAGCTATCATAAAAGCCACACAACACACGATCACCACTGCACGGACGGTTACTGAGCGGACGATGTGAACTACGCAAGTGCCAAAACAACCTGACTTGACAGATTGGACAGATTGACGCTCTATGATTCCTTTCTATCTCAAACTGAGGAACAGAGCCATCATGACAAATCACACTTTACAAACAATGTTTATTACATTAATGTTCGTGTTTTATCCGGACAACAAAAGTTTATTGTAAATATCGGGAATATATAATTTTTTTTTGGTCGGTCGTTTCGGTTAAACGGTATTTTGGTTAAAAGAGTTTCGGTTAGTTAATTGAGGTTCTACTGTAGATGTACTTTTTAGTGGCCATAAAAATAACCTTTCTGGAAGTGAAGGGTACAAGCAGGTAGGCGTATGACTACGGCCCCGACCAGTACTGACAACCCATATACTTTTATAAATACTGTACATTTTAGAAATTCTTTGCGCCTCAAAATTTTTTTCGTAAACCGACGTGAAATATACTGGTAATACGTACGTTAATTACCAGATGCTGAATTCGTGTCATTAGAAGAAAACTCTAACTTTACTTAATTAATGTACAAACATTGTATTCCCTTTACTTTTATAACATTATTCTTCTTCTCCACTTCAGGCATTAGGTCATAGACCTGTTTCGCCCTCCGGCCGTGATAGAACTCAGGCCCCACCCCAGCCAGAGAGATATTAGCCAAACTTTTAACCCACGCCCGGGGGCAAGCCGAGCGGTGGGGGGGGGAGTGTTGTTTATGTGTGTAGTATATATTGTGTGCCCTTGTTACTTATCTGGCCCGGGTATGCCAGAGAAGACGTACGTATTATTTGTCCGCGTACGTGCGGGTGGACGAGCAAATCGAGCCGTGACCTTGACTCGATCTCACCACATCGGCAGCACAGCAACGCTCTGATTATGAGTCAGAGACGCTACCACTACGCCCACCTATAATATTATTTACAAAAATGTTTGTAACACACGCAACTGTCTTAGAACAAGGCCTACGTTAGATGATTATGGAATTTCGGTGAAATTTTTAATACTTCTGAAGGGGTTTGACCCTCTGATGCTACTGAGTCCTTGATGTACTAAGCCATGATACTGAACAACTTTCAGTACTTTGTATGTCATGACGGTTGACGCTGAGCTCTGACCAATGGAACATTTTAAAAAAGAATTGAAAAGACAGCAAAGGTCACCAGTCTGATACCCGCTGCAGATCTATAGTTACATTCGACATCAAAACGCTGCTTCTTGTTTATAATAAACGTCCTGTTGCAAACAAATTACTTCAGATCTCCATTTCCTTTCTTTTATTTTTATTCCAACGTTTTATTTGCCTCGTTCAGTAATACGAGATTGTTTAGATTGAAACCGTCATTAATTTCCGTGAAGACGGATTGAATACAAAGCGAAAACGAATACACTTGATTCATTTCAAAGAACGGACGATATGAACGAAACCGCGACCGTTTGTGAACGCGCCCTCTAGCGTGGACACCGCAAACAGTGGTCATCATTGTGTTGTTGCCAATGACAGTGATTAGTCGCAGATGCTGGACAAGCCCTGCCCTTCGTCGTTCGGTTCCGGCATCTCGGCCGAGTGTGTGTGTGTTTTATAAACAGTTTAAAAGTGGCGAGTGTGTGTGTGTGTGTTTTTGTGTACACAAACCATATGGCACAGTAGTGGGATCGTATACCAGTCAGGCAGCTCTCCAGAAACTTACGCAATAATTTTTGCGCAACGTTGTCTGTTTTTTCTCTCTTCCTTATAGATACCCGGAGCAGGAACACGCGCGCTCACACAGAATGGTTGTTTAGTTATGATAAAGTGTTTTCTTTGTTCGGAGACCAGGCACAGTCTGCCGTTTTTTTTTTAACTAAACTGTTTTCGTTTTAAACGGAAATAAAAATAAATAAAATATTTGTTTTATATTACGACAGACGTTCTGCTTAATTTCCCGTCGTAGAATTGGCGTGTGAATGGGGTTCTCAGAAGACAGAACAGTTATGAGATGATCCAGCACTCCTTGCCTGCTGACGTTCTACACAATTACATTTTCAAACATGTGTAAAATACGAGTATATGTAAAGGTCTGAGTTGATCACCAGTCTGAGTTGATCAAATGACGTCACTGGCTTATGACGTCAGAGATAACTCAGCTGGCAGCTGGTTTCCGCTGTCGCAATGTACGTTGAAGCGTACATGTGCCTGTCCAAGGTAGTGTGCGTTGTTTGTTTATCATTCGTTGTGTTAGACTACACATTCTACTTGAGTAATCTGTTTGTAACAATTCAACAAACACTTAAAGAGGAGCGCTTTGGGTGCATTCACATGCGTCAGATATTAGACAACATTTATTTACGCTACGTAGCGTGCCTGAGTTTACGTTTTTGCGTATAAGAGTAAACTATTTGTAACACCTGTTTACTTCGTAAGAAAATGATCTTACCCAAATTTTATTTTTCCCTGTAATCTGCTCAATTAGCTGATTCGTTTTCGAACAATGAGTAAAGAAATAACTAAATTTTTAAATCTATGAAGCAATGTGGAGCTCTACCGTTTTTGTGTCGTATAAAGGAAATTCAGTCTACGTCTGTGAGAGATAAGTAATTTGCCAATCGTAAAGAAGAAGAGAAGTTTCTTTTACTTTTTTAATACGTACACTTTTAATACCATCTTGAGTAAATTTAAATATTGTTTGAGTTCCACTTTAATTCATTTTATTATTTTTAAATAATATTATAAATATTAATAATATTATTTTTAAATTTACGAGGGTCAGTTGAAAAGTTCTATAGCTCAGTGGTAGAACTAAACTCTTTTGTGTGCTCTAAGATGTATATTTCGCGTGAACACCTGTTAATTTCAAGATATATGTGTCAATGTATTCACTCTTTGAAATTTTCTGTCACGCGTGTTTTTAAAATGCACAAAATCAAACATCATGTTGTGATGAATTCTCAGTTAAAAACGTTTTGAACAACCTTGGTTTTAGGTTGGTTGTTCAAGACCTGATGATGTCAGAGATGACGAAAAGCTTTGTCTGAACAAAAATTGTAGCAGTTTAGCAACTTTATAAAAGAAATAGTAAGGATGGCTGCTAATTTAAATAATATGAAGAATAAAAACGTTTCAGCGCAAATGGAAAATCAACACGAAATTGTAAATATGTTATGAGATGCTGCGCCTTCAGAAACAACGGTAAGTGGGGCACACTCGAGTTTAAACGTGGTCGTTCAAGCACTGAAGACTGTCCCAGCAGTGAACGCCCATAAAGTGCAACAAAAAATGGTATTATTGAAAAAATTTCATACGGTGTTGGAAGACCGCAGATTGAGGAGTGGATAACATTGCTGAAATCATAGGCATCTCATATGAACGCGTGCATCATACTTTAACTCAAGAACTTGGTGTGAAAAACCGTTGTGCAAGATGGCTGCTGCATCTGGAGTTGTTGCACTTTTTGGGCGTCCAGTTCGACCACGTTTAAACTCAAATGCCTACTTACAAACCGTTGGTTTTGAAGTCGCAGCATCTCCTGACACGTTTACAATTTCATTTTGAATTCCGTTGGCGCTAAATAACTTTTAACAAAGATCACTCCACGATGTTTGATTTTGTCCGTTTTTCAAAACACGCATGACGTGTCAATTTTAAAAAGCTTCTAAACAATGAAAAATTTGATAGATAGATTTGGAAATTAACAGGAGTCCATATAAAATACAAATCTTACAGGACACGAACAATTTTAGTTTTACCGTTAAGCTACAGTTTTCGGTCCGCGACTTTTCAACTGAACCTCGTTATTCATAGCTGTTGTTCCGCGGTTTTATTATTAATAGTGTGTCACAGTTGTACAAGTGTTGGGAGTAAGTAGCGGTTGATGTTCATAGTTGTTGTTAGTTCGAATGACGACGATGTGTAGTTTCACTAAAACATCAGTTATGAGAAGAATTTTAACTGTGGATCTGTGAATGTAGTCAGCTAGCCCGCGCCTACACACACACGCACATAGAAACACTCACAACAGAGTAGTTTGGTTGTCGACCAGTCCCTCTCTCTCTCTCTCTCTATGCACCACTCCTTCAAATTCTCTAACGCTAAGATGGTCGTTCTCCTTTGACCTCACAGATCTTCATCACAAAGTTTAGAGTCTTATACAGCTAACTACTAATAGTAATTTGTTAATGTACGTTCCAAAGTTTTATTAGTGCCCGTCTGCATTCTCTCATTTTTTTTTTTTTTTTGTACATAACTTTCGTCTTTCAATTTGAAGATATGTGCAGACCGGTTTACAAGTTGCCGATGTTTATTGTTCTCCGTTATCCATATGTTTCCCCCCCTTTTACGGATGATCCTAAATGTTGTTCTACTTCATGTCCTGAAGCCTGCCTGGTGCATGGCGTCATTCCGCCTTTGAGTTGCGAACTTAGTTTTAGACATATTTGGCAGTTATGGGCGCCGATGGTTATGGGTGCCTCCAAACCAAGTTATATATCTCCAGGGATATATCTAAGCATCATCATCAGCAGCAGCAGGAGCAAGGATTAAACCAAGGATAGTTTGTTCCGGTCTCACACAGGCAAAGTCTAGAGCTGGTCACTGCAGCGTTTCCTCGGACGTCCCACACCTCTCCGTCCCTTCGGCTTATAGTTCCATAGTTGTTTGGGGATGCGGCAGTCATCCATGCGGCAAAAATGTTCCCACCAATTCAGCCGATACTGGGCAATCCTGTCGAGTATACTCATAATATTCAGTTCCTGCCGTGTATCTGTGTTTCTTCTATGATCATGGAGAGTATACTCTGCCACCTACCTGTGAAATCTCATTTCAGCCGCTTGAATACTACTGACCTGGCCTTTCGTTAAAGTTAAATTCTCAGACCCATGAAGAAGTGTGGGAAGACCCATCACCTTGTAGAATTTTAGGCGTGTTTCTTTACTTGGTGACTTAAGGATTCGCCTGATGATCCCGCACGTAAGGTTCAACTTACGGAACTTATTCACAACGTCGTTGCTTGCATTATAAGACAGACTGTAGCGGAGGTATTCAGAATTGCAGATATATCTAATCAAATGTCAAAATCATCGTCATAGTCGTGGTCGGGGTAAAATGACGCCGCACTCTGCTGGACGACTCACCATACTGAGGGAGCCACTACAAACCCCACAATCCTACCAAAATGCAGACACCGAACCCGAACTGTACTGAATGCTTTCCTTGCCGCTGTCTCCTATCAGTTGTGCAACGCCTTCTTTCTTGAGGCATCCGCCCCGGTTCACAGCTGGTCTGTCAGCTGGTGTGGACAGACCACCGCAGACCGGTCAGAGGCCCACAGTGATCGTCTGATCTGGCTGTGACATCGATATCGTTTGATATCAGCTTTGAAGCACTTCTTCTTCTTCTTTTCCTCTTCACGGATTAGGCTATATAAACCTTTTCCGGTACCCATCTCATCCTCGGACGACCCACGTCTCTTTGTGGTGGCCTACGACCTACCAATGGCTTTATAGTTCAGTGCCACTTTCGGCAATTGATCCTCTGTCGTCCTTTGCTGACGATCCCACCATTGTGTTCTGTAAATTAAAATAATTTCATTTATGTCATTTACTTCGAGTTCTGCTCTGATATCTTCATTCCTTATTCTATCTTGCAATGTATAATTTAAAGTATTTCGAAGAAACTGCACTTCAGCGCTCTGAATCTTGCCGCTTTCCTTTTTTGACATGGAATCCATAGGTATGTAATGTCTTACTCGCACGTTTCGCGAAAATCGACCGTTATGTTTCAAATGTACTATCGGCATACCACTATCTCACGAACCGCTCAACCAATCCCAGCAAACCAGGTGTCAGGTGATCGAGTCACTCGGCCCCCTTCCACCAATAGTACTGAGAATTTTGACAACTGACTTCAGTCGCCTCTAGGCTTTGTCTGCGTGAGGGTGTTTTTGCGCCGAAAATTTCTAAATTTCTCCACTAAAACTTAAATATCTCGGGAACTACAAGTCCGATCGCGAAAATACAAAGTGCGTTGTGATCCTCAGAACTAAATATCTCCAATAACACCAATTCCGAGTACCAGAAGCACTCACAGAAAATAATAACAACATTTGAACTCAAAAATTTGAAATGCCTCGACCTAAAAATCGCGATAAAACTCGAACCAAAAATTTCAAACCGAAAACCGGCAAATCCTACGCAGAGCGTCAACAGGCCTATCGTTTGAGACAAAAATCAAAGAAATCGGCCGAGAACTTAGAAAATGGCAACCATTTGAAGATTGACGAAACCCCGTCAGCGCCCAAGCGGCCCGTATCTCCGATACCTGGGTCATCCGGCGTGCCCCCAAAGCGACTCAGATCGAGCGTACGGCTAGCTAGCAAGAAAACAGACGATGAGAACATTAATAACTTGTGCTTCGACAACATTGGACCCTCGATGCTCTGCGCAGAACAGCCCGGTCCAAGTTGCCGCTTCAAAGGAGTCGACGAGGAATTCTCTAAGCACTTTATTAACAATCCGTTCGACTCGGTGTGTGAGATCTGCGATCGCTTGTGGTTCAAGAGTGATCTAAGACCGTGCGTACCATCATACATAAGTCTCTTGGCCACAGTGTTCGGAGCGGACGAGTACTCAAGTGCGAGTAATATGGAAGGCGTGTGCTCTACGTGTGTTGCAAGTCTCAAACAAGGCAACGTACCGCCGCTGTGCAAATCATACGGCTTCCAATATCCACCGATCCCGCCAAACTTGCCGCCTCTGAATCCCGTTGAAGAGAGACTTATATGCCCGCGGTTACCGTTCATGCAGATTCGTCGGCTCCGCTATGTAGACGGTATGTATGGGATCGTGGGCCAAGTCATAAATGTGCCAGTGAAGGTAGACAACATGGTTAACGTGCTGCCTCGCACTCTCGAAGACGATTACGCCATCAACGTTAACATAAGGGGCAGATAATTCACAAGTCCTCATATCTCTCCGGGACTGTGCGCAAGTCAGTACTGACTCCTTGGTTGAAGTATCTAGTCGAGACACCGCTGTACAAGCGATACAATGTAACCGCTTATGTATATACTTATGTAGCTGTTTATTTAAGCATCCCTTCATTCCTTCCCAAACCACAAGTCTGCCCATGATTCCATGTCTACCGGTAGTACCAACGACTACCAGGTTTAAATTTTTTTTTATGACGCACGCCTCACTTCCATAAATCAACGTGGATATTGCAATTGTCTTATAATATTTAATCCTTGTACTGTGTCTTGTTTTATTTCTAAGATTTCTATGAATCGTACCACAAATATTCCTAAATTTATTTATCTTCTCTCTTATATCATATTCAGATTCATAACTTACTGCACAGACGAGATATTTGAAACGGCTCACTTGTTCTAAAGTGCTGTTGTTTATAACTATCTTAGTCCTCACTGGATATTTACCTTTAAAGGCCATGGCGTTGAACCACATGAACCTTAAATGTTCCTCGAGGTATCCCTGCTGTTACTTGGGTTCGTCACCACTGGTTCAGGGCACTAGGCCACACAAAAACGGCTACACTTGGTGAAATCCTCTTCCCCTACCCACAGAAGCAATAGCAGCACACCCATCCACTACCAAAAGATCTTTTAACACTTAACGCCCTTGGGAGAGTACGACTGTTGCAGTCATCGAAAGAGTCACTCCGGGGCTCTACTACCGCATGGAGAGGTCTTAAGCCTCGCCCCCCCCCATCAGCTATAGCTACAATAATACGGCCAGCTGTTTTAGACTTCCCCAGAGCAAGCAGTCCGTCTTGGACCGGACGTCGAGGCAGAAGCTCCAGAAGGAAGCTCGGTGCTAACAGTTGCGGATCGTCCCAGCCCTTCCCCATAGTCTCTACATAGGGCCCTTCTCCAGAGGGAGCCACTACCAAAGTGGTAATACCGAACCCGAATTGCACTGGATGGGTTTCCTAGCCGCTCGTGGCCTCGGATCCTGTCAGTTGTGCAACGTCATTCTCATGAGGCGCCCCCCCTCCGGTTCACACTAGCGTATGTGGACAGGGCCCAGAGTGGTCACCTGATCTCGCTGTGACATCGATGTCTTTTGATATCATTTTCAGTATCTGTATCGATTTCTTATCACGCCGATCGTAATTGTAACGACGTATAAGGAAGAACACTGTATGATATGAACCTGATATCATATTAAATAAAACAGCATCTACTATCCTTACTGACTAAACAGGTAGTAAATAACGAGAGAGAGAGCGCGCACACACAGAGCCATTTTATGCAGTGTAAAGAGAACGTTACACTGAATCCATAAATAAAATGCCGCCATAAATACGGAGCGGAAACACAACACACTACATGTGGTATTCCCATAACAGTCTGCTTACAAATCACAAGTCTTGTTCGGTATAAAGTGTAACATTCTTTATGCTGTTTGCTTTCTGAATCTAATCTTTATTGATCCAATGACATCAGCAGTGTGTAGAGATTGTTACCTAGCTGACACGTACGGCGATAAAAAAAAAATGCTTTTCTTCAAAGCAAAATTCTTGTACGAAGTGTAGTTATCGCTGTTTCGTCGCCAGCAATACAAACGAGCGGTGTATAGTAAACTATTCGTTAACGCAGGTCCGCGACCTTTGGTTAAATCAGTGCTTCCATAATATATTTGTTCTCTACAAATGGTTTTCTTTCATGGAGACATCGAACGTGTGGTGAGACATTAGTTTAATACGTTATTTCTTTAAAAATTATACTAGTACGTTGTCTGAGCTGCAGAAGTCGCGCAATATTTAGATCTTCTTCTTCTTCTTCTTCTTCTTCTTCTTCCTCTCCTTCTTCAAGGATTAGTTTATATAAACCCGTTCCGGCACCCATCTCATCCTCGGACGACCCACGCCTCTTCTACGAATGGCTTTATAGTTCAGTGCCGCTTTCGCCAATCGATCCTCTTGTCATCCTTTTCAGATGATCCCACCAGATTCTGTAAATTGAAATAATTTCATTTATCTCCTTTACCTCGAGTTCTGCTCTGATATCTTCATTCCTTATTCTATCTTGCAATGTATAATTTAAAGTATTTCAAAGAAACTGCACTTCAGCACTCTGAATCTTCCCGCTTTCCTTTTGTGTCATGACCCACGTCTCACTTCCATAAATCAACGTGGATATTGCAATTTATCTTATAAAATTGAATCCTTGTGCTGTGTCTTGTTTTATTTCTAAGATTTCATGAATCGTACCACAAATATTCCTAAGTTTATTTATCTTTTCTCTTATATCATATTCAGATTCATAGCTTACTGCACAGCCGAGATATTTGAAACGGCTTCACTTGTTCTAAAGTGCTGTTGTTTATAACTATCTTAGTCCTCACTGGAAATGTACCTTTAAAGGCCATGGTTTTGGTCTTTCTTACTGAAATTGTCAGTGAGTACTCTCTTGCCACTTCTTGTAATTGAAACATAGCTCTTCGCGAATCTCAATATTTAGATAAATTTTAATATTAGTTCTATCTGAATTATTAGGACATATACGAAAGTCCCAATTACTCTAATTTTTTTATTAAAATAACAATAGTAGAGCGTACAATCGAAGAATACATACTAAAAATTCCAAATATTCGGACGGATTCGGGTTAAACTTTCCTTTACTCTTAACATCCGGCTGGATTTTTACAGTATTCTGACGCCTTTTTTGGGCTCTGGAGTACAAAAATTTTGAAATTTCGTAAACTGTGCACTATATACGGTTTTTATTAAAGTTCTGTCCACTTTCATAACCAACATGTAATTTATGATATTACGCGTACCACATTTTTACCATAATTTTAGCCCTAAAATTTTTAAATTTTCAAAAATCAACACTAGATACAGATTTTGGTTAAAGTATCCTTTAATTTTTAAAAGTCCTCATATGGACTTTTGCGATTCTTTCACAATTTTAACAGTCTCACATTTTTCTTCCCTCATCACCTAATTTTGGGGGGAGGGGATGAACCTCAAAAAGAATAAGGTCCTGCGGGGTAAAGTATGGATACGCGTGTCTCCGGTGGATGTATTCACAAGTCATCATCAGGCATACCTCAAATAAACAGAGTCGAAGACAGATAGACAGACAGACAAATACCAAATGGTCGAGTTAAATCTGAGAACTCGCTTCCCTGGTTCAATTAGTAATTCAGCTTGAAAAAGCACACTTGATTTCACTATTAATCCTAAGCGTTTTATTGATGATTACTTTGATGTTCTTAGTTTCCTACAGATTGCTATTTTTTTTTTTAAATCCTGTTTCCAAAGCCTGGCTCAAGCGGCATACGAGAGGTGGCAAAAGTGGAGTTTGTCCTCCTCCCTTAATATTTGATTGCGAATACAAAACTATATATACTTAGAAAGAAAGGAAAAGTCTTGTAAGTCGCTTGTTAACTGTAGACGAATGTATAGTTAAAGTGAAAATATTTTTATATTTTAATTAAAAATCTAATACAAAGTCGGGTCTGTAGGTTATTCGTGTCACTTCAGTAAAGAACATGTTTGATGTTGCCTCTCCTCCATTCAGGTCGGTGAAATCATCGGCACTATAGCTGAAGATGTGCGTTGCAGGGTAGAAAATAAGATTAGGGTAGCATAGGCAGAGACAGTAGGAGATAACTATCCGGAGCATTGAACAAAGAGTTAAGGAAGATGTTGGTATATTTCTTTATATGGTACACAGCGAAGTTGTACAGTGCTGGAACGTAGACACTGTGGAGGAAGAATGTGAGAAGATTGGAGGAACTAGGGAATTGGATTGGACTATGGCGAGGGTGAGGTGGGAGAATAAAGTGAGGAATCGGGAATTGCTGCAAAAAGGAGTTGTTAAGAAATACAGTGTTCAAGAGTGTAAAAGAAGAAGAAAGATGACTTGGTCGGGGCAGGCATACTGGTGAAGACGGCATTTGAGGCTGATAGTGTGGTAAGTGGCGTGAGAGGAAGACACGAGGAAGAGTTGCAACACGGTGGATTGGAGGTGGTGATGAGAGGCTGGAAAAGAAATGGAAGGTATGGAGAATTCTGTCATGCGGAGACTTGCTAAGGAAAGTCTGAATACCGGAATTATTTGAAATACCTTTATTTAATTTATTCTGTCAAAAACGTTTCTGTAGTCTACATAAACGGTATATTTTTACTTCCATGTTCCGTAAGTAAATGGAAGTATGGTGATGGCGAAAGGGGGTCGTGTCCGACATAAGGCTTATTCTAATTGTTCTACCCTCAAAACCTGAAGAAAAGTCATTTTCTGAAATGTGTGTGTGTGTGTGTGTGTGTGTGTGTGTGTGTGTGTGTGTGTGTGTGTGTGTGTGTGTGTGTGATTTTTTATGGCGAACGATAACTGCCGCAAATTCAAACAGAATCAATTAGTTTTTGCATAATTATGTGCCTGAGTGGTAGAGGACTCAAGGCCTGTTGATTTTTGTGAAGGTCGGTTAAGGGGAAGGGGTAGTTTACCTGCAACGTTTTATGTTTTAACAAGAGTAAAGTACTTAATTTTGATAAATAAAGTATTCTGAAAAGAAGTTCATAATAATCCACTGTAGAAAGATAGAGGAAATATCTATAAATGAAAAGGGTAGTTGAAGGGGGAGGATGTAATTTTCTAAAAATGAAAATGATATTTGAAGGGGAGAGGGGATAATTTTTTATATGTGTACTATGTTATCGGCAATAAAGAAGTAGTTTATTGTTAAAATTCCTTCCCGGGCTGGTTGGCCGTGGTCCAATGTTTTCTGCAAAACCAGACGTTTCGGCAGTGCCATCAACTGCCATCGTCAGTGAAAATCGAGTGCGCTAACGTGAGGTGGTATTCGTTAGTGAGCACAGTAGTGTGGTTAAGGCTGAAGAAAGAAGTAGTTTCTATGGAAATATTTCATTTCGCAAATGATTTAAAATATAAATCTTAGAACTTGGAAGTCATGTATGGTTCTTCATACCGATATTTTTATATTGTAAGTAGTCACAAACTACCAAGCAATTTTATTCTAACAACTACGTTAGCAGTGTGTAGGCTGTAACGTGCTCCCATTGGCGCACTCCTCAGTATAGTTTATACGGCGTTTCAAGTCACACACACACACGCGCGCCTGGCATATGAATCATCTACTGGGGCGTCCACTACGTAATTACAAATTTATCATATGAATTTTTAACAAACGAGCTCAGCATATTTGGAATCTCCATAAAATTTTAAAGCAAATGACACCAAACACGACGTGGTCGTGACTTATTTTAGATGTACAACTAAGTCCAATTTAATATTCATTTTGGCTTTAGAAATTAGTAGTCTTATTTTGCAAATGTAGACAGCATTTTTTGCTGTAGAAAAAATACAAATGCTCATCTTACTGACGTAATTTTGCACCATGAATGTAAATTGTAAAAACATTTTTGTTTATAATCATCAAGACATCATCGACACACTTAGCCTGTTACTTTATAATAAACTCTTTATTAAGTAGGCCTACTCCAATTCTGCGTTTGCTTTAGAAATTCATAAAATACTCATATTTATCGCAGTTGTGTGTTGTTTGGGCTCATTTGTCTCACAATTTCACGGAGATTACAAAAATTATAGTTTAATTCGGATTATAAGCTAAATTAAAAATTGTATAGTTTTGAATTAGACTGAATTCGACTTATACCTGAACCGCCCGGTTGCAAGTGCGGGTGCGAGAGTAGTCTTCTAATCCCTTAGGAACCATCCGGTTTGGAACACCCTATAGACTTCGTCTATGTGTCAGTGGCGAAGCTAGTAGTTAATGAATGGGTAGGCAAAAATCTTATCTTAAATTTTTTTTAAGGAATCACTAAAAGGATGGTGGTTCAAATCGGACGCTGAGGTAGAGTTTGCTGTAAGCGAATGGTTCCACAAACAGCCGTAAGAATTTTACTAGCAGGGAATCTACAGGTTGGTGCAACAGTGGAACTCATGTCTTAATGTTAATGGAGACTTCTTTTAAAATCGTTGAATAAAAAATGCTTTACAGCTCTATACGTGTGTCTATTGAACAATCCTTGTATTAGTCATACACAATAATACAACTGATTGAACTTCAAATTTTTAAACTTGATTAGTTTCTATATATATGTTTAATGTTACAAATAATTCAAATAACAATCTTGATCATCTGTTAGTTCAGTGGAATAACAGGGACACTTTTAATAACTGCATAAAATAAACACACTTATAAACAACACAGCGCGCTTTAACTTGAATGTTTGGACCACAGAAGTGAGGCATGCCTCAACGCTCTATGTGTACAGCACGGGACAATCCCCCCTCCCTTCACTTCCATATCACTCCGGCACATTGCTTACATACGATGTATACAAAAAACGCTGAGACAAGTTCAGGTTCCCTCATTCGCTTTAAACGAGCTATGGCGAGTCTCACCTGTCACCATCTAGCGGTCGCTCAGTAAAGCACGTTTCGGCCTAAAAAATTCGACAGTCGCGGTAACAATGTATAATCTTTACGTTATGTAGTTCATACGAATTTATAATTTTTATTCTACAGAATTTTTTAGGTTAGGCATTGCCTCAATTGCCTCCATGTAACTTCGCCACTGATGTGCAGGTATATTTCTGTAACCACACTTCACTTTCCTGTACCAGTTCAAATGGTTTCTGTCTCTGCAGTTGTCGAGCAAGTTTTATAGACCACAACACTTCACTTTCCTGTACCAGTTCAAACGGTTTCTGTCTCTGCAGTTGTCGAGCAAGTCCAGTATTATCAAGAACATAGACTACAACACTTCACTTTCCTGTACCAGTTCAAACGGTTTCTGTCTCTGCAGTTGTCGAGCAAGTCCAGCATTATCAAGAACATAGACTACAACACTTCACTTCCCTGTACCAGTTCCAACGGTTTCTGTCTCTGCAGTTGTCGTGCAAGTCCAGCATTATCAAGAACATAGACTACAACACTTCACTTCCCTGTACCAGTTCCAACGGTTTCTGTCTCTGCAGTTGTCGAGCAAGTCCAGCATTATCAAGAACATAGACTACAACACTTCACTTTCCTGTACCAGTTCAAACGGTTTCTGTCTCTGCAGTTGTCGAGCAAGTCCAGCATTATCAAGAACATAGACTACAACACTTCACTTTCCTGTACCAGTTCAAACGGTTTCTGTCTCTGCAGTTGTCGAGCAAGTCCAGCATTATCAAGAACATAGACTACAACACTTCACTTTCCTGTACCAGTTCAAACGGTTTCTGTCTCTGCAGTTATCGAGCAAGTCCAGCATTATCAAGAACATAGACTACAACACTTCACTTTCCTGTACCAGTTCAAACGGTTTCTGTCTCTGCAGTTGTCGAGCAAGTCCAGCATTATCAAGAACATAGACTACAACACTTAACTTTCCTGTACCAGTTCAAACGGTTTCTGTCTCCGCAGTTGTCGACCAAGTCCAGCGTTATCAAGAACATAGACTACAACACTTCACTTTCCTTTGTACCAGTTCAAACGGTTTCTGCCTCTGCAGTTGTCGACCAAGTCCAGCATTATCAAGAACATAGACTACAACACTTCACTTTCCTTTGTACCAGTTCAAACGGTTTCTGTCTCTGCAGTTGTCTAGCAAGTCCAGCATTATCAAGAACATAGACTACAACACTTCATAATTTTCATGTTTATGAAATCTTTGTTCATATTTAGCCACCAACCGATTCATCCCATCAGTATTAAATTACAGGTATTTTCAGGACTCGATGGATGTCATCACTCCTTACATACCACGGCGCATCAACAATATTGCAAACTACTTTTTACTTTATTATGAAAAGTTTGGATTATTTTAGTGTTGGATTTCTTTGTGCAACCCCAAAGCACAAACCACACCATAAACCTACACTGGTTTAAAAACTTGGCTATATAATAACATTTTATTTTTCAGTGACAGTTCGGAGTGTCTTCCAAATACTTGCCTACTTAGGCTACTTACCCCTAGGCGCTACAACTCATGAAGAGCCCTGGCCTCCAGAATGACGTGCGACTCTTCGCCACCTTCTGACCCCCAGTCTTCATCTACATCGTCCACCCATCTTCTTCTTGGCATCCCTCTTGCTCTTCTTCCTCTTGGTCCCCTCCAATGAATACTTTCTTCACTGCACTTTCCTCTGTCATTCTTTATACATGACCTGCCCATCTAATTCTACCTTGTTTTATTACTGTGATGACGTCCGCTTCCTTGTGTGGTTCGTACAGTTCGGCATTATTTGTCCTCATACGCCACATTCCGCCATTTAGTATACCTCCATATATCCTTCCCAGAATATCTTCCAAGTAGCTACTACTTTTTCTTGAATTTTATTCCAAATTCTTCACGTTTTTTCTTGACATTTTCTTTCCAACTAAGCTTAGCATTTCAGTATTAACAGTCATGCCCAAATAAATCAACAGTAAATGATGGTACAAAATGTTCATTAAAACATGCTAAGCTATAAATTCAACGAACTCTACAATATGCAAAGTACCGATTGCGTTCGGAAAAGTTATTCATAAATCAACAATAATTCTAATTTCCTTTGTACGTATAAAGTAAAGTTTATTACAGTACATTACATTTTACTTTACTGGTGATAGAAACTGCAATACACTGGTTTAATTAAAAACGTATAGTGGCCTATACCTACTAGCCTACATTGTTTTTTTATTAATTATGAAATTTATCCTCTGACAAACATTGTTTCTGAATTTTTTATAGCTAACAAAATAATATTTTTTTATATATTGTGTATTATATAAATTCAAACATTATTCACTATAAATTATTATTTCAAAACATAACTTTTGTTTTTAACTTTTTTGTATTTTTAAATGTGATTTCTTTGTTATGTACTACGCATAAAAATTTCTTTCCTATAAAATTAAAACAGAGAAACCACTACCGAGTAATTTATTTAGAAGCAAGTGAAATAAAATATTGATAAAAATTGTTAATTATTGTTCATTAAACATGAACTGAAATAATTAAAAATGTTTTAATGTTATTGTATCAAGTGAATAATTAAATGAAAACAAAGTATCTCATTATTTTCGTTTCCAAATTAGTGTCGTTCAGAAAATGAATTTCAGCTGTATCGATAATTGCCGTAATTTAAATTTATAATCGACTAATCGACGAGCGGAATGACTTGTTTGAATTGTTGTTGCTCATTCAGGTGGTAAATTTGTGGCGCGTCGTGAACAGAATACGTAGCTCGTCCGCGGGACCGAGCCTCGCCTTGGCCTTACCATCGGGTCTCGTTCCGTGACCTCGACCCGGTGCTCTCCCGTCGAGTACTTCACATAATATAATCGATCCATTGATTCGATGCGAGACTGATTCCTAGTCTGGCTTATTCCACGGACCACTGGATTTCAGACGATATAGCCTATGTGGTCAGGGTCAAATAGAAAATTATTTTTTCATGGAGAATGGAATCGAATTTGATGGCTAAAATTGCTCCAAAACCCGTGACTTTGGTAGTTTCTACGCTAATCCGTCATTAGAACTAAATTATTCTTATTTATGAAGTCATCTTCAATTTGACGCTGAAACGTATGCTACCGTTGTATAGATTAATGCTCATGTATATACAGGAAATCAATCAAATAAAAACGCTAATACGAGGTGTTTCTGGAATAAGAAGGGATTTAGAAGATTCTCCGAAATGAGATAACGGATCGATAATTAGTCCAATGAAGACAACGTATCTCATAAGACGAAATGAGGGAAAGTTGACAATTTTCGAGAAACGCGTAGTCAGAGGAATCCTTAGACCGGAGAACATTAAAGAGGGAAGTTTGCAAGATATTAAAAAACCTGTAGGTGAAAGAGAAAAAAATAGTAAGGACGGGCAAGGAAGAAAATCACTTCTAAGGAAGGTTACAAAATGCAAACCTCAAGGAAAAAGGTCCGAGGGAAAACTGAAAATGAGATGAGAGGATCCAGTCCACGGAGGACAGAAAAAACACAGAAGTGAAGAAAATAGAAGATTGTTAGAGATAAACTATAGAGAGAGTACATCCTTATTGTCATTGAGACGTACAGAATGGATATGGTTTATTTGTGGAGAAAATGAACAGTCGTGAAAAACATTATGAACTGGACCTCTCGAGGAAGGAGACATAAAGAAGAAGTGACGATGAGGTGGGAGGCGAGGGGTGATGATTCAATTAAGGGGGCGAAAAAATATTTTCACGCCATTACAGACCATACTACACGTTTCTCGGCTATCCAAGCAGAGTCCAGGTGTAATGTGTGTGTGCGTACATATTGCTGCTACTTTGAGATGAAGGACAAATAACGTGACACTTATCACGCATCGGACCGCCCCGGGCCCACTTAACTAGAGGGCCTCCAGATTTGGAAAATTAAAATTAAGTTTTTTTGGTAATGTTTTTAATTTATTTTCAACCGTTCTATTAAGACGTCCTGTAACGCAACACTAGGAGGGGTCCAGGATTTAATCCATGTGTTCCAAACATTTTGTCATATTATTTTGAAATCTACCTTACAATCCTACCTCACGAAGTGTTTACAAATATTAAAAAAAAATTATAACGGTAAGTTTATTATTAAAAATACTTTCATACTAAAAAAGAAGCGTCAGTTGTAGCATCAGCGTCAGTTGTACCCAGCATCAGTGCCTCGCCACGCAGTCGGAAGTCGCAAATTGAACCCCAAACAGCACGAACGGCAGAAAGTTCATCTTACTTGCACTAAAACTGCTAACTGACTTTTAAAAAAAATTTCCAAGTATGTTTTGTAGGAATGATAAATTTGTTTTGTAGTATATAAGTTTATTGTATATTGTAGGCCTAAAGTATTGTAATAAATTTAATAGAGTCCACAATAATACTACTTCCATTATTTCTGTAACTCAGTATTTACAATATGAAAGTGGATTTTTATTTGAAACATTACTACAGCTTCTTATAAAGTTTCTAACTAGATGTATCAATACAGTAATTAGACAGTAAATATATAATAGTAAAGTGTTTTTGCTATGTATTACTTAAAGATAAACTGGATTATAAACACCCGTCTTATGGGAGGGGGCTCAGAAACAATCCGCCTCGGGCCTCCAGTCGCCTACACTGCCACTGCTTGTAGCCACTTTTTCATACATCCAAAGTCAGCCGAGTTTCAATTCCATCTAAGCTACTTCTTCGTTTTTTTTTCAGCCGGTATTGTACCGCACATCCGGTTCCGTATTCGTGCACGCGCATTCCTATATGCAACAGTCCCACGGAATTAGTTTAGAACAGTTATTAAAATGCTACGTGTAATTTTCGAATTTCCTCGCGCATACCTGCTTAAATTGCTTCTAATATCGAGGAAGCTGATATCGGTTAGATAACTGCATAGAAAATTAGAAACTATCCGGACGCTCTGTGTGTGTGTGTGTGTGTGTGTGTGTGTGTGTGTGTGTGTGTGTGTGTGTGTGTGTGTGTGTGTGTGTGTGTGTGTGTGTGTGTGTGTGTGTGTGTGTGTGTGTGTGTGTGTGTGTGTGTGTGTGTTACGCTTCGTTGCGCATGCGTTACAGTATATTGGGCGTGTTTCAACAAAGATACCGCTCGCGTGGATTACATATATGTTTACCGGCTGCTTAACTTTGTTGTGCTGCGTTCTACAATTTCATATCACATTATCTCTAAACATTGGTTGTACGTCAGCACCAAGCATCTTTCACGAAATTTAACGAGTATATGGACGATAAATTACAGTCTTCTGATAGTAGTTGGCAAAAGGGCAAGTTTAGGAGGCGGCATATGTGGGTGCTGTATACTGGGAGGAGGATGAGTAAAAACTAGTAATGGAGGTGCCCCTGGGTAGTTTGAAATTAGGAGGTGGCTGAGTTGGATCAACAAATGGAGGGTGATGGTTTTGGTTGAACATAAATGGCTGATTATTTGGATTGCGTGGAAACATGGGATTGAATCCTATGTCAGGTGGTTTCATGTTCAGACTGGATGGGGGACTGCATCGTGTTAGGATCTCAAAAACAACAGTATTATTTTATTACTGTCAGTTTCTTAAAAAAAAAAAAAACAAAAGTAATCTGTGTTACTTAGCTTTACTCAATTTATGCATTATTTTTCGAGAAGCTTAGCTAATAAAATTCGATATTATCTTGCATTTTATTATGTTACTTGTCCGA